>VXBX01004433.1:55754-210261 GCA_013400415.1 Scytalopus superciliaris
TTTGGTTTTTTTTTTTTTTTTTTTGAGGTTTAGTTTCATCTTGGGTCAATTCCATGATTCACTTCTCTGCCCAGTCCCATACAAAGCTGCTGTGGCACAACTAACAAGGATATGTGGGAACAGGAACACAGAGGAGCTGAGTACAGAAATCAGCACCATTGCCACTGCTTTCCAGGCACATGTCCATAAACCCGTTCCTGGGAGAGAGCCCCTTCCTTTCCCTTTTTCTGAAGATTGGTTTTGAATCAGAACTGAATGATTAGGGTTAAGACTTGTAATTGACTGAGATAAGACTTTCAAGGTCAAGTCCAAATTTGACTTTTAAAGTTTATTATGTACCAGGAATCAAGGATGTGAATGTGGTTGCAGCAGAAGTAAATCAATTGACAGAACAGTAAAGAAAATCCACTCATCATCCATGAAAGGCAGGTGATCCACGAGAAGGCAGAGCAGGAATGCTTACCCTGAAGGATTTATGGTGACTGCTAGACTTTGGCCTGGAAGAGGTAGAACAAGCTCAGGCATCCAAGGGTTTTTGAATACCATTATTTGTTCTTTTCACCCAAGGACATCAAGGAAAAGACTGGCAGATAATCAGAAGAGGGTTTTGACAGGCAAAAAGACAGATGATAGTTTGAGAGACCTAATATGGATTATTCATTGCAATAAACTTAGAATAAACCATGAGTGAAGGATACTCTACATGAATTCAGACATCCTGGAGTGGCTACACATTCTCACTGTATGCATGTCAACTTTTGATTCATTTCTCCTAATTTTAACATACATGCTTGACATGCATTTTAAATATGGTGAAGTTTTCTTTGAGATGGGAAATGAAAGATACTCCCAATTTCCTTATGAAGTTACTGCAAATTCCTCTGCACTAACTGATAATGCATGCAGTGTTTACAATACCAGAAGGCTCAAAGTGCATGCAAGGAAAGAGATGGGAAAATATACACTGAGTGTTTTGCAAAATGACTCATAAATAAATTATGCTGATTGAATCTTAGTGACTTGAATGTTTAATCCGTCCATCTATTTTCGTTTGTGAAAAATTATTGAGCAAGCCATGGGTGATAATATCAAGAGTTTGAGTCTAGGGACGCTAAGATTTTCTCACCTCATTCAAACTGGTGAAAAGGTAATCATCTGTTGCAGGTTTGGCTGCATTAATTGTCTTTTTTATAACTACAAGAGTCATATATTTCTTGTGCTGGTGTGACAGTGGTGCAAATGCAAAGATTGCAAGGGAACGATTTCTGCTGTGTTGCTATAAGACCCCACTTCATCCAGAGCTTACTCAAGAATTCTTACTTCAAGTTTTTACAACTACTTTTTACCAAAATAAAAAGGAATACAATACAAGCATAGTGGCTTGGTTTCACCCTTTTAATAACAACAAATGCATTCGGCTGTGTTACCTACAAAAGCACAACATAGCAATAAAAAATTTTTTATTTATATCAAATCATCAAAACATGCCTTCCATTCTTTTGTGGATGTAGCTGCAATTGTGTATAGAGAACTTACACTTCTTTGATTGAAAAAGCCTCTGAAGTCCTGGAAGTTAGAGAGGTACGGTATTGCAGCTATCTTATTTAGTTTCAATGTTGAATTAAGTACATAGACCAAAGGGCCAGGTTTACAGCCCTAGCTAGACTTTATATACATATGACCTGGCATGCAGAGATTCGGCTGATCTATGCAGAAGATAAAACACCAGTAACATACAACATGTGGTCATGTATATGTCACAAGTAACAAGAGGATAATAGGAATCTCTGCAGCAATCTGAACAAGTTCATGTAACAGTGAATCCAAACTTTTGGAAGTTATTTTGTTTCTAAATTGAAAGCCAAATGTTATACAGCCCTTCTCCCACTGGATTTCAATTAGTAGAACCATTACAACGCTCAGCTGAAAAAACTCCAAAGTTCTTATCTAGTAGCACCTTCTCTACCAAGAACTTCCTTATGCATTAAATACATTAAGGAAAAAAATTAGTTTTCAGTTGTACGACTTAGTTCTACCACATTTTTCTTCATTCTCTGCCTAAAATGGTGATCTCAGCTGACATCACTATGCACTTCTTAAGAGAATTGCATTCTTTCCTGCCTGACAGACCTCAGAGACCTTAAACAGCACAGAACAAATAGCAATCTCTGCCATAAACTACTGACAGGACTCCTGGAAATACATCACAAGGTGGACATATTAAAGCATTTGTACAGTTTATAAAGACAGTATGAGGTGGAAACAGAAATTAAGAAGTACAAGCAAAGAAGAAAAGATAATTTAAAAATGGGATTTGAAAAACACTGAGATTAAATGAAGCGGAGAAATGTTGTTTGAAGTACAATATTTTGTTTGATCTACTGAACATTCTCCCAGATTATTCACAAATCTAAACACATGTACACATAGAAAGTGAAAACAAACTGAAACACCATGACCAAGTCATAAAATATCATACATATTACATAAAATTAATGATCTATGTTCTGAAGCCCTCACTCTTGAAAAAGCATTTTAACTATATAAGAATACGATGGTTTCATGCCACGGCATAATAGTGATACTTGCAAAGTAATTTGAAAATCTTGATAGAAGGGCATAGAGAAGGTTAAAGTGTCTTCTGAAAGTGCTTCTCTTACATCTATTGCTATGAAAACATAATGCCTCAAAATCTTCAGAGTGTTCATCATCTCAATAGCTTCTTACAAAAAGGAGTGCAGGTTCACCAAATACAAATAAAAGAAGCAGCAGAGGCCAAAGCCAGGCCTAAAATAATTCCCTGAGTCAAGTTTCAAGTTACCTATAAGGCACCATAGCCTGTAAGCAGTATCTCCTAATCAAATCAATTCAACTGAGCTTCTGGAGTTGAAGTTTGCTTTCCCACCACACTCCTTCTTTTTTCAAATTTAGAGTTGTGCTTCAATCATTCAAGTAAAGGAATTCTGCCCACAGCAATTTTGGGTGAAGAATCCCATAACACCTTTCTGACTTGCAGAGCACAGGCCTCCTCCTCTAGTCATCCCTAACTACAGACATCCCCAGAGGGACAACCAACACATCTGCAAATACGTTCCTAGAAAGACTTTCCATTGTACACATTCCAGCGGAGCCTGGATACATCCTAACGTGCTCAAGGAATGAGTGACTGAAGATGGACAGCCTTGGCAGGGACTGATGGTGGAAGCATAGCAGAAATGAACACTGATGCTTGATTCAGTTTTTATTGCAGCCCAGTTGGCTGCAAGCAGCACCACTCCTAGCTATTCCAGATGCTGTACGCCACTTTTGTAACTCAGGACAGTGAAGGGACACAGTATGCCACCCAGATATCTATTCTGGGACAAAGTCTAAAAACAGATCACTTTTCTATGATTTTTATTTGCATTCCACATTGAGCAGATACTCTTTTTCTCCCCCCCTCTCACCCCTGTACAACTCCACTTTCTCCTTCCTAGCACAGGCAGACCAAACAAGAAAATTAAACTTTCATTATGACTTTTTTGAAGTCACAACTGTATGTAGTGATTTGTGGGACTCTGCAGGCTGTTGGTGCTGCCTCTTCATCAGAACATCCCATAGTGTTACTGTCTAGCCCAATAAGAGGCTAATATTAAAAACTCTCATTAGTTTAATGATCCAAATAAAACACAGTGATCATTTTTACCATATAGAAGTTTGGTGCTCCAAGAAAGATGACTTTAAAATCCTAGACTTCTTAGATAACTGGCTATCAGTTTTGACCTTCAGAGGTGAGGTTATAGAAAGCTTTATAAACATTAAAATTAGAGGTGAGACTGAACTGCAAAGTTCATACCCAGATCTCATATCAAACTAGCCCAACACTTCAGTGCATTGGGAATGACTGATTTGGTTTGGGACCATCTCTAATTAAAAAAATATATGTATCTAATAATCTCACATCATTCCCACTGCTATTTTTGCTATGTACCTTGCCCTAGGTCCCTCTCACTTATTTCAGAAGCCTGAGTCATACATTTGGGCTTTGGAGAATTGAGAGTTACAGTACGGGTAGCTCTAGCTCATAATGAATATATAGTATCCTTAGGAGAGCCCATGCACAAGGAAAGAGCGAGAGAGAAGAAATATGCAGCTGCAGTGAGAATCTACACAAAAGTTGACAAACAGAAAATACAGCTGAAGTGATCAACTCTCTCTGTAGCTAAAAGGCAGAGAAAATTCAGCCAAGATGTGTTCATGGATAAGTAGCGGAAGAAACAATAAGCTGAAAAGGGGCATCAGAGAGGCATGAACAAGGTGACTAATTTATTCAAGCAGACAGGAGAGAGGGTTATCTATTTCTACCCATGTGAATTTGCTGTAGGCTCATCCCTTTGGATCTGTGTGCTTTTCCCCATCCTTTGAATCAAGAACTAACTCCCCCACCATGGGTCTGTTACAACCCTCCTCAGAAGGGGGGGTAACCCAGGTTCTTGTTAATAAATCCCTTGGGGTGGATTAGAGTGAAATGACGCTGCATAATTGGTGTTTGTAAAGATATATGTGTAGGGTTTATTTTAGAACAATTTTATTTCAAAAGTAAACAGGCATGTTGCTGTTTTGGGTGTTATCTCTAGTAATGCAGCAATACTAAGGCATAAAAATAACACCTAAGGAAAAGGGAAGGAAAGAACTAAAAAGAAGGTGGAAAGATATAGGTACTCACCACGCACTGAATCCAGCAATTAAACTTGGTAGTTGAAGCTTCTGTTTCTGTTGGTTGAACTGCTGGTTGCAATCCTGTCAAAGTGATAATCTTGTTCTTTTGGGCCTGGGAGAAGCCCCCGCCCTGAAAACTGCTGAGATATTATGAGTTATTATGCACTTCAAGCTCAGGTGGGAACACCTTGTACCTCCCCAGGGTGGGGAATTTTACAAATGATAGTGTCTTGGGACATGCCCTGAGTCTCTGACACTTCCTAGGATTCTGCATTGATCATGGTCCATCATGGTCCATCATGGTCCAGCATGTGAGATGAATAGCCCAGGTCAGATGTGAAATGTCTTTGAGGTTTTACAGCAGACTCATCATGTAAGGGAGGACATTGATATGACAGAAAGGATTACCCCACCTCACAGGACTTGCCTCTTATTAACCTCTTCCCTTATCTGGAAATCCAGTTTGCAGCTTTAGGTATGCATACCCTTCTGCACCTGGGACAGCTGGACAACAGCACCCACTTGTCTGATCCAAAGGTCCTTTCACAGTTGGCATATTCAGGAAGGGGTAGGCTTTTCTGGGTGAGCAACTGTTTCTTTTCCATTTGCTACAGTGGACACATGTCATTTGGTGATCTTAGAATGTTTAAGCCATTATCTATTTCAGTCTCTGACAGGGTCCACAGGAGCAGGGCTCCAGTTTCTTCTGACTCTGCAATGTTATGATAGCACTCTGAAAACCAAAAACAATTCTGGCATATGGAACACAAGTCCAGAGTTATGATCCAAAGTGATAGCACAAAGTAACACCATTTTAGTCAGTTAGGAAGCTAACCCACCACATAATTTAAAACCCTATGAGCATGAAATCAATTGAGTTCATTAGAAACATCACATCTCACCAACTCTTGCTCATGATAAATTATGTCCTGCCTGTCGATAGCCAGACACCAAGATGGGTAACAGAGGCCATGACAGAGTAATTTTTCTCACCACCTGACAGTTCATCCAAATATGAGGAAACAATTCCAGTAATATGCGGAGCTTCACAAACATTCTAAAAGCTTCAGTTGGGAGTTTCATCTTTAGACATCATGGCTAATTCTTTTATTTTCTACCCTATAGCCATCAGTTACATTTTTATCATATGAGGAAGAATATCAAAATCAGTCTAGCCTAAAATTATAAGATTTATAGCTAGGATTATCCCAAGCCAGACTTCCCCTGGTCAAAAAAACTCCAGAACAGAACAGATTCATACCAGTTCAGGATCTTCCCTGGCAATTATTTTTATGCTACCTGAAAAGCTGCAAAAAACATTTTCAATAAGGATTAATTCAGGTCTTCAGAAAAAGGTAGTTTATGTTTAAGAAAAGTAAATGGATCAGAAAATTGGTTTATTTTTTTCTCCAATGTTGAGAGTATTTTGTTAATGTTTCTTATACTACACTGATTGTTTTTGTGTACACTAGCCCAAAAGGATTTTGTTTTACTAAGAGGAAACAAAAACTTCCTCAATTAAATATGCGCATTCTGAAAACACACAATATTTTTTAAAAAAAATTGCTTCCCCTTAAAAAGAAATGATAACTTTTCAAACCAATCCTACTAATATGGAAAGAGAGCCAGTAGTTGGTAGGCATCTTATTGGAGTGTTTTGGGGTTTTTTTCTATATATAGTGCAGTGTGTAAATGATCAAAAAGAATTGCAGAAGGGAGGCAATTCATTATTAGCTTACTGTAACACAAATTGATGAGGAGAATGTATGTAATAAGTAATAGGGGCCATAAAAAGAATAAAAAGTAATAATAAATAAAGACAGTGAATTTCAGCAGAGATAATTTGTGTAGACATGCAAGAAGTGTTCACTGAAATCAATGGAATGAAGCAACAGAGGTAAAGGACACAAAGGAGAAATGGAAAGTGTTCCTAGGTAAATTAATGTATACCCAAAAGGCTGTGAGCTACTCAGCAATAAATATGTTTAGAGTGGGGGGAAAGAAGCAAATGGATGACCTATGTAGTGAAAAAGAGTAATTGGATGGAAAGAAGAGGCACATGGAAAGATTAAAATAACACATCTAGAGGAAGGAAATCATGAGCATAAACGTTTGGGACTTCTACTCACTAAGATTATTAAAGGATGATTGGAACATGCCGATTGTTCCATATGCATAGTCAGGTAGGAAAGGAGAAACGGGAGAGAGGAGGAGGAGAAAAGCATTGATCTGAGAGAGAAGATTGCTGTTAACTGACTGAAATGTGTCCAGTATTTGCTGCCATCTTATTATTGCTGCAGTATTTTGTTTTTCAATGCTGTTGACAGTGTAAAAGCCAGAATTCAATCCCTACTGAAACTGACCTTGCTTAGAACAGATCTAAAAGGTGGTGAATTGTCATTTTGTACTATAAAATACTAAAGATCTTCAAGAACATACCACAGACATAGATGTGAAACAATTTAAACAGGAAGATACTTCTGCACATCCCTGTTCTGCTCTCCTATTCCTACACCATTTCAACAATGGCTGTGAGACAAGGGTGAAGGAAAATTAATGGGAAAAGTTGTGTTATTTTCAGTGAGTTCATGACAGATCATGCTAAGGTTTCTGACACTAAAATTATAATGATGTTTCTGCAGAGAAAACCTGTTCCATGCCACATGTATGGGCAGTGAGAGCCATGCAGCTCTCATATGAAGACTGGAGTCTTAGCTTAGTTGGAAGGTACATTCATGGGTTACTCTTGCTGTCTCTTTTGGTAAGAGAACACTTGAATTTGCAGGCCCAGAGCTGAGCAGAACTTATCTGCAAGACATCTCTGCAAGCAGTTTGATGTCAGTGTCTATGAAATATGTTTTGTTTTGTTTTTCTTTTTGACCATAGGAATCTACTCTCCCTGTGTTAGGAAGAAAGTAATAATAATAAAAAATTATAAATAATAAAAATAAATAAATAAATATAAATAATAATAAAAGCCTAAGCCCTTCAGGAGAAATCAAAATATTGTAAATAAAACAAAAAGAAAGAAAATATTTTTGGGTGTGTTAAGAGATACAAAAGAATTTACAACCAAAAAGAATCAATAGAAATTTTTCTACTTCTGTGTTAGAAGCTAAGGTTACATTGTGAAGATCTGACTTAGTGCAGAAAAGATACTGGTAGACATGGAGGAGGTGACATTGATAAGAATCAAAATAAAAGGGGATCAAAACAGTTAGTTATTCAACAGAAATTTAGGCAAATAATATCTGAAGTCTCCTGTCAAATCACAAGGGTTTGTCAGCTTTTATACAGCAAAAAAAAGTGTAGCAAAGATTATAGCTTAGATAAATTATACAAATGTACTGATCTGAACACCACTCAGAGTTAGAAAGGACACCGCTGAGCTAAACAAGCAAGTGTGAGATTGAACACTGTGCATGTTCATAACAAATGATGAATTAACCCAGAAATGGTCACTAAGATCTGGCTGTGCAGTGCAGATTTCATGATATGTCTGACAAGATCAAACAAAATGCCTGTGGTAGAACAGCAGACATCCTGCTTCTCTGCATCTGTTAGACACAAGTCTGACAAAGCAATTTACACAGGCTTTGGGTCAGCTCCTCTCCAGTAGCACAGACATATCCCAGAGCATTTCAAGTCACAGTATGTGAACTTCTCTCCTATGCACCACCCTCTTGCCCTGACTTCACCTATCTGGTGAGCCTTCTGTTTTCTTTTCCATGATGGCATCAGAAGCCACTTCTTCCTCTGATTGGATCCCAGGCTGTTTATCCACTGGTGTTTGTTTCGTTCCTTTAAAAGCTGCAGGCTCTTTAGTGATGATCTTTAGAAGATGTTTGCAGATTCTCAGACTTTCCCACCTTCCTTGTATTCAAATCAATATTTTGGATTCCCTCCCGAGGGGAATTTGACTGAAATGTTTATTTATTTATTTCCTCATTTATCTCTTAGAAAAACAATAAATAGCTTTGGCTGTTAGGGGTAGAGTAATCCCTTGATTTATGACCTGGATTAAGGGATATTTTGTAAGCAATGTGTGTTGCATAAAGTCAGAAAGGAGGGGGAAAAAAAAAAGTGTGAATACTTGCCAGTTCAGGGCACTGGGAAGGTATAGAGGTTATCAGAGCAATTAAAAATGAGAAAGGAAGTCCAAAGCCCATCTGGAACTAAATCTGGCCAAGGATGTTAAGGACAATATGAAGGGCTTCTTCAAATAGAGCAATAACAAAAGGAAGACAAAGGATAATGGAGTGGGTAACTCCATTACAAAAAGGAGGGGGCCCCTGGTAACAGAGGACACAGAGAAAGCAGTTACCAAACGCCTTCTTTGCCTTGGTCTTCACTGACAAGACCAGCCCTCAGGAACCTCTGACCCAGGGAACCAGGCTAAAGCATTGTTGGAAGGAATTCTCTCCCTTGGTTAAAGAGGATTGGGTTAGAGAACTCCTAAACAGACTTGACATTCAAAAGTCCATGGGCCTTGATGGAATGCATCCACGAGTGCTAAGAGATGTGGTGGACACTGTAGTGAGGCCACTAATGATCATCTTTGAAAGGTTGTGGCAATCAGGAGAGGTGCCCAAGAAAAGGAAGAAAACAAATGTTATTGCAGTCTTCAAAAAGGGCAAGAAGGACCCAGGGAACTACTGGCAAGTCTGTCTCACCTGGAAAGGTGATGCAACCCCTCATTCTGGAAGCCATCTCTCTCTACATGGATGACAAGAAAGTGTAGTCAGCATGGATTCACTAAAGGTAAATCATGCTTGATCAACCAGATTGACTTCTACAATGAAGCAACTTCCTGGATGAATGAGGGAAAAGGGAGTAACTCCAGCTGTCACTTCAGAAGTTCTCTTTAATTTTCACTAGATTAAAAAGATAAACTAAATAAAATAAGCCAAATAAAGAAAAATTGTTATGAGTTCAAAAGTCTTCAAAGTATCAAGTAAGGCTAACCACAATCCATGTTAGCTTGCAGAAAGACTGATATCATGCCTTGAAGAAAAAAAAATCCCATTCAGTTAAATGGAAGATTCCAGAAATCAGTGATAATATCTACTAATCCTTCCTTCATCAAAGCAGGGATGGAAGGAGAGATTGAAGCACATGATTTAAANATAATAAAAGCCTAAGCCCTTCAGGAGAAATCAAAATATTGTAAATAAAACAAAAAGAAAGAAAATATTTTTGGGTGTGTTAAGAGATACAAAAGAATTTACAACCAAAAAGAATCAATAGAAATTTTTCTACTTCTGTGTTAGAAGCTAAGGTTACATTGTGAAGATCTGACTTAGTGCAGAAAAGATACTGGTAGACATGGAGGAGGTGACATTGATAAGAATCAAAATAAAAGGGGATCAAAACAGTTAGTTATTCAACAGAAATTTAGGCAA
This sequence comes from Scytalopus superciliaris, assembly GCA_013400415.1. Taxonomy (NCBI): domain Eukaryota; kingdom Metazoa; phylum Chordata; class Aves; order Passeriformes; family Rhinocryptidae; genus Scytalopus; species Scytalopus superciliaris. Next base: position 65,855 of record VXBX01004433.1, read on the forward strand.
ATAATATCTGAAGTCTCCTGTCAAATCACAAGGGTTTGTCAGCTTTTATACAGCAAAAAAAAGTGTAGCAAAGATTATAGCTTAGATAAATTATACAAATGTACTGATCTGAACACCACTCAGAGTTAGAAAGGACACCGCTGAGCTAAACAAGCAAGTGTGAGATTGAACACTGTGCATGTTCATAACAAATGATGAATTAACCCAGAAATGGTCACTAAGATCTGGCTGTGCAGTGCAGATTTCATGATATGTCTGACAAGATCAAACAAAATGCCTGTGGTAGAACAGCAGACATCCTGCTTCTCTGCATCTGTTAGACACAAGTCTGACAAAGCAATTTACACAGGCTTTGGGTCAGCTCCTCTCCAGTAGCACAGACATATCCCAGAGCATTTCAAGTCACAGTATGTGAACTTCTCTCCTATGCACCACCCTCTTGCCCTGACTTCACCTATCTGGTGAGCCTTCTGTTTTCTTTTCCATGATGGCATCAGAAGCCACTTCTTCCTCTGATTGGATCCCAGGCTGTTTATCCACTGGTGTTTGTTTCGTTCCTTTAAAAGCTGCAGGCTCTTTAGTGATGATCTTTAGAAGATGTTTGCAGATTCTCAGACTTTCCCACCTTCCTTGTATTCAAATCAATATTTTGGATTCCCTCCCGAGGGGAATTTGACTGAAATGTTTATTTATTTATTTCCTCATTTATCTCTTAGAAAAACAATAAATAGCTTTGGCTGTTAGGGGTAGAGTAATCCCTTGATTTATGACCTGGATTAAGGGATATTTTGTAAGCAATGTGTGTTGCATAAAGTCAGAAAGGAGGGGGAAAAAAAAAAGTGTGAATACTTGCCAGTTCAGGGCACTGGGAAGGTATAGAGGTTATCAGAGCAATTAAAAATGAGAAAGGAAGTCCAAAGCCCATCTGGAACTAAATCTGGCCAAGGATGTTAAGGACAATATGAAGGGCTTCTTCAAATAGAGCAATAACAAAAGGAAGACAAAGGATAATGGAGTGGGTAACTCCATTACAAAAAGGAGGGGGCCCCTGGTAACAGAGGACACAGAGAAAGCAGTTACCAAACGCCTTCTTTGCCTTGGTCTTCACTGACAAGACCAGCCCTCAGGAACCTCTGACCCAGGAAACCAGGCTAAAGCATTGTTGGAAGGAATTCTCTCCCTTGGTTAAAGAGGATTGGGTTAGAGAACTCCTAAACAGACTTGACATTCAAAAGTCCATGGGCCTTGATGGAATGCATCCACGAGTGCTAAGAGATGTGGTGGACACTGTAGTGAGGCCACTAATGATCATCTTTGAAAGGTTGTGGCAATCAGGAGAGGTGCCCAAGAAAAGGAAGAAAACAAATGTTATTGCAGTCTTCAAAAAGGGCAAGAAGGACCCAGGGAACTACTGGCAAGTCTGTCTCACCTGGAAAGGTGATGCAACCCCTCATTCTGGAAGCCATCTCTCTCTACATGGATGACAAGAAAGTGTAGTCAGCATGGATTCACTAAAGGTAAATCATGCTTGATCAACCAGATTGACTTCTACAATGAAGCAACTTCCTGGATGAATGAGGGAAAAGGGAGTAACTCCAGCTGTCACTTCAGAAGTTCTCTTTAATTTTCACTAGATTAAAAAGATAAACTAAATAAAATAAGCCAAATAAAGAAAAATTGTTATGAGTTCAAAAGTCTTCAAAGTATCAAGTAAGGCTAACCACAATCCATGTTAGCTTGCAGAAAGACTGATATCATGCCTTGAAGAAAAAAAAATCCCATTCAGTTAAATGGAAGATTCCAGAAATCAGTGATAATATCTACTAATCCTTCCTTCATCAAAGCAGGGATGGAAGGAGAGATTGAAGCACATGATTTAAAATAATGTCTTCCTGTGTTTCTCAAAATTGAGAGTAAGAAGAATATGCTATGTTAAGAGTACATGGACCTGTAAAGCAGGATCTGAAAGCTAAAAAGTTAAAGAAAAATTACTTAGGCTTCATACTCCTAAGCAGGATATTTAGTTTTCCTAAAGTGCTGTGCATTCAGCTTCTGTATCACATAAAAGAGCACCTATTCATACCTTATTGCCCTACTGCAGAAAGACTTGCTATGTAGCCCTCATCATGTCATAAGATCTTTGTTGTACATAAAAATTGGTTTTTCCTCCTCTGTTTCATACTAAGGAGTATAATGCTTACATTATTTAATTTTTTATTTTTTTTTTAATCGTGTTTTGCTGAAGAGTTCCCTAGAACACCATAATTGTATGAAGAGATCAATCATTCATTCTTTGCAAGCTCTGGGTAGACTTCGGAGAGGGAGGAGAAGGAAAGCAGAAAATAAAAGACAAAATCAACATCCACTGATTCAACGGCTGGAAAAAATATTGATCAGCTGTGTCATTCTGTAAGCTCATTTCATTCTCTGTGTGAAAGAAAACAGCAGTCTTCTAGGAATAAAAGATACTCTAAAGGCAGCATCTTAATGCATTTTCACAAAAGGACATGCTTTAAATCCTTAAGGAGCACTTACAAGACTAATATTTTAAGACATCATTTTAATATAGCTTTGGAATAGGCTTTATACAGCAGTACCATCTAGAAGCCAGCAGTAATGGTCAGCTGGGCTAGGTGCTGTGCTAATAATAAGCCATAGCTTGGCTTCCCACTGAGGGCCTGTCAGTCTAAATGGCCAAAACAGGCCAAAAAGACAGGATATATTTGGGAAGCCATTTCACAGACATGGAGCAAACCCACTGCGAAGCTGAATGACTTGCCTAGGGTAACACTAGGGGCTTGATTCCAGACAAGAATACAATGCAAATTTCCCAGGTCAGTGACTAACACAGAAAACATCCTTCCTTTCCACTGCAGCTATGCTCACATTTCCAGTAACACCTCAAAAAAGGCAGAACTTTAGAGGCAGGCACTTCCGCTACTTAAGAGTCAAGTTAGAATTATAAATATCAGCCTGGGTTATAAAAGTCTCATCTCTTATGTTTCTCAGAAAAACTAAAGACATCTTCAGTCCAACTGTGATGTGTCATTTTGTCAGATGGTGTCACTTGGCACTCTGGAGTAGGCAGAGGCTGCGTGACTCAGCACTGAAGCACAGAAGAGCACCTGGCAGTGCATGAAAAGAGGGAGGAATCTGGAGAGAGGGAGACACTTCATTTTAAAAGGTACTTAATACAAGCTTTTGCCTGTGGAAGAACACATCACATCTCTTTCCACAAAAGCCATCTGGCTCCCTCCATCCCTGCAAAAGCACCCTTCTGCACAGCTGGAGTGCTAATTAGAGCAGTGCTTTCTGGTCCTAACTAACGCTGAGTTGTGGCTCTGCCCCAGGAATGAGACATAATCAAGAGCTAACTAATACTTTCAAAATGTTACAGTCTAAATTAACAACACTGAACCATGAAGCATGATAAAGAAGAGTCAGGAATTAGGCTCTGGGTCAGCCAGTTTCTTTCAGAGGAAGGGTCTCCTGGCCATTAGGAAAATGCTGGCATGCTTGATCATTTTGACCTGGGAACGTGAGGAGAGAAATGCAACAGTGAGATCTCTATTTCCAATGGTGTCTCACTGAGCTTTTAGTGGCACCATGGTATAATACAAGTGCTGAACCAGAACATGAGCTCCATGGTCATAGTATGCACTCTTTCAGTGGAAAGACAGGAAGCAACATTTGTTAATAGTGTGTGGGAGGAAACCCTTCCTGACAGTAATGGGCTCTCAGCTCTTCCTATTAAAAGTAGAGCAGTGTCTGAAACAAGCTTCAAAGCACTAAGTTCAGAGAAGAATATCCACTTAACAGAAGAGGAGAGGAAACAGAAGGACACAGAACAAATGTGAAATTCCCCTTCCCTCTCAGGCTCTTCTCTTTCTGGTGCTCTCTGCAGTTATTAGTAGGGACAGGAATTTGGAACCAATCTCTCCTTCACATTCTTCTTAGGCAAGATCACCGCTCCTTGCTTGACTTGGAGAAATCATTTTTAAAATCACAGGTAGAGAGAAAAGCCATGATATGATCTCTCTAACAGTGCAATTCATCCAGGAAGAAATTGCAGCTTTTCACATTTCAACCACTGTTTGGATATTCTCATGACCTGTGGCTGAAGTTGGTGGGTCAAAATATTATGATATGTTTTGGTGGGTTCCTTGGCTACTCAGTCAACTCAGAACCCTAAATCTCAGGCTCTAATTGAAATGGAGAAACACTATCACTCAGGCTCTGCCATGGAGACAGAGAAGTGGGTGTCTGCCTACCCTGCAGTTCAGCACTGCAATTACAGAAGACATGAGTTTTCATCCCTTTGTTTGTAGCAGTAGCCATGACAATACAGCAGCACAGCCTGTGGAGTGGTAGCAAGCCAAGAAAATACCCAGAATCCCATTGTTGACTTTCTGACTCTGTGCAGTTCTTCTTTCATTTTTGTTGCTACTTGCACTTGCTAAACTAGATCTAAAGCAAATATAACTACCTGAGATGCAAACATACCTTGGGAATGTGGAATGAGCATACGCTTAGGCAGGGGAATGTCAGGAATGAGAACAACCTTTGGTAGCAATGTTTGTTTCTAAAAATAAGTGCATCACAGCTGACAATAATCATTTTTGCAAAGAATTGCTTTCAGATCTTAGATTGGAACAGCTGGATTCTCACCCATTTTGCTTCTGGAGACCGTCTTTGGATTTCTGGAAACAGCTAACCCAAATCTAATCAGCTACTGGAAAACTCACTGTTAAAGATTTTATTGTTTGGAAGAAATGTTTGCAAATTCATTCATTTAAAAATGATTGTATCTCTTGATATAGGTGAACCTTATTCTGAACACTCTTGTGAAAATCTATTCAGATTAAACCCATGAAATCTTGCAAATCTGGACTTTTTTGATTGCTTGTTCCCTTCTGAAGTTCTCCGTGTTTGCGGCTTTTTTTTTCTAAACTATTTGCACATACAGAAAAAGAAAGAAAATACCGTAAGTTTTTCAGCCATGGATAACAATGCAGTTCAGGCCTGGGGTGAAAATTTAGGTCAGCTCTAATTTCATCTGAACTGGTTCATCCACTGCTATCAGCAACCCAGGGCACGATAAGCTACAATTGCCAGAATACATAGGAAAGGGAAATAGCTATTGTTACAAATAAGGATTGTATCATAGAAGCCCTTGATTTATAGCAGAGAGAGTGGCACTGTTTCTCTGTATATGTGCTTGCACAGTTGCACTTCTGATTGCTAAGAGAATTACATCTGTAGCCCTTGTTTTCTTGGTGCTGGATTGTGAGTTTATTATTACTACTCTAGGTTTGCTTCATTCCCACACCACAATTCAGATTTCGATAATGATTAGCAATATCCACTTACATGAGAGCTACAGTACTACAGACAAACCAAAAATCTGTGTTACAAAGTAAAGAAAATATAATTCTTGTTGCTACTTATCTACTTATTTCTTTCAGTTTCTTTATATTTTTATTTTGGTATCAAAATGAATATTTAAAAAGTTAAAAACAAGAGAAAAATAGCAAATAATATAAAATCAAATCTGAAGTTTTGTGTTTATATATAGAAAACTAAAGGCGCACAGATATTTCTTAAACATGCAAATGTCCTTGGCATGCCTACATTTGGCATTTCAGAGATACTATCTTTATACACTCAGAAAAAGAAGGAAATTAATTTTTGCAGCTAGTCTTTTTTAATCTGTGGTGTTAGCTAAGATACTTTATTTACATTTCCCTACAATCTTTCTTTCTTTGTTCTCACACCAAATCTACTCGTAGCAATACTAAGCAGAGATTTTCAACACTGGTCTCAGAGCAAAGCCCCAGCACAGCTCAAGCACTAAGCCCTTGTTTCTGTGTAGAGGGTGATGCTGGGACAAGCTGTGCAGGCTGAGTGATCACTTTCATAGGCAAAGTTCTATTCCTAACATGGCTGACCTAGTAGAATAGGAAGCATTTCATCAACGCAGACTGTGTGAAGCATTTTCTCTGTTGTGGAATAGGCTTTGATCTGAAAGGTGACAGCTAAGAGAGTTTGTGTAAACAATATCCTATAACATAAAATATTTATTTTTGTGCAGGGGTAGCATGTGATAGCCCTCCATGCCAGAACTCTGCCAGACATCAAACATATGTCCCAGTATACATGTAATGTATAAAAAAGTTTCAACCTGGATCTCTATGGTTAGATTTCAAGCAGTGTGCATGTATGATTAACCTTTTTTATTATTGATCTTATTAAAGGGTATCTTTTCTTTGAGCAAAACAAAGACTCAATGTCCTTGCACAAAATTGCAGTATTGTTCTCCATTTGAAGAGGTTTTCCTTGGCATATTGTGTATTCATCTTGGAAAGAAAACTTCCTTTGGTTTTAAGAAAGCACAGATTATGCCCCAGATGACTTCAGTGTAGAGGAGTGAGAAGAATCAGGTCCTTGACGTGTTTAAGCTTGGCTGCAGTCAGGATGCTACTTTGGATGAGTAGTGCAGATAGAAGAAAAACGGTTTTCACATTGTGTATGATCCATGTGAGTGCTGGAAGAGCACTCACAGACCATTTGCTGTAGAATAGGAAAGGACAATCAGAGTCTGGGCTTTGTGACTACCAGCTTTACTGCACAGTCATATGAGAAGGACTTTCAGAGCCCTTAAAACCATGTACAAGATTCTGTTTTCTCCTAAGCTCCCAATAGTTACTGAAGAATTTTTCTTGTTGCCTCCTTGTTCTCCATAAGAAAGCACAGTTCTTGCAACAAAATTACTTAGAGGACCAGTGTGCTCTTATTCAACTCTTAGCAAACCAAGGTCAGGGAATATCTACAGGAAATTATTTTTTATGCTTTGACTACTCATGTTTTCTGTAGAATCAGAATGATAAAGCAAGACAATGCCCATTTATTTTGGCAATGCTCTTTTGCTTAGCATCCAAATATTGTGAAGAATATGAATGTTCTTAGGCAGAGGTCCCTAACAAAACATACTTCCACGAGTCAGCCCAATCTGTGTTTGTATCTGCTGTATTTTTTGTTGTTGTTGTCGATATTGTTTGAATGGCTGCTTTGAATCTTTGAGCCACTGAGAGTCACTGCACAACTTTTTAGCTCTGTCTGATGACAGAGATGTCTGCATTGCAATCTATGCCATCTCAGTTCTCCAGCAAGTGCTGGATGCTCAAATGGTGTGATGAGTGAAACATGTATCCAGTGGATTCACTCCCACTTTATACATATATTTTCTCTGAAACAAAAATATCTGAAAAAGCATACATGATGTTATTTTGTGGTACTTTCTTTACATTGTCACAATGCAGATTGATACTTTGTTTCAAGGACAGGAAATTGCAAATACCATGTGCCATCACATGTTTGGGGGTTTGTTTTGGCATTAAATAAATTGTCAACAATTAAATAAATTTAAATTTCAATACAGTAAATATTAATTTAAAGCATCCATATATTACTATGTAGGATTCATTTATGAAACTAAAATTTGTTGTCCATTTGTTTCAAATTACCATTTTTTAAACATAGGATTTTTCTTTTGTCACTCAAATAAAAGAAATCCCAGGCTAATGTAGCTGTGAGGGTTGAGGCATGGAGGTGTGAATTGAAATCTCAATGAAAATAGCAACTTTTTTTTAATGCCATTTATGGGCTTTGGATCAGTTACAATTTGAGTTTCACAGGATGTTCTTTTGTTGAGAAACATTCTGGTGTAATCCACAGCTAGAGGCAAAAATGTCCATTATGAACCAATATAAAGTCACCAAATTGATTTCCTGCTGTATTTTTAATGATATCCTTTTGCATTTGCAGCCAGTAGCCTGAGCCAAGGGGGACATTGTTGTCCTAGGTATTAAGCAGAGCCACAGAAACTGCAAATACTAAAATACTCAGGCTCCAAATAAACAAGGTAAACATAAAGCCAGGTAGGTTTAAAAGTATTTTCTGGTTTTTTAAACTCAAAGCAAGTAAAAATAAGAGTGATGTAGTGTTTCAAACCCTGAAAATACTTACTGTGAAAGTGGATCCTTAACTTTTATTAATATCTTAAATGTTTTTAAGAGTTTTACTTTGGCAGATTTGTATATATTCACAGCAGAATTTAGCTTTGATATTCTTGCTAGTTTCAAAAAGCTGCTTGACCACTGGTAAAACAAGATATGGATCTTGTGTTTCAGAGAGCAGACAATAAATGAATTCTGGAAAGGTGCCACAATTTCATAAACTGCATATGTGCATATTTGAGGTCTTTCAGCCTTAACTTGTACCTAATGCTACCACAGAGACCTATAAAATTTCCTGCTCTCGTAAGTAACACTTGAAAGACTTGTTTAAAACAATTTTAAAAGATCATTATTGTCTTAATAATGCTGTCTATTTACACTGGGTTTTTAAAGCAGTGGATTGTATTTAAGATTTTAAAATATTTTTAGAATACACCACATGGATAAATATACGCATCTTTACCTCTATACTGAAATAACAGGCTGTTTTGTTTTAGTATAAAGAACCATGAAGGTTCTAGGAGTACACAATATAAATGATTATTTGTAGCAAGTTTTCATGTGAGATATTAATTATATTATTCCCTGCCCCCTCCTAGGTCAGTAAATGAAAGATGGTGATTTGTAGTCATCACAAAGACTTCACAACCAAAATGTCAGTTGTTTCCTGGTAGAGTTCTGTTTTAAGCAGTTCTTTTTCTATCATGGGGACTGGCTTGACAATCCATGTGCCCTTTAGGACACGGGATGGTGTACTGTTACTACAACTAACCAAATGTAGTTAACCAAAGAAGTTTTCTGGAAAAATGCAAAATTTTGAAATCATTGTTTTCTTCTTAAAAGGAAAAAGTCAACATTAAATACACACACACACACATATATGCACAAAAACATGTGTGTTAAATGTGAAAACCTAAGGCTGAGAGGAAACATTTCAAATGTTTTAAAATGCTGAAAATATAGCTAGTTCAAACTGAAATATTTTTCTTCATTGCAGCATCTCTGAAGAAATATTATCCTGACAATTGCTGTTATTTAGACCTTTCTCATCCCATTTTGTGAAGAAAACATATGTCAAAATATCAACCTTTCCCATGGGACAGGAATTTCAAACAGCTCTAATCAGTGTCATTTTCATTAGCTTTTGCTCTAATGTTTGCACCTGTATTAAAAACAACTGCTGCTGTCTTTTTGTCATTCAGAATTAAAAAAAATAAAAAACCCTCCAAACATAGAATCAGGAGATAAAAAAAGGGTTCATCTGAGCTCTTCTCAGTAGCATGTAAACCTGATATACATGTTTTGCTATCAAAAACTACTCTTTGCAACTATCTGCTTTTTTCCAGATGGGGAAGAGTCATGGTGTATCCTCCTAAATTTATACTAGCTCTTTCATCACCAAGTAAGGATTCACCTCATCTAATCTGTTGTTATCTGAAAGTTAGGCACCTACTTGAAACTAATCAGCCATTCTATGTCAATAATTGCAGCAGAGAAAGAGTTGTCTGTCTTCCCTCCGTATCAATAGGCACTGACAGAGAAAGATTGATCCATTGCAGAATACACAGAAGTATGCTAGTTTTTCTCGGATTATAATGGGACAAAGCAGATGAAAATATATGTTTGCTTTGATATTAGTTTTTTTTTTGGGTCTTCACCTAGACATGCTCGTTTTATTTACTAAAGAATGATGTGACTTACTGTGGGATTTAGTATTAACATTTTTACCTTTCCGCATCTCCTTTCACCTGAAAACTTCTTAGTGCTTTATAACCCGTAAGTGGGAGTATGATATGATTACTTTTATAGTTTGTCAGGCTGAATATTAAATAAAAGTGACATCACAAAGTTTAATAGTCAGTCTTTGTTACTGATGTTATGAGAATAAGGGACAATTGAGGGAAAAGGATACAGTGGAATTAAAAGATCCTGCAGTATCTTTTGTGTAAGAAGATACTAGCACAATGTCCACCCACGAGCATCTTCAAGTACTAAAATTAAAATTTTAAAAGAGAATGTTCATGAAAGCTAAAGGGCAACAAGTGAGCAGGATCAGTCAATATTAAATGGTGAAATAAAAACTGAAGAATGACATAGGATGTGAAAGGGAGAAGCAAGCCTGAACTCATTAAAGAAAGTTAGATCCCTACAGCCTTCTTGATTCTTTATGAACATCAATATGAAGTGAACTGACAACTCATTCTGCTTTTTAATATCCTTTTTCTACCACCCTGAGTTACAGAGTGAAAGATCTATGTCAACGTGGCGAACTACAGCAACTTCATACCTTATGCCTCTGTTCAATATAAGTAGCTCCAGTGAGATCAAACAACCTTTAACAAATCAGGACTTCAGGACATGTATTGTTCAATATACTACAGAAGAATCTGGGCTGTAGGAAAACTATTCTTTTTTTCAAATGAGACAGAAGAAAGAAAAGGAAAAAAGTGAAAACATTCCAGAGCATTGAACAGTAAGAGCAGAAAGCTTAGTGAAATTCAGTGTTGATTGAACTGCATGAGAAGGAATAATACTTGCCTACCACATGGATTCCAAATTCAAGTGACACTAGCTATAACATATGAGCAAGTGTGAAGAACAGAGTACTGGGAATTGATAAAGAACTGGTACAGACTGACCTCTGAATCTAAATCATCTCAGTTGCTGTATCTCACAAGCAAAATATGAATGTCTAGATACTGACAGTGAAAATTCTTGGATGTTTGATTTTTATCAGAGGAAAGATGGACATAATGACTACTGGAAAGCTAGAGATAAGAGGAGAAGACATAACTGACTTCTGTGTACTAATACAATGGTATGTCTAAATTTCACTGAGCTGGCTTGTATTTCCTGCTAGCAACATATGTATGAGTGGAAAAACAGTAAATATGAGAAATTGCTTATTTCAAAACTGTTAAAATTGGGTTAAACTTCCATGCTAAAATTAAACTCCATGCAATTCTGCAGTATGAAAATTTCTGTTTATATGATTTTTTTGAGATTCAGGCAACATTTGATCATTTATGCAGTCAATATATATCAGCAACAGTTAGAGATGATAAGACAGAAACCATGATCCATGTTTCATAGCCTGGTCAAGCACTAACCAAATCTGAAAGGAAAAAAGAAAATAATTATATTTTAAAGTTCAGAAATGCTTTGATTCCTCTATATGTTACATATATGTGTGTTTTATATGTATATATATATATTAATACCCTATAAAATATGAATAATTACCCTGATGATGGTGAATGTATAAGTTTATTCTCTATCATTCTCTAAAAATGAAAGTTAAGAGAAAGCAGTAAAGAGAACACGTATTTTAGAGCACACCCCTTTGATGAATTTCACTCAAGTGCTGTTGATGGAATTACTTGCACATTGTTCGTTCTGGGAAGTCAAGATGCTTTTTGTTTGTTTGTATCTTTTTTAAACCACCAAATTTAATTGTTTGCTTCCCTGGCTGTAATGAAATAAGAAGATAATGAGTTTTTCATTGTTCACTAATTGTCTACTAAAGATGAGACACAGTCAGCCAACTGTAAATTGCTCCTTTACTGTAATGTTTGGATATTTCAGTGCAAATAGTCACAAATACATCTGCTCCTGCATAAAGTGAAATGTCTGTGTTATGAAAACAAGCTGATGTAGAGAGCAATAAAAAAAATAACTATGATGACTTCTGTTGATTAGGATTTGGTGTATTGTTTGAGTTGCTTTTGACATCTCTGAAACACACTTGCATGTTTTGGCATTATAAAGACAGGTGATATTTGAGCAGCTTTTCTTGCTCTGTAGTATTTAGAATTACAAACCTGAAACTGATATTCACAGATAATATAAATTCTAAGTAACTTTGCAATGCAAAATGACAAAATCTGGTAAGGTTCAACAGGCACCGTTTTTTCCGTATCTTGGATGTTTCTAAAAATAAAGATTCCCAAGGTGATTTAAGCACCAAAGTTATGTTAACTTTGAATTTCCTGGTATGTGTGTTCACAGGTTTTTTTCTGCCTGTTTTTAGAATGGGCTAGATTTAACATTCTAATGTGATCCAAACTTCCCTGAAGGATCCAGATAGAAATTTTAACCCTATTGAGTTTAATAGCAGCTTCAGTATTGATATAAAACTGACTAAGATTTCATGTTAAAATTTTCAATCAGGTCATCCATAATGTATAAGTTTCAGTTCAAAGGCAGAAAATGACTGTTTCATCAGCAAGCCCATTTCTCTCTGGAACAGGGAGGTGTCAGTAGACAATGTTTCATAATGGACTTGATCCCAAACTCATAGAATAAAAAAGAACAGACTAATGTAAGAAAAACAACAGGCTCTTGTAGATTTTGGGTGACTTTGATGATATTCAGTATGACCACTGTTCTGAATTACTGCTTCTTTCTAACAACCCACTTTCCTTTAATAAAATGCACAACCTACTTCATTCTACAAAGAAACAGTCTTACTAGGTATTTAGTGACCATAAGATATTGTAGCACCATTTCATTGTAATAAAAAAAAAAAAGTTATTTAATTATTTACTTTTCAAGCATAATTTTCTCTGTCCAGCTTTTCCATTGGGAAAAAATAAAAATTAATGAATTTGAAAGTATTAAATCCTGCATATACTATAGCAAGGGAAGGCATTAATATTGGCTCCAGAGGGTTATATATTCATATACACCCTTGTCATGCTATTAACCACTCTGCCACTCAGCACAGCATGGCTGGTGGCACAGCATGGCTAGTGTCACAGCCTGGCAGCCAGTGGTGCTGGAAGCAGAAGTGACATCCAGCTGCCTAATGCATGAGATACACCATTCCACATGCTCCCTGCCTTCACCTGTGAGCTTGTGTCTGCCTCAGCTCATCCGAGACCAAGAGAAGCACCACTGGGCAATGCCTAGTGGGGATCAGGAGTTAACAGCATATTTAAAAACTAAATTGTTTTAGGGAAACTGGAAGTATAGTACATTTCACTCAAGTTTGGCTGTGAGCATTTTCACTTAGATTATTTTTAAGTAATAAGAAGAATATATTAATATATTANGCCTTTTTTTCTATTTCATTAAGAAGAAAAATGAAAGCAGAGATAGTTCACAGTTTGGAAACTGCTGTGATAATCCCGTTCTGGCAAGACCATTTTCATATTTACTCTTACTTGATATTTTTATATATTCATAAATATTATCTATAAATACTGATATTTTATGTAGATTTATATTTATGGCCCATATTTGCAGTCACTGGCATCTAGTGCATTGTTTTAGTAAGAAAGGACTCAGAAAGGTGTAACTGAGAAGTTGACAGAATTAGGCATCATAAAGAACAGGTGCCTAAACGTTTCTAAGAATAAGAACAAACTGGGATGGCAACTAATCACTGCCTTATTTATTACTAACCTCAATTGAAAAGATGGTCTTGGGTCCATCCCTGTTCTAAAAAGAATCCTACTTTTCCTAGGATTCAGATTTATTGTTTTGTCAAGGCCTTGCCTTTGAGTTCCTTTTGAACCAATGAACATTCAGTTTATAGCAATCATTTTTGGCTTAAGCCCTCAGTTGCAGTTCATCCTCAGAGCAGTGAAGAAGTAAAGCTTCTCCAACAGAAGCACCTTCAGCAGAAGGTGTCCTGGTTCAGAACCAGACACCCTGTTCTCTGGCAGAGACTGCTGCTGCTTATAACTGAAGAAAGAATGAGCAAAATATTGGATAGGTGCTCACCATTATGTCCTTGAAGCAGGCAGAAAAAGGATTTAATATGCTTAACAGCATGAAGAAGAAAAACAAACATAATTTCTCAAAAGGAAAGAAGCAAAAATCACATTAAATCCAAATTCACATACTCCTAAACTCTTTTCCTGATGCTTGGGAGGGCTTAGAAGAAAAACAGACATCTACCTATGTTTCTCCCCAAATGACCATTTTTCAAAGATCCTGCCAAGTAATCCAGGAATCTCCAGGAGACAGAATATCTGTTTCAGAGAGTAAAGTGCAAGCAGTTCTAAAAAGAGGAGTGTTCAGAATTAAACTGCATAGCCATTTTCTATGCTTCCTTCATTATTAGTGGCTTTAATAACAGTGGTGCCTATGTATTGTAATTCTTCTAAATGTGTGTGCATTTGCTCCTTACAGTGGCCATTACAGTTACACATAGTAAAACAGATCAACATTTTTTCACTGATTTCCATCTAAACTATGTGCATTTCACATTAAGATTCTGCAGGGACTGGAACCAGTATTCTCTGAATTCTCACTACAGAGAACACAACCAGTGAGCTAAACTCTTTCAATGACTTTGTCACTTGTCTACTTGAAGGATTCAATTAAAAAAGTACCAGGATAAACATGCATGTGTGTAGGGGGGTATTAATCTTTGCTTAGTGGTGAATAGTCTATTTGAGGTTATGCTCAGCACTTATTACCAAGCAAACACTGCTAGTCATGATAATGTTCACTGTCTGGCTCAAAGAGGAAACTCCTTAAGGAAAATACTTGGTATAATTTGTAAAATTCAGACTTCTGCTGAAATGAAATTTTTGCAGTTGATTTCTCAATAGAAAGGACTACTCCACTATGAAGACTTAGTTGCCTCCAGAGGATTGGTTCTGTTTACTGTTAAGGCTGAATCTTTTCTGTCTCAAATTGGCTGGGCTTTTTCTAGCTCTGTGGAGAGGCTAGTTTTAAGGCCCACCAAAGGAGCATCACAACAGCCCTACTAGCTGCTGGATACATGTTTTGAATTAATGTGTCTCCACAGACCACAAACCTTACCCACCTACTGCCAGTGAAGACCTCAGCGAAATGCCAGGTCACTCTTCCTGTTCTGGTTTTTCCTCTGTGTCCTGCATCCCAAGTCAAATTTTGTTTAGACTGATGAATTCCTGAAGGTGACTTCTCATGAAATACAAGAGAAAGTAAATATTAAACAAAGCAGAAAAATGTAAATAAATTTCTTCAAAAAGGTCAAAAGAAAAATGTGAATCTCTGAAAAAACATATGATTTTTTTTTTCTACCCCCTTTTCTTCCCTCTAGGACTTTTATTTATTGCATATTTCAACAGCTGCTATCAGGTGATGAGTCTATCAAATGATAATGTAACTGTTGACTTCATTTATTAAACTTCACAGGGACCAGAATGGAGTGTAAATAGAAAAATCACTATCTCTGGATGCCAACAATGATAATTGCAGCTACAGTTACTGTGAAGGCAGTGCAGTGCTTTGCAGAGTAATGAGAGACGGGTTTTTTTTCAGCAGATAAAACATCTTGTTATAGTTCTGAGTGAGTGGAGAGATAACACAAATAACACAACTATTTAACAAATACATGACTTATTTGACTAGTTGAAGGGAAAAGGTAGGAATTATAAAGTCAAGTAAAAATATAGGAACGATTATTGAACGCTGATCAAGGAGGAGATATATGGGCTGACTTATCTCCAGGTCAACACTACACTGAGAATGAACCTTCAAATCACATCTCTACATTATTCAAATAATAACTACCTGGTTTTAGCACTGCATTCTCTTCTGCCTCACCAGAGGTATCTGCAGTGAGTCGCATTAGGTATTTTCCAGCTTTTATGACTCCCATATATCACTCTGCTTTGAAAGGCTGAGCTCAATGAAACACAATATTTAGCATGGTTTCAGGAGGGAATGAAAGAGGAATATGGACAACTCATTACAAAGAAAGCAGATTTGGGCACAAGCTGTAGAGATTTCAAATTCATGCACAAAGACAAGGCTCAAATGTAAGCTTTGAGAGTTTTATTATGATAATACTGAATGACTGAAAATGCAAAGCTTAGGGCCTTGCCAAATCAGCAGAAAGGAAGTTGCACCACCCTGTTTAAAGACTCATTCCTGGGTGACTCTTCCATTCAGTGAGAGTGAACAGACCTGTCTTTATGCCAGGAGCTGGAAAGTCAGGAGGCAATAGCTCAGTTCATCCCTCCACTCAAGGCCAAGACAAATAAATAAAATAGCCGGCCACTGGGGCTCCAAACCATTTTCAGCATCTCCTCTTTCTTTTGCAAGAGAAGCAAAGGAATTAGTCAGTTCTACCAACAGCAGCAAGAGTGCCAGACTGGAGGGCAGGGTCCAAAGACTGACTGTTCTTTCTCTCTGAGAGACTTCTGCAGTCCCAAAGATTAAGGAGAAAGTTTAACTATTTACCAACATCTATGACAAGCTTGGAAACAGTCTTCATTTTGCCACCATCCTTCCACTAGCATCAGTTGAATCAAACTGTTCATTTGTGCCTCAACTTCTGAAGAAACAAAATGGCAATAATACATATTTCCCCCATTGCATATCTGAGATAAAATGCATTTTAGCAGCACAAAGATGCTGTTCTGTTATAATCCATCTTTGTGGTGGGATGAAAGGCTGAAAGTGTTATTTCTGAATATATTTGAAGGCAGAAATTATTGTTATCTTTTTGCCAGCAGTAAAAAAAACAAAAGCAGATTTCAGGGCAGGTGGTAAAGAACCAGATGCCATTGAAAAATTAATAAATCTTCAAATAATAGCAAGAGTAAGTTCTCAAGTGAACTCAGACTGAAGTTTTTTTGGTAGTGGGTCAAGCTAACATATGGTAGGCTTAGACACTGAGATGACAGACAGAATCTGAACAGAAGCAATCAAAACAAAATCTGTTAAGGAACAGACAGCAAAAATATGATCAGTGGAGGCAGGAAAATTAGATTGACAGCTGAGAGAAGCTGATAAATGCTAAATAAGTGATTTCGCTCTTTTTATTTTTTTTTCAGTTCAAGCAAATGTCTCTGCTGCTATACTACGCAAGCTTTGGATATCTTCACAGGTTGATAATAGGAAAGTAATTTAAAAGTAAATACCCTCTTTCCATAGGGAGTGTAACACAAAACACCACTGATCTTGTTTCCAAAATGATATACTTTTACTGTTGTCTAAACTTACTATCTCATTTGCATCCACAGAAAGTAGATCTAGATATATTTCTGTGCCCATTTTTGCCAGACTTTCTGCCATGTTAGACTTTTCTGAACACATGGTGGAACCGAAAGACCCACACAAATCACCAACAGGCAACTGCAGCAGGAGAGTCTCAGCTTTGGCTTTCTCGGTTTGCCAATTGCTCCTGCAACATTCCTTGGGAGGCGGTGAGGCAAGATAAATGCAGCAACACGGGTGTTATTTTCAACTCCAGTCCTCCTATTGCTGTCCACTGCCACCCTTCAAACCAAAACACACTGTGCAGAGCTGAAATAACAGAACAGATCTTAACAGCACTTTTCACCTGT
Source organism: Scytalopus superciliaris (assembly GCA_013400415.1). Taxonomy (NCBI): domain Eukaryota; kingdom Metazoa; phylum Chordata; class Aves; order Passeriformes; family Rhinocryptidae; genus Scytalopus; species Scytalopus superciliaris. Next base: position 83,163 of record VXBX01004433.1, read on the forward strand.
TTCAACACAAACTCAGACAACTTAGTTCAAACACCCTTTTGAAGTGAATCAGCTACCCAAGTCCATTACCCAGATCTGGAAATGTTCAACATATGTAGCAAAAAGGTACAACTATAAAAACTATAGGTCAAATAGAGTAAATGGAAAATCTTCTTTTTGTGTAAGTGAAATTCAAATATGTAGTAAACACAAAAAGTGAAAACCTGCTGTTGCCATGAGTAAACTACAACCAATGCATAGTCTTATTTCAGGCTTCTCTTGAATTCTTGTATTCATGTCTAGAGCAATCAGTGTGTGAAAGATTTAGCTGAAAAGCCATAGTTAAGATTTCAGTTTTGAGGTGTCTGTACTTACACAGATACATATATATGTTTATTTGGCATGATGTCATGAACTCAAGGAATTTCAACTGTTTTGATCAATTAGACAAAGTAGCTACAAAATCTCTTTGTCTCATTTTGCTTCCCACCTAATTCATAAAAGAGCAATAAACTCTTGTCCGCTAACTCTACTGTGCCATTGCACAGTTTCTAGACATAACATGGGTTTATTTTTTGTAATCACAGAATAGCAGACTGTGTGAGCTCACTTGCATGCTTTCAAAACTGCAAGAGTAATAATAAAAATTAAAAAGTTAATCTTTGTTGATTACACTCTACACAGCTGCATCTAAGCGGCCCTGTTTAATATCTTTATTGATGAGAGGATTGAGTCTACCATTAACAAATTTGTGGACACCAAGTTGGGTCACTCTACTGGAGGGCAGAAAGGCTCTGTACAGGATCTGGACAGGCTGGATTGATGGGCTGAGACCAACAGTATGATGTTCAACAAGACCAAGTTCTGGGTCCTACACTTTGGCCACAATAACCCCAGGCAGTGCTATAGGCTGGGGGAAGAGTGGCTGGAAAGTGTTCCAGTGGAAAAGGAGCTGGGGATGCTGGTGACAGTAGCTGAATATGAGCCAGTGCGTGCCCATGTGGCCAGGAAGGCATCCTGGCCTGAATCAGGAACGGTGTGGCCAGCAGAACTAGGGAAGTAATGCTTCACTCAGGACTGGTGAGGCCACACCTCAAATCCTGTGTCTAGTTCAGGGCCGCTCAGTTCAGGAAGGGCATTGAGGTGCTTAAGTGAGTCCAGAGAAGGGCAACAGAGCTGGGAAAGCATCTAGAGCACAAGTCCTGAGATGAGCAGCTGAGGAAGCTGGAGGTGTTTAGCCTGGAGAGGAGGCTCAAGGATGACCCTATCATTCTACAACTGCCCAAAAGGATGTGGGAGCCAGGTAGGTTTGGCCTCTTCTCCCAGGCAACCAGTGAGAGGATGAGAGGACAGTCTTAACCTGCACCAGAGGAGGTTCAGGTTGGGCATTTGGAAGAACTTCTTCACAGAAAGAGGTGATTAGACATTGGAATGGTCTGCCCAGGATGGTGGTGGAGTCACTAGCCCTGAAAGAGTTTAAGGAAAAGATGTGGCACTTTGTGCCATGGTCTAGTTGGCATGGTGGTGTTTGGTCATAGGTTGGACTTGATGATCTCAGAGGTCTTTTTCAACCTAATTTATTTTCTGTTATTCTGTGACAGAAATGGTTCATTATAGAAAATATATTAATAATTATGTATTATATGTAAAAATTATAATTGACCTTGAAGTGTCTATCAACAAAGCCCAAAACAAACTGGCAGTGTGAGAAAACCAGAGGAGATTTAGATGCCATGTAAATAAATATATATATTCCAGAGAGGTGACTAAAACCTGACCATGTCCAGAGGAGTTGAAACCTCAATGTCTATTAAAAAAAGCTGCACCAGGACTATGACTATGGGTGACACTTCAGCACTGATGTTTTCTTGACTGGCAGTAGGCAAGAATAGACCACCCCTGGGTCTTAGCTCTTAAATGAGAATACAAAGTCTTGTGCTTAGTGTAGTGAGGTAGAACTAGAACCAAATCCAACTCTCTGAAGTAAGCATCCCTCTCACAGCCTTTCCTGCTCCTCAGTAAGGCTTTATGTCCTTTGCACAGTATCACAGTCTGAATGTGAGGCACAGAAAATGTTTCTCCTTTAGGCTGGATTGTATTTGGGTGTTTAGGGTCCTCCCTGTGCAGTTTTTTTAAGTGTTTAATTCTGCAGATTCAGGGTTTCTTTTGAGCCACACATCCCCCCTCCCATTGAGATGCCCAATTCCCACAAAGGGAACAGAATTTAGGACTCTCTATCCATTTCAGTATTTGTTTAGCTAGTGAAAGTGACTTCCCAGTCACAAAGAATTAGACCATCATGCTGTGGTCAGACGAGGCCATGGTCCCCTCCTCACTCAGCAGGACAGAGTTGCCACTTCACTCACCAACAGCTGGGGCGTCACAGCTGGATTCTTGGGGACCCATAGGTGAAACACTGGAAATTGAAGTGTCAACAATGGACAGCATTCACAGGGAAACTCTCTGATGAACAAACCCTTTTATTGGTAAAAGAGCCATCTCTTTTCTTGCAAAAAGACATTTATTTGTTATGACTAAGTGCTCAAGTTAACAGGACTGGAGATGGTTATTCAACAATTAGTACAAAAATTAGCCCAATACACAGTGGATGGAAGTGCAGCTAATGAAGACTTTTCTTCCTCAGTGAACAAACTTGTTTGCCATATAATGTCTTGTTTTTCTCTATTTTTATTCTGCAGGCAATTCCAAGTTGAATATTTGCATTTCACAGATTTCACAGATTTAAGCTTCATTTCTATTTGTGGTTTTCTACACTTCCATGAATAAGGAGTTGGATTCCAGAATAAGAATGCTGGACTGTTATCACAGGAATGAAATGTCAAAATGTATATTTTCATATCTCTTAAAGAATGTATTACCTAGTAGCAAAAGATAATAGAGAAAATANGCAGAAAGGCTCTGTACAGGATCTGGACAGGCTGGATTGATGGGCTGAGACCAACAGTATGATGTTCAACAAGACCAAGTTCTGGGTCCTACACTTTGGCCACAATAACCCCAGGCAGTGCTATAGGCTGGGGGAAGAGTGGCTGGAAAGTGTTCCAGTGGAAAAGGAGCTGGGGATGCTGGTGACAGTAGCTGAATATGAGCCAGTGCGTGCCCATGTGGCCAGGAAGGCATCCTGGCCTGAATCAGGAACGGTGTGGCCAGCAGAACTAGGGAAGTAATGCTTCACTCAGGACTGGTGAGGCCACACCTCAAATCCTGTGTCTAGTTCAGGGCCGCTCAGTTCAGGAAGGGCATTGAGGTGCTTAAGTGAGTCCAGAGAAGGGCAACAGAGCTGGTAAAGCATCTAGAGCACAAGTCCTGAGATGAGCAGCTGAGGAAGCTGGAGGTGTTTAGCCTGGAGAGGAGGCTCAAGGATGACCCTATCATTCTACAACTGCCCAAAAGGATGTGGGAGCCAGGTAGGTTTGGCCTCTTCTCCCAGGCAACCAGTGAGAGGATGAGAGGACAGTCTTAACCTGCACCAGAGGAGGTTCAGGTTGGGCATTTGGAAGAACTTCTTCACAGAAAGAGGTGATTAGACATTGGAATGGTCTGCCCAGGATGGTGGTGGAGTCACTAGCCCTGAAAGAGTTTAAGGAAAAGATGTGGCACTTTGTGCCATGGTCTAGTTGGCATGGTGGTGTTTGGTCATAGGTTGGACTTGATGATCTCAGAGGTCTTTTTCAACCTAATTTATTTTCTGTTATTCTGTGACAGAAATGGTTCATTATAGAAAATATATTAATAATTATGTATTATATGTAAAAATTATAATTGACCTTGAAGTGTCTATCAACAAAGCCCAAAACAAACTGGCAGTGTGAGAAAACCAGAGGAGATTTAGATGCCATGTAAATAAATATATATATTCCAGAGAGGTGACTAAAACCTGACCATGTCCAGAGGAGTTGAAACCTCAATGTCTATTAAAAAAAGCTGCACCAGGACTATGACTATGGGTGACACTTCAGCACTGATGTTTTCTTGACTGGCAGTAGGCAAGAATAGACCACCCCTGGGTCTTAGCTCTTAAATGAGAATACAAAGTCTTGTGCTTAGTGTAGTGAGGTAGAACTAGAACCAAATCCAACTCTCTGAAGTAAGCATCCCTCTCACAGCCTTTCCTGCTCCTCAGTAAGGCTTTATGTCCTTTGCACAGTATCACAGTCTGAATGTGAGGCACAGAAAATGTTTCTCCTTTAGGCTGGATTGTATTTGGGTGTTTAGGGTCCTCCCTGTGCAGTTTTTTTAAGTGTTTAATTCTGCAGATTCAGGGTTTCTTTTGAGCCACACATCCCCCCTCCCATTGAGATGCCCAATTCCCACAAAGGGAACAGAATTTAGGACTCTCTATCCATTTCAGTATTTGTTTAGCTAGTGAAAGTGACTTCCCAGTCACAAAGAATTAGACCATCATGCTGTGGTCAGACGAGGCCATGGTCCCCTCCTCACTCAGCAGGACAGAGTTGCCACTTCACTCACCAACAGCTGGGGCGTCACAGCTGGATTCTTGGGGACCCATAGGTGAAACACTGGAAATTGAAGTGTCAACAATGGACAGCATTCACAGGGAAACTCTCTGATGAACAAACCCTTTTATTGGTAAAAGAGCCATCTCTTTTCTTGCAAAAAGACATTTATTTGTTATGACTAAGTGCTCAAGTTAACAGGACTGGAGATGGTTATTCAACAATTAGTACAAAAATTAGCCCAATACACAGTGGATGGAAGTGCAGCTCATGAAGACTTTTCTTCCTCAGTGAACAAACTTGTTTGCCATATAATGTCTTGTTTTTCTCTATTTTTATTCTGCAGGCAATTCCAAGTTGAATATTTGCATTTCACAGATTTCACAGATTTAAGCTTCATTTCTATTTGTGGTTTTCTACACTTCCACGAATAAGGAGTTGGATTCCAGAATAAGAATGCTGGACTGTTATCACAGGAATGAAATGTCAAAATGTATATTTTCATATCTCTTAAAGAATGTATTACCTAGTAGCAAAAGATAATAGAGAAAATATAATACATGTGAAAGATGATAGTATGACATGTACAGAATTTTTAATCCCTCTGAAAAACCAGTAGAAAAGATCTACTGACTAGAGATAAAGAAAACAATTTTTAAAATGGTAGAACAATGGGATGTGCTTAAGTATGTATTAAGTAATCTGTAAGTGTCATCAAATAGATGAAAAAATCCATAGAATTCACACAGATTGCACAAGTTAACTATGCTCAGATTATGATTTACACTGGAAAGAGGATTATCCCTAGATTGCTATGGTGGATGTTACAATCAACTCTTAGACAGTTGACATGAAAACAGCTTAAACTGGACAAACTGGTTCATGTAAGGTAGAGGTGAAATTAGAAATTCCTGATTGCAAACATGGAAACCCTAAGGTCTGTGAAATAGTGGTTTTCATCCTGATGACTGTAATGCTATGTTTCTAGCTTGTTTCATTATAACATGATCCAAAATACATTAGATTATTTCATTTTGTGGAACTACAAGGTTGGGAAATATTTCTGATTTGGAACTTGAAACACACCTCACTTAAATATGTCACCCTGATAAGGTTCAAGAGCTTTATTGAATCAAAACCTTTCCTAGTAAAACACATACTTGTGTTATACACTTACACAGAATTGAAAGTTTACCATTCCTCTGCTGAGCTGCAATCAGTGTGCATCTCAATAGGTGAGCTGTCTGCTACAACAGAAAATCAAATGGCTTAGCTGAAATTTTCTGTTGTTTACTTTTTCTTAAATCACTTCAATTAGGTAATTTTCAATTCTAAAAAATTTCCTTACTGTCTTAACTGAGAAGGCAAAAAACCCCTCACATTTGTTTGACTTCTCTGGACTTATCATAAATACCAAAAGTCCCAAATCCAGTGATGCATGGACCAACATTTTATGTTAGTCCTCAAAGCACATTGGTTAAAAAGCCCATTTCTTTGAGTGCCTGCCTGTGTGGGACTCAAGCTGTCTTTCTGCAAAAGTGAGATGCTATAAAATTGAAATTTTGCCATTTGAGAGCTGCAAAGTACCAGTAAATATTTTACTACCCATTTTATGATTTTTTTGTAAACGAAGTACATAAAGGAGCTAAAGAGATTATGGCATTTTCTGTATTTCTATTCCTTCTTTACGATCTCCCAAACATTAGGTGAAAATCTGTAAGTTTATCTATAATGTTCAATGATACAGCACATAGATTCTAATAGATGGTATTACACTGCATAGGTCTCTTATAGCAGAAGCTGTTGAGAATGGATTTCACTGCATGTGGAGTTGGAAATGTACTTGTCAACTAAGTGTTTCAACAATATCAAATTCATTATAAAAAACAAATAGCCATTCTTATTCTTGGTGTAATTCCATGGGACTGTTAAATTATCTGGCTACTGCTCTGATAGAAATGACATATTTGAAAATGATGGTTTGTCCAGAACACAGACCACAAGGGAAGAGCTACTCTACTGACAATTGATTTTAACCCTATGTTCATTAACATGAACATTTGAAAGAGGAATTTTTAAAACCAGTGATAAACTCCCGTTGAGTGTGTATAAAAATATACTTTATGGAATTATTTTTTAAATATTATTTTTTTTATCGTGTCTTGTATCTCTTTGCACTCCCTAATCACTTAATCAATACCTGTGGTGGTGAATTGTTTTTGCCAGAGAAAGCAATCAATGACATGACTAGAATGAAATTCAATCTGATGTTACTTGCTTGGCTTTAGATTACAGATTGGTTAAGCCACTTTCTAGAGGTAAGGTCACCCTAGAAATAGCCACAGGCAAATTCAACAATGAAATATGGTGAAGCATTGCTTTCAAATAAGTTCAACAAAATTCAACCATAAAATATGTACAACTGAAAAAGCAAGAGATCAAAACACTTGCCTTATTGATTAATACACTGCATTTATGAGCAGTCCTGGTTCTTGAGTACAAATTGGCAAAGCATGATTAGGCTACCATCAGATGACGTGGCCACCACAAGTCTTTCTGAACATACTAGAACTAAGACATTGAGCTAATGAAATTTCAGATGGTTGGCGGGTTAAGTGAGTAATAGGAAAATTGCTTCTTAGGAGACTGAGACATGAGACAGTCTGGACTAAATTTCAGTTTCCCATTTCACAAAGGCTGATTTTGGAGTAAGAGTGACAGCTATATCATCACATACTAGTAGTTCTCTAATGATTTCTTCCAGATCTGCCTTCAAGTAGGAAAACCAAGAGAGATGGCCCAAGATAACAGGGAAAAGAAGCAGCTCAAGTGACTATGTTCTACCTCTCCTTCTCCAATGTCCTTGCAAGGCCTACTATCAAAGTCTGAGTAGCTCCAGAGTAGTATTTAGAGTGCACCTAATCTATGCTGAAAGTATATTTTATATGTCTTCTTTTTCTTTAAGTTACTCTGTCCTGGACTAAGAATATTGCAGTGATAAAGTCACCCTGGCTGCCACAGACACACAGGATCCTACAATCATGACAGGATCACAAAATCATATGATGATCACCTGAGATGAAGAAGATCTCAGGAGGTCTGTAGCCCAACCTCCTGCTCAAAACGGGATCAGCTATGAGATCAGACCAAGAATTTTATTGAGCTGGTCACAAACTCCCTTGATTACACCCTAGGCAGTCACTGCAGCTATGCAGGAAGGCAATGAGTTTGCTTTTCAGTGAATTGCTCTCAGCCAAGACAAAAGATAAGGAAGTGTGGGAACGCTTACAGAATCACAGTTAAGCTGTCAGATGAAAAGAATTTTTTTGATTCACATTAGGCATGAATAGGTTTGAGCTGCAGGCAGCTGTCTGTCCACAACATAAAGTTGACAGTTTTACTAAAGTACCAGTGATGTCTGGACTATGCAAAAATGACTAAGAGTTGAGAAAAAAGTAATTTACCATGGCTTGAAATGTAACAGTGTAGGTGGATGGCAAATCCAGTTTTGGCAGTAGGACTGGATGCATGTTTAACTAACCCTGCTTTGCTGGTGGATACTTTTTACTTAGGTGTGTCTGTCACACAAATTGGAACACAGAGCCCCTGAAAGAAAGAAAGATGAAGAAGGAGTGGTCCCCTGACAGCAGAAAAGGGGAGAAATACAGTCTTTAGATTCAGAGGAATGTAAATGGAGTGTTTTGAAAAATGCAGGACTTATCTCTGTGAAAGAGAAGCTTGATAGGCAAGGATGTGTTAGACACAGATTGCAAACACAGGCCTGTGATTTATTAGGAAGGCCCAATTTATTGCTGTAAGCCTTGAGCACTCTAGCTTTCAAAGTTTCCAGTTTCACACATATGTAGTAGATTATGCTTTTTTTTCTCTGGCCACATGTGTGACCCTGATCCACAGCTCACTGGAAGCAGCATTACAAAAATGCTCACTACCGTAAAGTCACAAAGAGGTGATAAGAGTCTTTCTACACACAAAGCAGATATGATGAGTGCTTTTGAATAAGCCGTGCTGCTGGAGTGATTGTATTGATTGGGAAATGAGGGATAATCATGCACTGATCTTACTTTTTTTAAAAAAAGTCGGATATGCTCCTGAATTTTCTAAGCAAGAAAATCTAGTGGATAAATTTATTACAACAGTATAAATTTATGGACTGACTGAGGCAATTGTAACTAGTATTTTTACATTTTCTGTCTCAAATTTTTTTGCAGTGTGACAATAGTTGTGGTGTTCCTTCATTGAGGTGGCTGCATTTCAGGAGAGGCACCATTTGAGTGACCAATTCATCTTGCCAGCATAGTGTGATAAAAATGCACCAGGCTTTATTGCTATCTTTATTTATTCTTGCATTATAAATATATGAAAGTATATCTATGTATATATATGCATATACATGTGTGTGTGTGTATATATATATGAGATATAGCAGCAACAATGTTTATTGCATTCTTTCATACACATGGCAGTGCTCAGAGCACTCAGGATTCAGCCAGCATAAGAACTTTTTAAAGGTTCCAGAAGTACAAACCAGTGAATAACACCCTCAAGAAACTGCTCTAAAACACTTCTGCTTCTGCATAGGGCCATAAAAATAAATAACTCATGCTGTTGACAATGATTTCCATCTGCTCTTTCCACCCCAAGAGGCATCACTTTAGGATTTGATTCTCTTTTCTGTTGTGACCCACTGAAAGAAGACTCAGAAGAGTTACAAGAGCTCCAGTAATCAGAGATGGGAATGTGAAATGTGACAGTTCTGCTGTCAGATCACCTGATAAGATTGCTGGTCAGACAGGTTTTGTTCAGATTCATGTAAGACATTTATCAAAGGTATAATTTGCTCAGTCTTTCTATGAGGTCCCCAAAGCAAAGTCATGTGAACTGGAGTCAGATCCATTATGAGCACTAAAGAATGCAAGTATATTCCATACTTATCCTTCCTATGGAGAAAAAAACATATTTAAAAGAGTTACTGAGGCTGGATTGGTAACGAAATGTGTCAGGGCTGGGTTGATGTATGGCAAATGTTGTGGAAATAAACTTTCATACAGAAGGCTGCATTGAAGAAGTGCCAGTTCCTTTGGCTGATTCCATAGTCGCAGGAAAGCATAAAGAAAGACAGGAATATCTGCTCTGCACCAAAGCATTTCTTATCAATCTTTTTTCAGTGCAAGCCTCATGTAATATCTACCAGGGTAAATTTAGACTTTCTCTGTATTAATCTGGTGGAATAAAATTGTGTCATGGGTTCAACTTTGGCAAAATGCCAAACCCCCCCAAGACCCACAAGGTCCCAGTGAAAGGAGGAAAAAGAAAAAAAAAACAAACTGAAACTGGAAAAAACTATATACATATATTTACAGGAAAGTTACAATACATATACATGCCAATATAAGAAAAAACAACAAGAACTTCATCCAAAGCTAGCCTCCCCAATAACACACAGATTCCACCACCCAAAACCCACAGGAAACAAAACTAAACAGGTTCCCCTGAAAGAGCACCCAAAAAAGCAACATTAAACAAAAAGTATTTACTTCCCAGAGACCAGAACTGCTATGGACATTTCGGCAGGGAAGCGGCAGGGCCTGTCGCTCTGGGAGCAGCAACAGGGAGTCCTCCCCACCACACCACAAGGAGAGAGGGAGGGCGAGAGAGAGAGAGATACCTCCCCCACGAGATTTATACTCGACTTGATGTCAGATGATATGAAATACCTCTTTGGTTGCTTAAGTCAGGTGATACTTGCCCCTCTAAATCTATGGAGTGCCTCATGGCCCAAAAACTGAGGCCTGCTAAATTTGGTTTCAGGCCTAACTAAACTAAGGCCTTAATCTAAGTTTGGGGGTTTATCCAACCCATCACAAATTGCTATATCAAAAAATACAAAACAAACCTCTATTTTGCTGTCCAGAGATAGATATGCAACAGAAACCCAGCAAGGCTGACACCCATATGCAAACAGAAGAGTTCTCGCTGAATAGAGTCATGGCCACGTGTATTTTAGTCCTCTGTTTGAGCTGCCTGGGCTAACCACCTCACTAAAAGAATCCTTTTTCAAAGCATAAAGCTGTGTGGCAGCGCTCATAATATTTGTCAACTGAATAAGACCAGGGGGTCTGTTAGCATTTAAGTAATTCTGATGATTGCATCAGAAGCATGTTTTCCCCCTAGTTAATTCTCCAGCGGACAGTATTGTGCCTTAGCTTTGCATGCTAGGAAAGCTTCTCTTTTTCACAAGCCTCAGCCTGTTTCATAGCCTGTGTCCTTTACTGTGTGAAATTTTCTACTCCTTCTTCCCTGACACAGCTTGTTTTCTTCCAGTAGTTAGAGGGGACTGATGTAGAAAGAAGTTAGTTAGACTGCCAGAGCATTTGTTTCAATAAAGGACTGTCTTAATAAGGAGCCATTTATATGTTCTCTCCGCTGCCACATTACCTCTATCTTTTTTGAAAGATACAGAGTCTCAAAGTGCCTCAGCCTATAAGGTAGACAAGTACACTCCAAAACCCCAAGCAGTCAATCTCAGTGTTATGCACAGAAATCTCCTGCTTTCTTAAAACTTGTCCCAGTGCTTAAATTTTTCTCTAGTAATCCTGGAGTAAAACTGCTGCTTTGTGGATGCCTCAGTACTCTGCATCCTGCCACACAGATATAAAAATTATCCAGGACACAGATCTGAGCACGGATTTCTGAGCTTGCTTTCTTTAGGAGATGGTCAGGCACTATAGTTTCACTTTTCACAGGCAATCAGGATGCATTTCCTCCCCAGCTGAATGGCGTGCATGCTCTGCAACAATAACATGGGTCAATTTATTTTGGAAGGCTGGACAGTCTCAAAACCTGTGTATAAACTCTTTGGTTTTGTTTTTGGGTTCTTTTTCCTGCTTCTATCCAGCACATCCATAAGAAAGATGAAGTGGTAACTCTTTCTACCACTACGTTGTGGTGAGACCCTGTTACCCAAAGAGGAGCTTCTGAGCCATCAGCAGAGTCATTGGCTGCATGAAAATCCAGATTTATTCCCTTGGCTCACAAACTCATCACCCATGAGATTTATTTGGAACATATTAGCTTTCATAACGTAGCTAACATAGCAATAACAAATGTGAAATACGTTTTTTTGATAATTTTTTTCTTCTTCATTTTCTGCATTTAAAACCAGCATTTTCTAGCCTGTTCTGTAGTCAAATAACATTTTAAAGGAGTATGAAGCATCCATGGAAATAGATATTTGCAATGAAAACAGCCATTCAAATAAAAATGTTACCTGCCTCCTTCCCTGTCACTGCTTACTTGGGAAACCGGGCTGTTTCCCATTTCTGCTTGTTAGTCTGGCACTCACTGACAGGTTTCTATCTTTCACTGAAGGCATGTGATATGACAGCCAGACTGAATTATTGTTTTGGCTGTCCTTGGGGGCAGCCTTCTTCTAAGAAGTCCTCTGGATAACTTCCATTCCTTTTAGAGAGGCTGGAAGCTGTAAAAAGAGTCTGAACTCCTCTCCCCCACAGCTGAGTGGTGGCTTTTATCTCTGACCCATCACCATTCAGGTGTTGTGGATACATAGCAGGAAGCTGGGATACATCTTAGTTTGTTCAAAAATGAAATTTCTATGATTTGCATAGTGGAAAATAAGAAAATGTTTAAGCTTTTTGCAGTTGCACAAAGTATCCCCGTTCATTGCTTCTCAAATCTAATTTGCTGGACAGCCAGTCAGACACGTCTGTGACTCTCTTAATTTTATAATTTACACTGTAGCCCTGAACAAAAAGGGTATTTCTAACAGGTATCCACCTGTTACAACCACAATACATTTGCCAACATGCAGCTTTGAAATTGTGAGAAGCATTTATATGGTGTTCTCAAAAATGACACGAGTGACTCTGCACCTGTAATAGTAGAGGTAGACAGAGAAGTTTCCAACTGGTGACATTACATGTCAGAAGAAACATTTTGCAGCTGAATTTCACTTTTGTTTACCAAGAGATATAAATAAACTGGAGAGATCCAGAATGTTCTAGCAATGCCCAAAGAAGGAAATGAACCCTTATGGTTGAGAAAACAGCCTCAGCAGTAAAGACACTTTTCCCTGGTGTTTTGAATCACTTGAGCTAGGATTTAATTTTTGTTCTCACAGAACCACGTATACAATATCACAGTCTCTCTGAAGCCTACATGTCTTCCTCAAGTGGAAAATTTAGGTTTTAATCTCAAAAAACCCCCTCAACATTGGGAAACTATTCCAGATTTGTGAGGTTTTTTTCACTTGTTTTGAACTATCAAGTAAATTTTCAAGCTGCAAATGTTTGGAGTGACCAGCATTCAGCATTTCATTAATAGCTCTAGTGATGAAAAGTGCAGCCTAAGCAATACCCAGGACAATAGATAGCCATCTTTATAAATCCTGAGCAGCCACCAAATACAAATGTCTAATGGGGAAAAACACAAATGACTGGATAAAAACCCCTCAACGTTCCATTTTTTTATTCATAGCCTCACTTGGGTTATGCCATCCCAGCTTATTACATTATCTGTCTCTTATGTTGTACCTTTTTTAAAAAGTATTGAATTCTAGGGTTTTTGTCCCTCTCTGAGGAGATAAAATTGTGTATTACACATTATGGGGTTCCAAACATATGATCTGTCTGTGGCAGGTATTCAAAAGAGTGAACAGCACATTGGAGGCAGCCAGCTGAAAAGATCTGAATCTTTGCATTTCTACTGCTCATCATCAGCTGTAGGCATTTTAAATTATGAGTCCTTTTAAACACAACTTCTTCCAAAGAGGGAACTGTGTCAGACCTTGATAATAAAAAGTCAGATAAAGGTCACTGCCTTTAGCACTACTAATCACGTTGCCTATTCTAGACATTTTGGCTTAAATCACTTCCCTGAATATGAATATGCTTCCAAATTGCCTGAGAGGATGTGGGAAAGCCTCCTGGTTGGCTTAGAAGGTAAGTTTACTGACCCACTAATGAAGTTTACTGACCTCACAAAAGAAGTTTCAATCCAGGAAACCCTTTTGCTTTTTCATGCTTCAAAACTTTGTACTACTGGACCTGGCATGACTGTTCACACTCTTTTCAAGAATTTCTCCCTAGAAAATTGTTATGTGCTCTGACCTGTAGAGTTAAGTAGCACTTTTTCAAGACTATTATAAACACTTAGTTTGGATGTTGCTGCATTTGAAGACAAATACACTAATACCACAGAAGGTTTTTTTGAGATAAGCTTTCCTTTCCTCTTCCATGCCTGCCACTTCCACTCTAGAAGCAAAATGCAGTTGAAGCACAAAACTATCAAAATGAGAGTTGAAAAACTAAAGTTGTTTCAGATGTTTTGAATTCTTTCATAAATAAAAATATATATTTGTACTTTGTACTATATATACCCATGTCTCCATTTGTACTATATGAAGGGAAAAAAACCAGGAAAACAATCCAGAAAATTTTAGAGGAATAAACACCAGTTTTGTGTTTTGGTTTTTTTATTGTTATTTTTAATGATGAATATTTCTCTTATGGCTGTTCAGAATTAAGCAGATCACCTCTCTGGGCAACAAAGAAGAAAAAGAAGAAACATCTCTTTCTGGCTTTGGAAGTTAAACCTTAGCTTTAATTTTCCTTCAGGATTAATACACTTACAAGTATGTTTTAGTTCTTCTAATGACATTTTGTTTTGTGTTGCTAGTCTGTGAATTAGGACAGCTTTCTCAACAGCTGATTCAAAGCTGGTATCTTTGACTACAAAAAGGGATCTAGGACTAGTCAGCAGGATGGTGTTAGTGGGTACAGTATAGGTACCTTTGTCCAGCATCATGGGACCACTGCTGTCATCTGCTTCCATCTCTCAGATACAACCACACTATATAGAGCTGCTGACAACTACTCAATTCAGATTAGTGTTCAAATTGCTCCAGTTCATCTTGGAGATCAAACACAGTCTGAGGAACTTTACATTTAGCCCTTGTGGCCAGTGCTCAGGAACGGAGGAACACTGTGACTGACAAGCATAGCTATGAGAAAACATTAACTTTTGTTTCAAACTTTAACCTATGTGCCATAAAATTGTCATGTATAAGCCTGAAAACACTTTCAATGTAACTCTTTAAATTTCCAGAAATAATTACAATTAGCTTCATTTGGAAAGTAGCAAGATCCCACAAATCTCAAAGCAGTCACTGTTTTACAAAGCAGAACATTGAGTAAATACTTTTCTTAGCCAGCATTGGACTAATTTTTTCTTCTGAGAGATGAAAAACACAAATCTAAACCCTCTTCCTAAAAGCATGACAGAGAAGAGAAATCTGTCATTCAATAAGAAAATTGAGTAAAACGAGAACAAAACTTCTTTTTTTTTCTTTTAAATACCATGAGTATTTACTAGCTGTGTTGTGCATAGTGCCAGTATTAGCCAGCAGTGCCAAGGTAAATGCTGAAGTATTCTAACAAAACTACTTCTAAAGGGTGCAGAGAAGGGGCATTAACAATGCAGATGCCAACAAAAGAAATTTAAGCATCTTATTTTCAGCTATTTAAACTGTAGCATGATTATTCTCATTCCTGAATTTTCAGGGGAGTGTGAAAAAGGTTTATTTCTTAAGCAAGGTCCTCATCAGCTGAGCATAAGGGGTTTCTTTCTTGCTTCCCTGAAAGGCACAAGGGAACCTTTTAAAGGCATGGTGTTCCCTTGCCTACAGTAATCTACATGACATCTTTTTGTTTTAAGGCCATGGCAGGGTAGAACAGTGATTAAGTTACTGCTTACATCCTGACAGACATTCTTCAACATTGTGTTGCAGAAGAATTCACATTGTCTGACCAGGACTGAAATCACCCACAGCCAGAAATTTACACTCAATTCATAATCTAGGGATGAGTATATATGAAGGGCAATTCACAGAGGATATCAATGCACAGTCACTGGAGAGGGGCAGGTGTTTGGCTATAGGGATCCTTATTCTCATTACTTGCTTCAATTCTCTATCCTGTTACCTAAAGTCAAGTCTCAAATTATTAAAAATAAATAGGTTTATGAGAGTGCATCTGGTGCTCTATCCTTGCAGCTGGGAAAGGAATCTGACCCTGGGCATGATGAGTCACTGGAAAAAGTAGGATTTATAAAATCTTTCATTTTAAATGGTCCCTCACCTCCATTGCTCTAATCTAATCTAGTTCCACAATTGTTGATCCACCTGCTGGTTGACTCTTGCCTTTTAGCACTGGATTTTCCCTTCAAGCTGTCTCTATATCTTTCTTCCTGTAGATCACACAAGGTTTTCCATGTGCCCTATCTATATACCCATAAAGCATGGTCTTGCTTTAGAAAGCAAATAACTTTTTGTAGCAAAAAAAGCTTAAAACCAGCAACACCCATGAGAAAAAAAACTTTAGAAATATTCATATTCCCTCAGTTGGAGGGAATTAGATGTGCAAATAACACATTCATAATGAATGTAAGCATTTATAAATATGAAGTGTTATTTTGGTAATTTTAACTCAGCATTCATTAATTTCTAATGTATAGTTCTCTGCAGTATAAGATGCCCTGTAAACAGAAAGATGTGTTGTAACACAGGAAAAAGAAAACCCTCTACTAGGTAAAATGTTTTCTGAACAAGCTGCAAACCCAACAGCTGGCTCCCATGAGAGCCATACTCTCAGTGTGATTTATGCTGCTGAAAACTGGCAAATGGCCCTGTAAATGGGTGGTGTGCTTTAGCAGGCTCACAGACCCAAATAATTCTGGCTGTGGCAATCTCAAAGAAATAATTCTACCATGAAGGAACTTTAGTCTTTGGAGTTGGATACAACCTGTCTTGAATGCTGATGCAACCTAAGTGTGTCCTGTATGTGAGGTTAGTGGATATTGTTGGCATTGCTGTAGCTGCACCAATGAGACACCAGCAGAGAATTCCCATGTGTCAGGGTAATTTGCAGCTGGATCTCTCATAAAAGGAACATTATATGCCATAAGGCAGATGCGTGCCAAGACAAGGCAGGTCAGGGAATTTGCAGCAAAAGTGAGCTCTTGGAGATTAGCAAGTGTGGGGGTAAAATATCTGCTGATATTTTCTTTGAAAGCCCAGGAGATGAGAGAAAATGGTTCCATGCAACCTGTGTCAGTGACACTGTGAGAACATTTCACAGATTGGATTAAATCTCCTTATCCTGCCCATTGCTGATGGTATGGCTGTTTAAATGCAGGAGATGTGAAGGATGGAAAGCTATGAACAAACCTGACGTAAACTAAGAATTTCACATGAACTGAACCAAAATAACCTAATTTCCTTGGAGATGAGATTAGAGGCTCCAAAGGTATGTTAGTTTGGAAAACTTAATAAAGCATTTTTAGAATCATTCAACAAGACAAATTAACATTTGTTAATGTTAATGTAAAAATACTCTCTCAGCAAACCAAATTTTTCTCTTTAACTGGCTGTCTTAAAAAGTATTATTTAGACCTCCAGGTTCCAACTTTCCCCTTCCCCAATCCCCAGTGTCTTACATGCTAAAAAACACAGTTCTGGTTCAACAGCTGATTCCTATCCAGCATACGTTAGTGCAACTCAGCTAGTAGTCCCCTGAAAAGAGGACAGAGTGGAGAAAAATAGCTACAGGTACATATCATCAAAACTGGTGACACTCCCCTTCTATCAACAATTGGAATATTCCATTTTTCAGCCATGGGTTTACTTTCATCACTAAAATACCTCTTATATAAAGTGGCTGTACAAGCTTATTCTCTAGCCAGGTATGCCAGAGTAATGTAATCTAACCAGGCAGAAAATGGTGAAAGTCTACCTGCAGCACTGGAAACTAAGTTTAATCATTTTGAAATTACTCTGTTTGGATGAATCTGAACTCTCACCAAGGAAAGAAGGGGAGGAATAAATCAGTCAGGAGATCAGTGTTACAAGGTGAATCTGTACATCTGCAGGCTGGCAGAAGCTCATATTTAAGCTTTTAAATTCATACCAGTCACTCATGAGACAATCAAAAGCAACATCAGAAATTAAAATTATTTTGCTTTTTGTTACCTGAGATAACACTTTCACAACTTTTGGTAAAAGGGAAACTTCATTTTAAAAGTCAGAAAAAATGAGAAACATTTCATGAATTTTTCAAACTTTTGACATTTTGTGCTGTAAGAGGCAAGTAAAATCAGAATAGTTTATCAATTCAGTTGTGCTGAATTTTAATAATTAGTTCAAGAAGGCTGCTGATTCTGCTTCCCTAAATGGACACAGATTTATTGTTATTAACCAGAAAGTGTATTGGATGTATTTAAGGAACATGATCCTGATTTGATTGGCTATTTTTCCTGAATTATGGGTGTTGAGCTACAAACTGAACAAGAATATCTTTTTTAATAATCATAAACTCTCTAGTTTTTTAATTCAACATAGAATTAATCTGTGTATATATCTGCTATCAAAATCCTTGGACACACCAATGACCTTCCCACAACTTCAAACGAAAAAAATAAGATCATGGCCACATTGCATTAAGGGTTGCACAATCAGCTCCCAGCTTTCCATATCATGGGTATATTCTCCCTAAAGAAAAAAAACTTTTTTTAGAAATATCTGATTTTCAAATATTTTAATCATTATTTACTTTCTTTTTGTTTCCATATGCAAGCACTGATAAAGCAAGACTTACTATTATTTACTGAGTTGCTCCTAAGTCTACATACACAGGTGTCAAGCCAAATATTCTTTCATAGCTTTGTCATATTCAACTTCAACGACTTTTTCAGAAGTAATTGGAAGAGGAAAATTCATGTCTCTTTATGAAAATATCACAAGTCTTTTGCAGCTTTTTTTTTTTTTTCCCCCCTCAGAGGAAGATAATTTTCTGGAAAGAGGAATCTTTTCCTATGATCTTTGGATTGATAAATGTGAAATTGTTTTCTTTGTTTTGTAAAGGGTATATATCCTGTGGAACTGTCAGAACACCATAGCTATTTTAAAGACTGGAAATTATGGCATGCCTGATCCTGCCTGTCTGAGGCCATACATTATCTGCAGCCTAAAAGCTCTCTCATCTCAGAAAAGGACAGCCAACAACTTAGTTTAAAGCTACATAAGACATCAACAACACAGCTGATTCCTTCTTGTAAAGAGTTTTGTTACCAACTTTTTGATTGATTTTAAAAAAGTCAAGAAGTTATCATTAAATCAAAATCCCTAAGCTTTGACAGAAATTGCATGTGATTTATAATCAACAAGCTCTCTGAGAGGGACCCTAAACCATGCAGTAAAACTCTACGAAAGGAAATTTATCACTCATCAAGGGTTAGCCTTCCCTCAAGACATATGATGAGGGAACAGGGGCAATTAGGGAATGAGAATTACTGTGCTGTTACTAAACAGGATTATTCTAGGGATTCTTGAATTGGACGCTAGGGAGCCGCTGAACTTAACATACTCCTGTGGACCTCAGGAGAGCCTGTTAAAATTTCACTGATTTTCAAAAGTGGCCAAGAGGGGAAAAAATAAACTTGAGCTGCATGGAATGGAAACCCTAGTGACTCTTAGTGGTTGTTTAATTATAAACTTTAAATTGGTAAAATTAACAAGTTTCTTTAAAAACTATTACCCTGCCATCACTACAGGGCACACCTACTGGTATATTACTCATACTGAATGGAAATCCGAAGTTGCACAAAGCCCATTGTCCTTCATGTCAGGTGGCACTCAATTGCCAGTATGACTCATGAGACACTACAGTTCTAGAAATTTGACACAGAATAATGATCCCAGGGCTCTGCCCAGTGTGCCTCTGAGAAGACACTCTTTTTCAAAGCAGGGTGCTTCAGGAAGACCTGATTGACAAGGTGAATCCAGAGCTGTATTCCAAGCTGTGAAGACTAGTGCTGACATATTGCTTCTTTTAAGCCTAAAGCAACATTTAAAAATACAAAGATCTCATAGTGACAGTGTCAAACCCAATGTATGTCCAACAGCTGAACCACAGGAGACTGTAATTCAGCAGTGCCCAGGGAACACAATAAGTGGGAAATCTGATGAACTTCAAGTCAACCTGTGCTGGAGTATCATTGACAGACATGTTCATTTATCACTCTGTTAGGATTCATTCATCCCTCATATAATTAGCACTGTTTTTTAAGGTCCTGTTACTCGCAAAAGGCTCTGATTACAGTCAAATTGAATATTCCCAGCAAGTTTGACAGCTGACAGGAAAACCACTATACTAAAACCAGTACTAATGTACTTCACTGACTTGAGAAGGTATGATTCCTCCAAAATGCTATTGCTTCGATACACTTTTATGGTAAAGGCTGACAGCTGCTGAATCTGTGAATGTACTTCAGCACATTGGAACAGACGCTTTCAACTTCAGAACCACAGACCTGATCCTTGATTTCAGCTACCACTTCTCCCTGCAGTCATCTATGGACTACACAAAAGTCAGTTTTGGGTCTCTTGGGCATTTAGAGTTCTGCTGAGCTTGAATAGGGCTGTCTTCATCCTAACAGAGTACAAAGCCCAGATCCTCAGGAGCATTAAACACATGATTCCCCCACCAAAAGCTGTACATCTGATGAATATACCCAGAACACATGTTGAGCTCTGTATAAAACCTTGTCAAATAGGCTAGCATTGGTAACTTCCCCATTTCAATGACTTCTCCTAAATTCGCCCACATATTCAGAATAAGAATTGTGAAAAATGAGAGCAAAATCTAAGCAGTTTCTTTCCTAACAAGGATCCAAATTCACATGTCTTCCTTGACAGAAAAGCAGGCTAATTACCAAGCAACAGGCAATGCTGGAGCATGACGATGACATTTCTTTAGTGCAAAGTGCCTCATAGAAGCCAGAATGGTTTATACATTAATAAACCAGAGGTTTTGGTATTAAATATACTTCAGATAGATGCAGTGCCCAGCTCTAAAATGCTGAGAAATCTCTGCTGGTGTTTGGTAACAAGCAGTAGTCAGCTAAGATTTATTTACTTTCCTCTATTGCAGACCTAAGATTCTCTATTATACCAAAAAGGCATGTATGCAAAGTACAAGGTCAAAGGAGAATTTCCAGGTCAGGAGTTCAGTACAGTCCGTGACAACAAAGGCATTTCAACTTACCCCATGTTTTTGATTATTTGGAACTGTTTTTCTTCACTGCTCTCCTTATGCACATACATTAACATCATAGTGCCCTCTGTGTAACACACCCTCCCAAGAGAGGTAAACTTGTATCATGTTTTTCATCCCTCATTACTATCTATCCTCATTAACTCCATCTTTATTTTCCAGTCTGTGTCCAAAATATTAACATCAAGAAGCTGATTATGTCAATTTGGATGCAGAGAAAGTGGGGTCAGAGCAGACCTGGCATGGCAGAGGGGTTTCAACTTCCTCATTCTCTGCCAGGGCAGTACAAGATTAGAGAAGCCCTGCAGAAGGCATCGGGCTGTAAGAAGCAGTAACAGTGTGCAGTGCTAGACTTCAGAGAGAGCTCATGGACCCATCCAAAAAACTTGAAAGTGCTGCTCCAGCTTATTTCAGACAGGTGAAGAAATTGAGACTCAAGTCAACTAAGTGGAAATTGCAGCAAAGAAATACAACTGCAGAGAACAAATCCAAGACAAATTTCTTGATGTTACGAACTTCCACTTTACTCCCAAGACTATACTTTCTTTCTCCAAAGCCATACTTTGGTTAACTGGTTGTCAGCTTGAGCCACCTCTGTAGTCCTGTGAATCTGAGTCCATTCAAAGATGGGAATATCATACCAACACATCATCCACTTTAATAATGACATGAGAAGAGTCAGGAAGTGTTTCTCTCCTTGCTCAGCTAAATCTCTATGGAATTTAATTGATGCTCAGAATTGAAGGGTTTTTTATATAAATAGAGCCAAATTATTTTTGTCTCATCAAATTTCATACTTCTTGGCTTGATAACTGCCTTGACAATTGGCCTTCTGTTGGTTCTCAAATGTAAAGACTGATCTTATCTTATATATCCGTTAATCAGGTGGAGATAAAAAATTGTTTTTAAAGGTAAAAATGGTAAAAATATATAGTTTTGGAATTATAGGAAGTTAATTTTTTTGAGCATCATATTGTTTCACTACATCTATTATTATTGTTGTTGTTGTTGTTATTACTGCTACTAGTAGTAGTACCATTATTTTGTTGTTGCTGCAAGTTCCCCATGCTGCTCAGACTGCCTGGAAAGCACTTACTCTCAAAGGTACCTGTGATAAGAAGCACAGCATAAAGCAGCTTGGTTCTGCAATAGAGAATTTGTTTTTAAACAAGTGCTGTGTATTGGAAAGACACACACACAGATCCAGCCTATACGTGCCACCTGTGCAATATATCTCCAAAGAGAAATCTAGCACCTAGAGGGCAGGCTAACACTGGCAAAATAACACCTCACGCAAAAGTGAACCTTCAAAGTGCAAGCTCTTCCAGGTATATGGTATGCCCAACACTTTGCAGAAACGCCCAGTCACTCTGCAGCATGTTACACTTGCACATAAACCAATCAAAGGAGTAAATGAACATACCTGTAAAGCACAGGGCAGCATGTTAAATGCACACACTTTGCTCTCAGTTGTCTAGACAGCTTAACTCCAGCAGCAAGCAGCAAGATCTCAGCTGTATATTATGCTGTTCTCCATGTGAGTGTATGAAAACTCCTTCACTTTCACCAGTCACAACACTCTTCCATGACTTTCATGCATATTCACATTTATATTTATCTCTGGATTTTTGGAAAGAGGAACTACTTGAAAAATATCCACAGTTTGAATAAATATGTCATCTGGGTTAATTTACTGGGCAAACCTGCCATGGGATTTTCAGTGCTGGTTGCACAGACTTGTATAAATGGCACGAAGAAAATTAAGCATTTTTCTGAGCACCAGCTGCTTCTTCCTTTCCCTGCTTCTCTTCCTATTTCACAGAGAATCCCCCTAGGGTCAAATTAGAGGAGGGATAGATAAGCAGATAATCTTAGGTTTACCAGATTTCCCTGAAGCTCAGGAAACCTATATTTTTAATCTGTGTTGCTAGCCTTTGCTGCAACTTGGTCTATCACTTCATTTTAGCTTCTCTGTTTGCCCTCTGCCTGTCTCACCTGGTGAGTCTTTGCTATTCAGCTTGCCTATGGCAGTGTCACAGCAGACATCCTGTCCTGTTCCCCCTCCAAAGGTCTTCCTGTGCTGTTGTAACCTTATTCATTTTACACTCAGTCATTTCTGCACAGTTTGCCTCCTATGTAAGACTGGGAGAGCTTGTCCTGCACAAGGAATGCCAGAGAAGGCTTTCGGGGAGAAGTAATCACACCGTGACAAACTTGCCTCCACCCTCGCTGCAGTGACACAGCCAACATTCACAGTGTGCTGCAATCATTCACAGATGACTCAAAGCTAAGGCAGGATTAGTAAGTGGAATTGCACTACCCAACTTGCAATTTGAGCATTTTGCAGGCTTTTGTAGAAATGGCCTCACAGTGACTTTTGAGGAATAAGATATTATAAAAACACCAGCAGAAAAATAATAATATAGGCTTGATTGGAGTGGTAGAAACTCCTCTATACTGTATCATAACTTCCCAGGTCTCCTTTATTTCATTTATTGTCCTCAGAATTAAATTATACTTATTTAAAATTACTAGGTTCATGAAGCATAATGTAAAATTAAGGGGCATGTCAACTTAAAATACACAGTTCTCCATCACAGCAATTAATTGCTGAAATTAGTCATTGTTTCATAAACTGAAAGCAAGTAAAATATATGTTTTCAATTGACAAAAATGTCACCAATATCCTTTAATTATTTTTCCAAATAAGTCATTAGTATTTTCTTTACTCTTATAAAGACCCATTTCTCACACTATAGTATTAGCTTACAGATATCACCACCTCTGCTTCCCAGGTTGACTACTTTCCTTTTTGTGCTGAATAAATAGCACTAAAATACAGCAATTAAAAATAAAGGCCACCTTCAGGCTGTACATGAGTGGCTCCAGATTTACCACAGCATGAATAAAAGCAGAATTGTGCCTAGCTTTCTACCTAGGTTCAGACTATTTTCTTATTTTGTGAATATCATGGGGCCATAATGAACCCAAACCATGTTTTTTAGTCCAATGATAGGAAGGAATCATTATATTACATTTTCTTAATACTTCTTCAGGACTTATGATGGTTTCAGTAGTTCATTAGTTCTTGACTGCTCCAAATATGCATGGATTGAAAAAATTCCCTTTAAAGAGAATGCTCTGCCACTGAGAACATCCACAGGCTAAGAACATGCTCTAACTTAATGCCCACAAATTGTGACTCTGAAGTCAATTACCACTGAGCACAGGTCATGTGCATTCAAGCAGCCATAACTCATTCATTGTGCTACTTGTGATCTCGTAATATTGACTCACTGAGACAGAGCTTTTTGACCCTTCTACAACCATTTTTATTGGGAATGAAATTTGACCCTGTGAAATGGGAACTTCAGCTTGTACTTCCAAAATTAAATCATCCATATTTAATCCTACTGCCAAAGACGCAGCCGGAGAGATGATTATAAGCTGTAGCACACAGAGCAAATACACCTTATAAGAGAGACATGCTCACAAACCAGCAAACAATCCATGTTTTCATTTTAAAAATTCTGTAAGTCTGAAATAATTAACTGAAAGCAGCCTGATCTTACTAGATCTTAGAGCATTGTCTAAGGGAGCAAGCCTCGCTGTGGTTTCTAGGAAGTGAGGCTAGTGGCATCACATGCACCGAATCTCCACCCATTTTTTTACTGTTTTACAAAACAGAGATACCTGTTAAATGTACCTGCTGCTGGGCACTGCAAAATCTGTGCATCAATCTTCCAAGTTGCCTGGAGGACCTTACCTTTGCACCAGGATCTGTCTGCAGCTGCCAGTGCCAGGAACACTACTTTGGGCTGAGCAGGCCCTGAGCCTCATGAAAGTTTCCACTTCACCAGAATCTGGGGAGAAAAGACGGAATGACTACTATCAGATGTAAGAGACATTAAAAAATTCAACTCAGAAACATTGTAATCTTTCAGCTGCTTCATCTAACCTGGGAACTGCAACAAGCTAAAGACACCTGTGTGGA
Source organism: Scytalopus superciliaris (assembly GCA_013400415.1). Lineage (NCBI taxonomy): Eukaryota > Metazoa > Chordata > Aves > Passeriformes > Rhinocryptidae > Scytalopus > Scytalopus superciliaris. The sequence goes on from VXBX01004433.1 coordinate 107,759, forward strand.
TGCCGCATTGGAGTAGCAGCTCCTTGCTTGATCACTCACAGCACAAGCTCATGTCCAACTGCTCAAATCCTCACAGACTTGCCTCTAGGAACTCAAACATCACTGAGAATAGAGTTCAGAACTCTCAGGCACTGGTATTTTGTGCCCTCTAAGCTATACTATTTTTCGGTCTTCCTATGAAATGCTTTAAATGAATACACATCAGCTAAGGGAATTCCATTCCTAGACTGCTTGAAGGGTCAGGACTCTTACTTCAATTTAATTAGTGAACATTAATTACTCAACAACAGCTATGAAACATTTAAAAGGAAAATGAATATCCAGAAATACCATTAGTAAATACATTCCTGAGGAAATTATTTAATTAGTGTTTAATTACTAGTAAAGAAATTTATTAGTCACTAAACATTAATTACATAAAGCACCATTTTTAAACTGCTGGTGCTATTCATAATTTAACTAACTACTTTTATCTATGTATTTATTTTCCAGTGTTAAGCGGGTTGTTTCTCATAAAGGGTAGAACATAGTAAATGCTTTATACGCAGGACTGATTGCTATTCTGGCTTGACCCCAGCTGCAAGCCTGGCATTTTAGATGCCAAGACACAATTCTTAGCACCTTGGAGTTAAAAAAACATTTTTCTTATCTTAAGACATTTCTGTCATCTGTGGAAACTGATACTTTCCTTTGATTGAAGAAATGGGTACTAATTATCCAAGGTGTCCTGGATATTCAGTAGCTGACACAATGGTTTGAATCAAAGATGAGATTTTAACCCAGGCCTCTTCCACTGATTTCTGCTCACTTCATAACTGAGATGGCTTCACCAATATCTCCAGGAATCTTTGTCCCTGCCCAACCAGCCCTCAGCCATAATGACACTCCTTTGAGAGAGTGTTACACTAAATAAGGAAATAAATCATAGGACTATTTCTGTGAGTAGTTTGGTGATGCGAAAGCAATACTTATTTTAGTGTGTTTGCACTTTGTCGGATGTACTGATGATTCTTGAGTTCTGCTTAGGAATAGAAAAGCAGTAGTTTCCCTGAAGACTTTATATTGGACAGCCTATATGGACAAATAGCAAAATAGTTGCATTTAGTGCCGGATAACCTGAATCATTAGGGATAATAGTGGAATACAGTGGTCACTGAGAAATTAATATAATTCCTTGGTTTTCCAAAGGTTATCTGGTATTTTGCCTTGGGTTTCATTACATTCTTCCATCTGTTTAAAGGTGTTGAGAAACAGCCTTACTTCTATTAGGTTTAATTACAATTTCTAATCTTACAGATCTCCAGTTATGACTTTGTTCAAAATCTTTGCAATTTCAAGATGAAGCAGGAAAGAAAAAACAGTATTTGCTCATGACCCAGATTGCTCGGTTAAAAAAAAAAAAAAGATATTCTCCTGCTGTTTTTTAATTGGAACCATCTGTTATTCCATGTCTTTCTTGAGAACAAGAAAAAATTTAAACTCTGGTCTAGGTGTCATCTGTATGTAGCATGAAAAGCATCTATATGCAGCATGAAAAGTTAGAGCTCCAAGTTTTGGGTGCAAAGGTGTTAGGAGACATTGCAGCTGATTTTTTTCCCCTCATATCTTTTACTGAAAATATTTTTGCAATTTTATAATCTTTTTTGTTGTCTCTCCTTTAGTGAGCAAAACCAAAATGCTATAAGCCCAGCTTTCTTTTGATTTTTGGAAATGTTCCAATTAATTTTATTTTTAAATATTTCTAAATATGGAGACTGTGCGGCTTCTCCAGGCATTCTGACACAGGATTGAACCACCCTCACTCTGATTTTTTTTTTTTTTTTTTTTCTTCATATCCAACAACATTTTACTTCCTGCAACTTCTTCAGCTCTTCTCAAATACTTGCAGTTTGAGAATAATCTAACTCCCTAACTGGTATATGTAGAGAAGATGAGGACACTACCCTTGACCTTCACCACTCCAGGATGAACAAAGATCTCTCCTAGCACATCCAGGTCCTCAAGTATCTCGGTGATTCACCTTTGAAGTCCCTCCAGTCAGTCAATATCTTTTCTACACTGACCCAAATTAGGTATTATCTTCCAGATGTGGTCTCACAAGCACTGAATAGAGGAGATCCGTTTTTTTGGCTCCGTCTGCTGGCTGAGCTTTTGCTAACACAGCTCAATGCATAGTTAAAATTTCATATTCAAAAGGAAGACATGCCATAGTCTGTGGTAATCCCATTAAAAATAGACAAGAAAATTACCTCCGACAGAAGACTGAAAACATTACATTAACATCTTGATTGTATATGAAATTGGACCACAAAGAGGTGTAAAACCAAGTGAAGCTAAAAATTTATTCATTTTCAGATCAGGAAATATCAATGCAAGTAAATTCCATCCCAGAGTGCAAAGATGTAATCACCTTATGGTGGTTTACAGCTAGTACCTCATTGCTATTTCTGAAATTATACTATTGTTCATTTCCTTTTTTCATCTCTATTTCCCCTGGAGATGATCATCTACTAACACTGGGACCACTGAAGAGAGATGGGGTGGGGAGGAAGGAGAGGAAAGAGGGAGGAGAAACCATCCTGTAGATCAAGTGAATGAAATTATTAAAATTATTAATAAGGAAAAAATGTTTCCTGCATTAATCAATAGGAAACTTTAATAAGATAACATCAAGGTAAATTCTGCTTGTATTGCAGAATCACCTTTTTTACAGATTTGCTATTAGATGATATCTATGACCGTTTAGCATTCTTTCTCATTAGATCTCTTCCTTTTTGGTCTCATCAGCAGCATATTACTGAATTTAAAGAAATATTATCATGCAAGTATACTCTGTTTCAAAAACTTCTCTACAGAAACTTCTACTCTAGGCCAGCACAGAGCCAGAGCAGGTCCAAGAGTGTATGTTTTCTGGGGTCTTGCCTCACTATAATTTATAATGTGCTTTCATAAGTCAAAAAAAAAGGAAAAAAACCCTGCCACAATATACTGTTTTTTCTTTCTAAGTACTTTGCCAAACTTCTTATTTTGGGGTATTGCAAATCTGAAGCATTTTAAAATATTAACTTTCCTGAAGCCACCCAAGGCATACTGTGAAATAAAACAATGTTCCTATTGACATATCACTGACAGCTGAGAGCTGTTCCAAATTTTTCCTGAAAAATGTTTGATGGCTTCATAATGATACCTGTTTTTTCCACTGACAATGACAATAGAAGTCAATTATGTTATTTCTTTTTCTTTCCTGACTCTATTTAAAATTTTTGTGTAGAACAAATATTTCTTTGTAAGAAGTCAGAATCACTGAAAATAGTAAAGCATAAAATGGAATGTTCATAAGGTGTTTGCATTTGACGTGATGCCATTTGCTTCTCATATTACTGCTTTTAAACATCAAAATATTCTGGATCAGCCTGTCGTTCATTTCCTAATTCCACAGAAAAGTAGTTATATGAATTGAATAGCAATGTTCAGAGCTTTTTACATGAATTCATGATATATGATGTTCAGCACATCACCTGTTTTTAGAAAGTTCAATACAGAACTTAAATATGTCTACCCTAATGAAAATCTCCTGACAATCCTTTATGCAGGTAGAATCAGCTTTATCCAGCCTTAAACACTTAAGTGAGGTAACTAACTATGAAACCCAGATGCCTGAAGCAAGCTGTATAGTCAGTGATGAGAAACAGGTATGCCTGGATTGTGATTCAAACAATTTAAAATATCACTTTATTTAAAATAAGTGTCTAAAGTCAGATAAATGAATCTGGATAGTAAAGGTCTGTATGTACAAAAAAAGTCAGGAAAGGATTTAGGGTAGAAGCAAAAGGGGCCAGTTGTTGACCCTGCTTCCTCTCTTATAGTCCCATCAAAGCCTCAGGATAAAATATTCCTGCTGATTATCTCTGATGATTGAGTCAGATTCAGTTTTAGATGAACATTTAGTCATTAATGTGGCTGAAAGGTTTTACCCACACCTAATAGATAGCAGAGAATGTTGGTGAAATAATTTAGAACTCACTAGACAGAAATGCATTAGCAGCAAGACCAAAAATATTACAGCAAAAGCAAAACAATGAGATGTATTCCAGTCTTGGTGTTTCTAAACACAGATTTCTAGACTCATCTATGGTCTAATTTTCTTCTGAATGCCAGTTATATTACTTGCAGACCAGATCTGAGAAAAAGTGAAACATATTTAGAAAAACTATAGCACAGTGAGATTAAGGTCAAGACCTTCAAAATAGTTTGATAATTTTTGTCCCTTTTTCCAGATTCAGTATACTGGATTCATCTTCCACAATGGAGGCATCTAAAAAACATAGACTATTTAAAATGCATCCTAAATACCTTCCAAAGGTGATATAGAAAGTCTTGCATAACCCTTAGCATGGAACTCAAATCTTCTTACTCTTCACTCATATCCAAATCAGAGCCTCAAAAACCTGACATTAACTCTGCATTATTTCCATGATTCTGCTTGTTGATCAGCAACAAAATGAGCCAAAAAGGAAATACAGACTTAAAAGCTGGCATTTGGGGAAAGAGTTCATTTGCTTTTGTTTCCCCTTACCTTGTAATAATTTGTAGTGCACAAATCACCTTTGTGGTTTGTCTCTTCCTTTCCTTTCCAGTCCTGGAAACTGCTCCCAGAAAAAAACATATCACACACTAGACCATGGGATCATCCATGTCGTTAAGATCTGTGTGCCAAGACCACTAGGTGTCTTCCTTAATGTGAGACTAAAGACCAAGGCATAGTCTTGGAACACACATCTACTGTTTTCTGCCAAGGCTCAAAGAAATTCCCTTTCTTAATTCTCCAAATACTTCCCTGAAGCCCTGCAGAGCTCCCATGACATTTGTGTTAGTTGTTAACAACCAAAGCAACAATAACTTGTCCAGAAGGGCTTGCCTAAATTTCTTGGGACTTTGATATGGGAGAGGGAAATAAGTTCTTAAACTCCACCAGCAAGACTGAGAAGGAAATGTTTTTTAAAGTATTTAGGTACCTAGAAATGGAGACAAGCACCTAGTAGGATTCTCGTTAACAGTCATGAACCATGCTCCCTGTAAAATCACCAATTAGAAAAAACCCAAAAATCCTACTGGGGTGCTATTCAACCTGTGAGACACCTACAAATCTAGAATTTTGGCCCATATGAGTGATAAACCTAGTAGGACAAACTGCTTTTAGCTACACTGCTGGAAATCTGGGGTCACTCTGCAATGATGACTACTCTGAAAGATCTTTACTCTACAGCTAGTGCCATCAAAATCTGGGGGAGGCATCAGCATGTATTTCAATGCTACTGTCTTTTCAATCTGCCTGGATTTGCATGATAAGGAGATGGCATTTAAACTGGAGGGACTGTGTCATCAATGCAGGGAAAAGAAGCAAAGACAATGGCTAAGTACTTTAAAGGCCCATTGATTCAGAGCATGATTTATGATTTAAAACTAAGAGACATGAATAACAAAATAAAACTGCTTACAAACTACTGGCAATTCCCAGAAACAGGTCTCCCCTGAATCCCTGCTTTTTCTTTTCATTTTATAACTCCCAAAACACAAGATATGAAGAAACTATTTAAATCTTTCCTGGGACTTTACTCAGGACAAGTCTATACTGCAGTCTGCAGTGTTGTGTGAATACACTGGATGTTGCTTTAAATTAAACAGGTCAGGTGCTGGACTCAGTCACCTTGCAGTAGCGCAATGTTCAGTATGAGCTAATTCTCTCCACTTCAGGTTACAGCGGGATTAAGTCTAAGCAAACAAACACTCCTTGTTGGGAATAGACAAGGTGGAAGTGAAATGGTGTGTTTTACCCACACTGTCAAACAAAAATGACAATGGTGGCCAGCAAAGACATCTTTGGAAAACAAGAAATTTCCATCAGAAAATAATGATTAACCCTATAACACAAGAGTCCTTAAGAAGATAACAAACTTACTGGCACTTAGAGTGACAGCAAAGAAATCAGACCAGCTACAGGGTTTTTTTAGCCTGTGTTATGTCTGTTTTTCTTCTGTTTTATATATCTGTTTGAATAAGATTGTATCCATGCTCCTGGCACTGCATTGCTTTGTTTTCAAAGAATTACTTTGCAGGAAATTTAAAGCCCTTCTAGTTACATTGTAAGCAGGGACCTGCACGTTGTACTATGGGATCTGCTGCACTTGCTCTCTTCCTTCAGTCTCACCTTAGATATCAGGCTGGTTATTCTGCTTGGGGTCTCCTTTATAGGATTTGACTCACGGATACTTAGAGGAAAATTTACTGTACTTACACAGTTCTGGTTTACTCGCACTGTAAGTGTGAGTAGTATCTCAGTACCAGCTGCCACAATCTGGATACTTCCCCGTAGGAGACTTATTCAGGTATTATATGGTGGGATGGAGGTTTGAATGGGTGTTTGAACCTATGGTGTAGCTTTCTAAATTAAAAAATGAAAAAAAAAAATTAATATCCAACCTTGTCTCTTCCATAGTTTCTCAAAGGCAAGATACCTTTTCTTTAACCCATTACACATTGCTCTGTCAAACTACCAGTTTTTTAATAAATAAAGAAGCACTTCATATGCTTTAGGGATAATTTTCACTTCTCTGCCTTACCATATGACAATGAAGATACATGTTAGATCACACTGTCAGGTCCTGGTAAAATAGCCTTCTCTTTTTTGAAATTTTTCTTTGTGTAGCCATATGAGTATTGATATGAATTATCTTTTTGTTGCAAATCATAGTTCATGTCAATAATTTATAAATACAGAACAATAACAGAGCTCCTGCCTCAGCTCATTTAAGAACCAAATTTCCACTGATTTGAAGAGATGCAACAACAAAAATAAGAGAGATACTGCTCACAGTAACACTTCTAAGTGTTACCAATATTTTGATTAGTACTGAAACCTGGGACCTCATTGTGGGCACAATCCATAGTCAGTATACAAGAGATTGTGTGCTCCAAGATAAAGGACAAAATCTTGGCCACATACTTATGAGACTTCTGCTTGGCATGACTAGAGATATCAAGGCCTTTGCAGGAACTTTGAGTACAAACTGATAATGAACTTCTGAGAGAAGGAAAGGCAATGGTAAAAATAAGAATATGAGCACAAATAAGACTGAGTGGGTTTACTCCATCTTTTTGTAATTCAGAAGAAGATAAAAATATAAGTGCTACGATAATGAATGTATCTCGAAACAGGAAGGGTAATTAAAACCATTTGAGATTGACAAAGTCAGGAACACCTGTATTTCATTATTCATTTGTTTGATACTTTATTGTCATTAGTTGATCTAAGGAAGTCTAAGCTACTTGTTAGCAACACTGTGTTACATTCTTTGCTAACAATATGTCCAAAGGGATAAATGGCACTGACATGCTTTTAAAAGGTCAATACTCCTCTGGAATCTGAAAGTAAAAGGTCCTGTAGGTGTTCAGAATGTGGACAATATCCAATCAGACATTAAATGCCTGACTTTTTAAATATATAGAAAAGCTTCAGCTGTCAGACCTTTCTATCATAAGAAAAAGTGGGTCAGCAAATACATACAGAACTGCAGTACTGAATTTTATTACCATAACCAGACTTTAATAAGCTGTAAAAATAAAAAGAGAAAGAAACACACAGAACAGACTGAAATTTTACAGTTTCTTCCACATATGCATAAAGACACATTGTCAGTGAAAAATCAAAGTTAAAAGCAGTCTCAGGATGTGTGCTGGTTCCAGAGTCCCCAAGCCAATTTTTGACAGGGATATATTTTCTATTATACACATTTTTTTCTGCCTATGACTGCTTGAGATACCCACACTAACAACAGGATGTTGTGTGGATAATTATACAAAATGATGTGGAAAACTGAAAGAACACCAGGTCAAATGGAAAACTGAAATATACTGGAAAAGTACTGAGGAACTAGGTTTTTTTCTGGTATTATACATTTGATTGATGAAACTTGAAGGGGAAAAAAGATCTCATGTTTCAAATGATGGACATGGGTTCTGACAACTAAACTCAGTACTCTCGACTTCCTGGTTAACATGAAGTTAATTCACTTTAGTTATCTGAACAATACAGATATTGTTTCTGTCATTTCTGGTTCATACTAAATCATTAGCTGTTCAAGGAAGAGATCTGCTCACATTAAGAATGAGTACAGGAGCTGACACAGAGAAGTCTAGCTGCTGGTCTACAAATGCAGTGTTAGCAGGTAAAACGTGCCTGTTCTTTCCTTCATTTCCTCCAGCTGAAACCACAGAAGCTTGGCTAGCTCCTCTTTCCTGCCTGAGGAGTGAATCATCCCTTACAGCACTGAAGCAGTGGAAGAGAGTCCCGCTCCGTTTATACGTGTGTTGCCAAGGTTAGCCCTCACCATTGAGAAAATAGATGCTTAGATTCATAGAGCAGGGCTAGAAGGGGCCTATGGAAACCACCTGGTTCACCTGCTCTGCTCAAAGAAGGGCCAAGCTCAAAGCCAGGCCAGGCTGCTCTGGGCTTCATCCAGTATCTTTTGGTTTCCCAATAGAATCCATAATCATTGTTTGTGTGTTGATTTTTTGGTATTGGTAGTAATTTGGGGTGGTTTTTTCGTTTTTTTTTTGGGGGGGGGTTTGTTTTGTTTTGTTTTGTTTTGTTTTGTTTTATTTTTTTTTTTTGTTTTGGTTGTTTTTGTTTGGCTGTTGTTGTTGCTGTTTTTTTTTGTTTTTTTTTTTTACTTTTTGCAAGGAAATCTTAAATCTTAGCTCTCAGTCAGGTTTGGTTTTACACCAAATTTTCAGAGGTGATTTTAAAGCCAACTGAAAGCTGACTGTATGTTGACGTGGTTGACTGTGGTTTTATTTCTCTCAATATTTTTTCATTTTATTGTGTGATGTCAATGCAAATTTTATATAAGAAACTGTTACCACATCCAAAAATAGTGACCTCAACCTTCATCCTTTTATTTAGTCTTGTTTCTCATTTTACATGCTTTTTAAATTAATCATGTTAATTTGTAAAAAGTCAATTGATATAAAGGTAATGGGGTTTTGAGAGAGCTGTTAACACTAATTTGTTTAATTAACAAATCATGTGAAAAATCATGCTCACTATAAACACTGCTGCAGAGCAAATGCAATCTAATAAGATTCATAGGAAGGCATCATGTTCTGCTCTGTCAAAGGGGTTTAACTGCTGATGAGCAAGGTTTGAATCCTGAAAGCTGGAAAAATATGTAGTTTCCTCTTGTACGTCCACTAAACTCTCTCAGACTGTGGGCTACTTGGGTCCTAGCCTGTCAGCTGCTCTCATCTGTGCTGAAGTCCTGTACAGCTAAAGTGGATCTGTCATACTGCATAATGTGCCTCACAGCATACCATTTGGAAGTTAGTGGTGAGTATCCTGCTTGTGGGAGGGGACTAGAACTGCTAGGAATGGTGATAAAATCAAGCAATGGCATGTTATTAGAGCACACTGAAATGGAAGACATGGCAGAAGAGGAAAGTACAGCCTACCATGACAAATTCCTCCAATCACAGAAGACAGTAATTTCTCCAAATCATTACAGCAAATGTAATGTAGGTATTTTATTGTAGAGAACCATCTGTGCATTGATGAACCAGTTTACAAAATCTACCAGTTTCAACTTGTCTTATTAGGGCCTTTCTCACTCTGTGAGGTAAACATGACAGCTCTGCCTGAGAGTGAGTTACAGGCCAGGGCAAGGGCTGGTCAGAAGCCAGGAACACATTAGAGATTTTCCATTCACCAGAGTGGATTTACTTCCTTTAGAATGATATTACTTTAATGAAGGGAAAGAAGCTGCTCTGATTTATTCTATGAAAGAAATTACTTTTTCTTTCAGCTTCGTTTTACATTTGATTTAGGGCAACAGTTTGCTGTTGTCCTCTATGATATTGACTGTTCATTAGCTTGCAATGACCACTATAGTAGTTGACAGGTTTCAGATCTTGCTTTGCCAGATTCAGACCCAGACTTCCAAGGTTTCCATCCTTGAGATGTCAGAGACTCCATTATTCAGTTTTGACCAAAGGCAACAGACAGGATCATCTTTCACAGCGATATGAGAACTATGAGACATTTAGACATGAAAAGACATGATTAAAATCCCATTTTCTGGAGGACACTTTATGAAAAAGACAAAGGCCAGGAAAACTGTATATTGATGCAAAATTGGGCAGTTCTCACAAATATAGTTCCTAAATAACCATCTAAGAATTCATGAAGACGTCTGCAAAAAATTATTTACAATAAATTATTTGTATTGTCATGACAGCTGTGATAGTCAATATAAAAATGTGCTTTTACACTTTTTTGCAAAAATAAAATAAATTAAAAGTTCCCCTGGTCCACCAGAGGATGTGCAAACTGTTCTATATTACATGAACTTGCTTTTATACACTGTGTTCTTTTATATAGTTGTGTTCATTTTCCTGTTCATTTACAAGCAACAGATAGAGCAGGGAAACATGGGGAAGGCTTTATCCACATCAGCTTTGAGAAGCAAAAGATTTTCTCAAATTAACTAAATCATGATCTATATAACGTGATTTCGAGGTCACAGACACGTTCCAGCAAAAGTTTGAGGAGGGGTACACAGTTCACAAACTTCCTGAATGTTGTTATTGCTTATGAAACTTTAGACCTAACACTCACAAAGGATGCTTAAAGAGAAACTTGTCTCCTCTTGAGATGAGTTTGTCAGAGATTGCCCTTTTCTCAAATTGAAGTCTTTCTGCATAAGCTGTATCAGTCACCATTAGCCTGTTTTCTGTGTCAGTCCCTCTGGTACAACACACTTGAAGCCAAGAGAGAATGAAGGCAGGGTTCTTGAAATCTGGGACCCTTGCCTAGAAAAGCCATGGATGCAACAGAGCCAAAGTCATAATGTTGGACAAGGACTCACTACACATCTGGTTTCTGCCTGCCAGCCATCTGTTAAGTGGATTGGGTGTTGGCTGGAAAACCCCAGTTATCAAGAGAAAAACAAAGAGCTGTGAATTGGGAAAACACAAGTGAGAAGTGAAAAGTTGATAAAAAAGGAAAAAGGGGTATGATGGAAAGTTCATGAAGAGCACACTGACATTTTACTAAACCTTTTGCAGTCAACTCTAATTCTTAAAAAGCCAACTGGGTGCAAAATTCTCCTCTCAGAGAACAGACAGCCTAGATATAAATTATTAAAAACACAGGAGATGCTGCTTAGAGAAACAGTGGTGACTGTATAATACAATATGACCAGGAACACTTAAAAATACAAATTATCCCTTCAAACATTCCACTATACTGTGCATAGAATTACTTTTGAAAGGTTTTATAGGAAAAAACCTAGTACAAGTTAAAAAAAAATGTATGTGTCCGTGTGCCTATATGTGTGTATGTATGTGTAAATATACATCTATCACTCTGCAGTTTCACTGGGACTGTATTGAGTTGCACAAGCCAAGGAGCTGGTTGCCTAAGATGAAAGGGATGTAAAATATAGACATATTCCAGACAAAAATGAATATCAATATACAGCTTCTGTGTGATACTAGTATAATTGATTTTTGACAATAGTCTATGTATGAATGAGCTATAGCTAATAGCATAGGAAGTTATAACACTCCTTCTCATAAGTAGTGCTTATTTGTTACAACACTCAGCTACTGAGTGAAAGTCATCTTCAGCTGCTGAATGCCATGAAACTCAGTCCTAGTGCTCTGTGTCCATGTTGCAGTAACTGTTTGGGAAAGGATTACAGTGTGTACATGTGTGTGTGGGTGTATGAAAGCAATGCAAGTCTGCCTAAAATTCAGATAAAACTCTGAAGAAAACCTGCAGATGCTCACCCATTTTACTGGCTGTTACCCACCCATGGTATACTGGACAGACAGGTGAAATTACAGCATGGCACTTATTTTGCTCAAGGTTTGTATCTCTATTATACAAACCTCATGCCACTAGCAAGCTTTCGCATATATTCTCTCTAGATCCTTCATTAAGTCATATTTAGTGCTTGATTAATTTGTTAACAGGAAAGAATTATCTTATGACTCCATATTAATGTTCCCTAAGTAGGCTAAACATTAATAAACTTGAATATGACAGTAAAACTTTAAGAGGCACAGTACCAGCTGAATTCCTCCTCCTTCAGATCAGATGCTGTAGAATGACTAAACACCACTCTGCTAGTTTTATGCAAATGAAAGAGATGGGAAGCTAAACCTTAAGCAATTTAATATTGTCTTGATTGTATGTAATTTAGGATTAACTAACCCTGATTAAACAAGACCTTACAAGCATATCAACAAGCTGCAATTAACATGCTGTTGGTAAACACTTGGAATCACAAGTTTTGTTTTCCACACTACAAGAAACATGTATAAATGTTTCTTATACTTCTGCCTGCAACATCTAGTAGTTAAAATCATGAAACCTGGTGGATTATAAGCACTCCAGATGTGTTCTTAGAAAACTATTCTAACAGGGAAAAAAAAGGCAGTAATTCTAAAAATTTCTTAAAGTGTAGATGTTTGATAGGTTACACTGCAGAGTCCTCAATAAACCACAACACCAAGCAGAACAGTGGGGGTAGTTCACAATTAACTTTCTAGCAGCAGCTTCAGACTGAAGGGCCAAAACTTGGAAACCAAAGTACAAAAAGGAAAAGATGCTCTCAAAAGATGCATATAGACTGACTTTGTCCTATTAACAGAGAAATCTGCCTCACATTTCTTGGAGAACCACATGAGATAAAAATACAGGAATGGCCCTTCAGGACTACTGGAGGAGGTTTCCTCAAACCCTTTCCCAGCAAAACCAAAGCCCATTCCCAAAGAAGGATGCAGCCAAGTGGATGCTGCTACACTGGTGCCAGTGTACCCTAGAGCTTCTCTAACATGACCTGCCATTAGTCATACTGTGAATCCCAAAGTGCTCCGCATTCAGCCTTCCAGTTGTCCTCCTTGAGTGTTGCAGGTCTGCCCAAACTCCCTTTCCCACTGTCTTTCTACCAGCTGAACAGCTTAGTGACCTCACCTCCCTCCAGCTGTGCAGCACATCTCTTGGCTCTCCTTATCTCTGCCTGCTGAACTGCTCATGTGAATTTTCTTAACTTATCCCAGGCAAAAATAACTGAGGTTAGCAAGCACCTGCTGCTTAAAGTGCAGTGGCAAATTGAGATCATTTTTACTTAAATGGGTGAAAAAGAAATTCTTATAAGCAACTGAGCTTGCCAGTCACCAAAGACCTTTAGACTGGGTAGAAGTTGCATTGACACCTAATGTAAATGCCATAGCACACTTCCTAGATACAAGAAAAATGGATAGAAAGCAAGGCACTCTAAGTATCAGGAGATCCAAAAACAAAAAAATACTGACAATGTATCAATTTGCCTTTATAAGCACCTGACTCCTTTCCTCAAAAGCACTCTGCTAAGGATAGTCTGATTTACCAGGAATTACAATACACTCTCCCCACTACCATTCTCTGAAAGACATCCAGAATCACTCAAATCATTAGCACAGTTAGAAGTGGAATAAAGATCAAAATCATGACATTTAATTTCAGTTATTGGTGTCTTTACCATCCTTCTTGGTAGTCAGTGGCATTTTTAACATGAGATCTTAATTTATTAGTTAGAAGTCATGTTTTTCTGAAGTTAAAATGCTGGTGATAAGGACCAGTCTGTAAAAGAGTGACTATCAATCAGAGTCACAAAGATCATTCAGTAAAACCAATGGCACCCCAAAATCCTTCTCAGCACGTCTGCTCTCTATCACTTCATCCCCCAGCCTGTGTTGATACCATAGGTGGCCCCAACCCAGGTGCAGCACCTCACACTTGGTCCTATTAAACCCCATGATACTCCCATGAACACACTTCTCAGCCTTGTCCAGGTCCCTCTGGAATCACAGTTTCTGAAATCAGCATAGAGTGAATTTTAGACACAAATGTATTAGACAAAACAAAAAAGTCTTTTGTTTTACTGTTCCATATGGCAAGGTAAATAAATCAAAAGCTTACATAGTTTATACTTTAGCTGAAATATTATCTCCAGTCCTCAAAACAAGAGTTTTTCAGTCATTTTGTGTAAATCTGGAGTACAGTAAATAACAACATTGAAATCACTATGTCATGAAATCAATAGAATCACTCAAGATTGATGTTTATCTAACTGTGATCACTATGTGGTCTGTCTGTCTCTATACAGAGAGCAACTAGAACAGCAAGGCACCAACACAGCATTACAACCAGTCAGGCTCCTAAAGTTGCCTCATTAAAGAACAGGACCTGTACACTTAGTAAGATATAAAAGAGAACGTTTTCTCATTGTTATGTCTTATTCTACAGGATTATATTGACTATCTTCTCCACGGACACTCCCTTGTCGCGGGGGAGAAGCTTGTGTGCCCTTATGAGGTTGCGAGCTATGCTGGCGGTGGTTTGTGCCTCCGGTAGGGTCTCCCATACTAGTCAGGTCTCAACTGAAGGGTCAGACAAAACTCCATAGAGGAGTCTGGCGCAATAAACACCTGAAGAAAAGTACAAAGATCAAGGTCTACAAAGCCATTGTACTGTCCACTCTTCTTCATGGCTCTGAATCCTGGGTTATCTATCGTCCCCACCTGCGACTCCTCGAGCGCTTCCATCAGCGCTGCCTCGGGACAATACTAAACATCCACTGGACAGACTACGTGACTAATGTGTCTGTTCTGGAGCAGGCAGAGGTCACCAGCATTGAGGCCATGCTGCTGAGAACGCAGCTGCCCTGGGCAGGGCACGTCTCCAGGATGGAGGATCACCACCTCCCTAAGATTGTGCTCTATGGTGAGCTTGCCACTGGCTGCCTCAAGAGAGGAGTCCCAAAGAGGGACAAGGACTCCCTCAAACAACACCTTAGCCTTGGCCATACTGACCATCATCAATGGTCCACTCTGGCCTCCAATTGGGAGGCATGGAGGCACACCATCTATAACGCTGCTGCTTCCTTTGAGAGTGCACGCAGGATCAGTCTGGAAGAAAAAAGACAGCACAGAAAGAGCCGTGCCTCGCCAATACAGCCTGTGGAGACTTTCCACTGTGCCTTCTGTGACCGGTCTTGCCTATCCCGCATTGGCCTTTTTAGCCACCACTGCGCTTGCAGCAAACGTGAGTAGAGCCCTTCTCAAATCTTTGTTCACTAAGCCCAGCCATGATATAGACTATACCACTCATTGAAAATGAGAGTGGTTAATTACCATTAATCTTGTTCTTCCATGTTCTATAAACATGCTTGCCAACTTCTTCCAGGAACACTACCCACAGGGAAACTTTTGAAAAGTGCACAACTCATTTGCAGGTCTTTCTATGGGTTGGGGACTTTTAACCAGTCTCCACTGTCTGGGAAGGGATTGATGCTTTTTGCCCAACACTCCCCTCAACTCAACTGCTGAGCACTGCTACTATTCCATCAAATTAATGGCATAATCTTAACCCCTGAATCCTTGTGGAAAGCCATGGAAAACATGTGGCCTGATATGCTTTGGAAACAGAGCATCCTACTTTTAATTGAACTAAAGCAAAATCTACAGGTATCCACTGAAAGGTTCAAAGGTAGCAGGAAGGTCTCAGTGAGACTGTGGAAAGCTGCTATTAATTTGTCAGCTTGTTACTTAGGTTTATATTCCCTGGACATCCCTTCATACCCATTGAGTCTTTCAAAAATCAAGTAGACATGAATGATGCATGTAAACAAAGCTGTGCTGTCAGTCGGCTGAATAGCTAGCTATGACATTGAACAAGCACAGTTTAGCTGTCAATAGTCAAAGATATAATGGTAAACTGGCATTTTTACCGGTACAGTCTGGTTCTGTCAAGGGGGATAATTTTCTAACATTGGTAGAGAGCACAGTTTACTGACACAGCTGCAGTTGGACAATTTGCCTTTCCGGTCCACAGCTATTTCTACATCCTGAAGTGTTGTGCTGGTTTGGGCTGGGTTAGAGTAAATTTTCTTCACAGTGGCTAATATAGAGCTGTGTTTTGGAATTGTGCTGTAAACAATGTTGATAATTCAGGGATGGTTTAGTTATTACTTAGCAGCACTTAGACAGAGTCAAGGCTGTTTCTGCTTCTCACACCACCCCACCAGTGAGCAGACTGTAGGGGGGCAAAAAATTGGAAGGGGAAACAGGCAGAACAGTTGATCCCAAGTGATCACAGGGATATCCCATTCCACATGGTGACATGCTCAGCACATAAACCCGGGGGAAAAAGAAGAAAGTGGGGAGGGACATTTGGAGTGATGGTGTTTGTTTCCCCACATCACAGTTACTCATGATAGAGCCTTGCTGTCCTGGGAATGGCTGAACACCTGCCTGCCCATAGGAAGTAGTGAAGGAATTTCTTCTTTTGCTTTGCTTGTGTGTCTTTTGCTTTGTATATTAAAATGTCTTTATCTCAGCACAGGAGCTCTCCCTTTTAATCTTCTGATTGTCTTTCCAATCCCACCAGGAGGAGTGAGAGAGTGACAGCTGAATTGCTGGATGGGGTTAAACCATGGCCAGCATATTTAGAGTGGATAGCCCATATAAATAGCACTCAGCACAGAGGATGTTAATGGGCAGGCCTTTGGTTACTGTAAAGCTTTTTTGTCATATAGAATGCCCTAATGTTATCAAAAATAGTAAAAAGAATGTCTTCAGATTATATTATCCATACCTTCAAAGGCCTTCAGAATAATAGCTTTTCCAAGCACAGTTGTTTCAGATCTTTTTGTCTCTCCTTGTGCTGTGTTTACCATTATGGTATCTAGGGTTTGCATGACTTCCCTAGGTCTTTCCGAGTATGTTTTCTTGGCTAAGGTTTTTTTGTCACTTGCCTTTTTTCAGAGCTGAATCAATAAAATTTAAGGCAAGTGACAAGATTTTCAGGTTTTCCAGTCTATTAAGTACAGTCTTTCACAAAGTTCTACTGCGAGAAAGCAGTTGTAGAGAAGGGAGTAAAAGGCCATTAAGAATTAGGAGTACACAGATGGTTGTCTCAAGGATACATGACATCTGAAGATTTTATTAAGAACTTCAGAAAACATTGTCTCTAGAATTTAATCACTAAAAAAATTTACTATTTTAGAAAGAATAATTCAAAAACATCCCTACTCCTCCAAAGGATTCTTGGGTCTTCTATCAGAAAACCTTCAGAGCTTGACATTTTCCACATGTTCTCCATAGGATACAGACAAGCTAGTCTCTTAGCATTCAACCTCAGCATGAAAACAACAAAAAACAAACAGCAAAAATTGGGGGTGGAGGGGAAAAGGACAGGGAAGAATGAAAGGGGAGTCTGCCTAATCTGCTTCCTGACTTTAACAGCCAACTGATACTCACTCAGTGATATTGCATCTAAATGGATGATAAACAGATTTTAGCAATTGCATGTGGTCAGCCTCGCGCCAGATACAGAAGTGCCTGGTGCCAGTGCCTGTGTGCTGCACTCACAACAGACAGCAGACGAGCCGAGGGAGCTCTGCTTTCACTGTGGAGTTTGGCAGCCTGTCGGTTAGAGAGTCTCCAGTACTTACAGGAATTTGCAAGCTGCACATTGTCAGAATCCCCACATCATCACAGGCCCATACCAAATGGATTCTATTGCTTTCCTTGGTCTAAGATGCATTCACAGAATATTCATTGTTTGGGCACCCATTATAACTAATTCAGAATCTGGATTTCATTAAAAAAGGCTAGAATTTTTCCACTAAAACCCCATGTCAATCATTAAAAGCAGTTATGAATATTTAATTACTGAATTTCCTCTCTACATACATTGTAAGAAGATACAGAATTGTTCTCACTGAATTCTTAAGAATAAACAGAGTACAAAACCTGTATGTAGTCCCAGCTTTTATCTTTTCTTTTTTTGATGTTTTTGGTTCTTCACTGAATTTCTTTTTTCCCTTGGGATACACAAGATGGTAAGAATATGTATGCAATATGGCAGATCAAAGAAAACTGTAGTAATGCTTTTTATTTCCTTATATGACATATGTGTAGTGTGTAAGAAACAGTAAATTTAGCCTAGATCCAGCATATATCAAATTAGAACAATCTTTTCTCTGTTCTCGTCTTTCCCAAAATGACAGTTTGGCGCTAAAGGCTCTGGGGGTTTTACCCTTTCTTTTCCACATTTATGCAAGCCAAAAACATGTTATTATCTGCACATTGATAAATAATACTGATTAATAAGACTGCTTTTCAGCCAGGTTTGAAAGCATTATTTTGCATTTAGGAAGGATTGTAGGATGGCTTTGAAACAGTGAGCAGTAGCTCAACTCTGGCAATTGCGGATACCACTGTGAGCTGATTCACAAGTATCCAAAACAATTCATGGAAACAGGGAAGAAAAAAGGGGAAATCTGACTTTAACAGTGAAGACAGCTTTGAATATAGAAAATGCACAAAAAGAAATCTAAGGCATCTTTCCAAACTAACAGAGCATGGCACAGTACAAAGCTGAAGTTGAGGCTCTGACTCAGAGCTTTGCAGTGTATCTAATTTAACAACATCTCAGACAGCTCGTGCTGTGGTATTGAAAGGGCTACATTGGAAACACATAAATCACCGTTCTCCCCTCCCCCCACGGGACCCTAATGAATTAACTTGCTATTAATTTCAAGAGATCACCAACAAGCCAAGTATATACACCATGACAGTGGTGTGAAGAGTCCTGCAAGAAAGCTTTTACAAATTCTCTGATGGCACCCAGGACATGCACTTATAGAGTGTTCAATCAAATGCTACTCAAGAGATTGCAAACTACTGATACCTACATTTTGACCTGCTACAATTCATCAGTGGTTTCACTTACTCATGTACTGCACAGCACAGGGGAGGAGAGGACAGCAGCAAGAGAACAGGGGAGGAAAATGTCTCAAAGTGTGAAGCCTTCCAAGAAGTGAAACTATTTTTTTTGTTCAAGGTAAAGGAATGCCTCAAATAAGCTTTGCAGAGCATTGTGGGTCAGGGAGGAAAGGGGCAGCACATTCCAGCAAACTGAAGCAACTGAAAAAGAGCGAACAAGATGGATATTCTTCTTTCTTAAGTCATCGTTCGCAGGCACTTAGGCTTCTGCAGCTGTCTCACTGTGTTAAGCAGTTTGCTCTGTAGATCATGTTGTCTTCTTGCTGTGCCTCAGCCTCCTATGGTGAAGAATCTCTTAATGCATCTATCTTCTTGTACAGTGTCTTGAGATCCTATTGAACTGTCAATGTTTCTTTTCAAGTAACCTATGGAGACAGGGACCTCTCCCTTCTACAGATCTGTAAGCCCTTTCATAGGTCACAAGTAAGCCTATCCATTTATAGTGTATCCTTTCTTTTAACAAATATGTTTGTTGCTTTGGACTATCTGTGTAGTGTAGTCCATAATTTAGTAAAAGTGTTCTTTCTTTATAGTGTTCTAGTACAGTCCCAAGTGTTGTAAAATATAAAAAATTAAATTCCAAATATAAGTCACAGCAACTGAACCCCCATGGATCATTCTTCACTCTCTTTGGTCACAATAGCTCATTCCCATACCCACTCAAACAAAATACATTTAAAAGCTAATCAGACAACCAGCTACAAGCAAGCAAAAACCCACAAAATGTCCATGTAATTTTCCCCCTGTAGTATTACTCACTATGTCTGTCATGAAAAATGAAATCTTAAAGAGAGCATGCAGTGCTGAAAGGAACCCCTCACCTAGGGAATTGGAAACTACATACTTAAATGGATGGCCATAGATTTTAAGAACAGTTTATAAAACATTTCCACATAGCAAGTAAAGCAAAAGCTGCCCACACCCAGTTTCTGCTGCCAAGAGTAAAGGCCACAGGAGGTTGTTTCTGAGGTGTTATTTATATTGAATTTTAAAATGGTCTGAGGGGACAGAGGGTTAAGCTATCAATTATGTAATTGTAAACGAAGAACCTTTGGGAAGAGAAGCAGAAAATTGTACACTTAGAGAATGAGCAAGACATTTAGAAGAGGTTCAAGGTTAACTCCTTTCCCTTGCTCCTCTGAATTCTGTTAAGAGTTCACATCACGGTACAAAGCCCAGGAACAATTCTGGAGCTATAGGAAAAGCAGTTCCTAAAATTGTGACTTGCTCAGCACCTCAAGTGATGCCACAGGAGCTGTTGCAGGAGGAAGGAAAGGACAAATACAGTTTCTAGCACAGGGAGACTGTGTTGTGGCCACTGCAATTCAAATGCCATGTGCTTTCTGTAAGGCTGTGTTCAAAACAAATACACATTTTTCTCTCCAATTGATTCATTTTATTTTTCCCTGTTGAAGAATATGTCGACTATGGTAGATACACATTTTTAATTGAAATCAATTATCTAGTATTTCAAGCCACATCACCTAACCCAGAACTCAGTAAAGTCAATGGCAGTCTTTCTGTTCACTCCAATGGGCTTTGAATGAAATCCATGCAGCTGAAAGTGATGACTTGCATTTTCAGGTGCAGTCAATGCCTGTGTTTTTTAAGTCTATTACTATTAGTTTCTTTCTTTCTTTCTATTTCTTTAAAATGCTGTTTATTCACTATGGTGTAGCATAATACGTAGATCTAATAGTATTAAAAACATGGCTCAAATTACTATGTTTCTCATATAAGCAATTTTTACGAAATAAAATGTTGTACTTTATAGGAAAATGAGTGCAGGCTTTCTTTAGTTTTCATCATTCTATAAAAATGTTTGTTTTGTTGAAAAGTTATTTTTCACTGAATGTTTAATAATACTTAATTCCAATGGCATCATTATTCTAAGTATTCTAAGTAGATACACCATCCAACTTATTCAGTGTCCCAATTCTTTGGTCATCTAGAAGAACATGCCATTTCACTCTGATTTGTTTTTCCCTCCCATATGGACCATGCATTCCACAAATGTTGCCCAAAGAAAGAGCTTGGATGCATCAAAGTATTCACCCAGCCCCAGGAGCACTGGGAAGCACTCCCAGGTCCTGTAACTTAGACAAAGCCATCACATTTGTTCTTGGGCTTGAATTAAAACCTGTGGTGCTGCAGACTACAGAAAAGCCACATAACATGAGTCTTTCCCAATGCCAGAGGGTTTACAATCTGAGCAAAAGAGGCCAAACCAGGCACACACAGCCACTCTCAGGAGCACTGGCCAGAAAGCAGCAGAGTAGCAGCTGAACTACTTCAGTCCTGTCATAAAAGACAGTTTTAAACAGGAATTTAAAGGTATATACTGCAAGGGTCCCATGTGAGTCTCCCTGCCCTGTGAGTCTGCTTTGTCACTTTGAGAAATGTCCATTGTGCTTACCAGAAAGACAAAAATGGTTTATATTAAAATACAGTCTCTCTTTCTCACATAAAATCATTTCAAATTTGTAATAATTCAGCAAGTTTTGCACCTCACAATGATGGCTAATTCATTAACAGAGAAAATTAGCGATGACTAATTGCAAGGAGTATTAATTAAAGTTAGTAAAATGAATGCCTTTGCCTGAATGAATGGCAACAGTGAAATGCCAAGTATTTCGTCACTGACATCCAGGGCTGAATTGGTGACCTCTAAACCTTTCTTGCAAAAATATCAGGGCTGCCTCCTGTTCTAGCTGTCTAGAACAGAATGGCTGCACAAGTGTACCCTTATTCCCCACGGAAAGGACACAACACCAGAGCATTGCCAGGTACGGCACGTGAGCTAGCTAAAATTAAATGCAAACTATAGTAACTGTTGTCAGACAGGAAGACAGTAACAGAATTAGCAGAACTTGGATTTTTTCTGTTTGTCATTGAAGTTACTTCATCAAACAAACAGGAATTTCAAAACCTCAGGCTTGATTGAACAGATGAGAAACAAATTCTTGGCTAAAGACACAACACCCTTTTTTCTTTGAAACAGGTCCTCACAGGAATTGTTATAGAAGTGATGTCTTGACCCTGTCTGTAAGGAGAGTTTCCTCATCACACACATCCAAAATATACCCAGGAGTGTTTGGCTTTTCGCAGATGGTGACAAGGACATTCAGCTTTGACAGGGAATAACTGTGTGTAAATTGTTATTCTGAGTCTCACGGAACAAGGATTTTAATCTACGTCCTACAGACTGCAAGGAGCCCTCTGACCAGCCGGGGGCATCCCTCTGAAGAGTTCTCAAAAGAAGAATCAGATTTAATCACACAATTACAATTGCTAGTCTGTGCTCATGTTAGTGAGAACACATTGCAATGTCCCACTACCTCAGTGCACTCTTGAACACGCAGGAATGCAGATCAGATTGCAGGATGCAAAACTATGGCAACTTCAGGATGATCTTGCAAGGCACCAATGGTATTTTTCCTGCAGTACAACTGGTACATGTCACTGAGCTCCTGTCTAGAATGTTATCGTGTTTTGGTTTGAGTGTGTGGGGGTTAATATTAATATAATTTCTAAATTTAAATTAGAATTAAATCACTAATTTAACTCTAACTCTTTGTTCTACCAAAATCTTTTTAGGCTACTATCACTGGGATTAATCAAACTACTGTAGGGATGATCAGAGTAACAAATCCACCTATTTAGTTTCTATAGAAATATTTGAAAATAGAGATAATCAACAATTGCTCTCAAATTAGAAGTCTTCTTCCTGTTTTATGAGTTTTTTACAAAGAAAAAAATATGCAAATATTATGTGCAAGAAATTAACTCAGATGCCAAAGACTTTTTGTGAAGACAAAAGTCAAATGAAAATAACTTTTACTTCCTATGAAGGGGCACAAATACAGCTCCTCTCCCTTGCTAAATTAAGACAGAAAAAATAAGACANTATAGGGATAATTTATGGATCAGGACTTGTAAATTCACATGGATAAATATATATTGTTCATCTTCTTCATCCTAAAAGTAGGAAATAACAATGATTTTGCTTATGTGGCAAGAAGGATCTAACTGACACCAGAAATATGATGTGCACTCACACCAATCATGAATCTGCCACACAAACTTGTCCTGTTCAGCTGAATGTATTCACTGATGGCCAAAAGCTCCCTGCGTGGTGTTTAAAGAAGCATCGGTACTTCACAGCCTGGCATTTTTCAGTCTTTTCTTGGACTGCATGAGTCTGGACAAATTCCAGGAAACACTGTCCTGCTTTCAGTCATAATTTTTGACTCAGAAAGGTGGTAGATAGCACACAAACCCCTATGAAAAAACTGTGTAGTACTATTGAAGGCTGCCCTTAAAAATCTGAAAAGCGTCAAATTGTTTATAATGCCTTATTTAACATCTAGCACAAAATATAGGAAAAACATATTGCCCCTTCTTGGGAAAAAAATGGCAAGCAGTGAAGAATATGACACTTTAAAACTTGGTTTACAGACATTTTAATATTTTTCCCATCTCCATGGGAAAAAAAAAAACCAAACACAAATGACCTAATGGTCCAAATCAATTTATGTATTTTATTTCACTATGGGAGTAGGGTTTTCTTTTGTTTTTTCCTTGGGATTACAACTGTGATAAGAAGATTTTTATTTTTTTTTTAGAAAGATGACAGGAAATTGAACAGTAAACTCAATCAGATATTGTATTATAGAGAAATGACCCATGACTGGATGAATGAAATAAAAAATAATGTGTTAATTGGAAAGAAAATTTGGAATAGTTCTTGCCCCAAAGGAACAAAAGCAGAAGCACAGAAAAATACCTATGAAAACACAAGGCAGGAGGACAGAAGAAAATAAAAAAATGCCACAGTTTGAGATGTGGTATTTACTTTCATGGAAGCTAAAGGTGCTCTATATCACATTAAAAATAAGCTCTCACAAATAAGTTAACAACAAACATTGTACCAGAAAAGTTAAGACACAAGAAACATACACTGACTCTGACCTCACTAATAAACCTGTCCAGCTAGTAATGTTTGACCCTGTTTATGTGCCTGCGCCCATCCCTACTAGGTTTCTCCTAAAACTTAGTGCTTGTTTTGCACTTGCAGTTGTTTAATTGTGCTACAGAAGTGTGGGGAATATACAGAGTCCCCCAGGATTTTACCCTTGTTCATTAGCCAGTTTTCCAGGATGTTTTTGGAGAAATATATAGGCCAAGGCTTAGACCAAGCTGTTGGTCTAAGAATTGCTGTAATATTTTAACAAACAATGTGCAAATAAGTTTTGATTCTTACATTGCAATTGCCTGTGGAGATCCACAGGAACAAATAATTACTGCTAAAATGCTTTAAAATACAATCAATAAAAAAGATCATGATGGGACTACTTCTAATTAAATTTATTGGTAGGTGAGAAAGGCTGAGACCAGATACTCAAGCTTACTTTCAAAAATTTGAAGTGCCCCAAATATCATACCTCTGTATTTCTGTGCACCTGCTAATAATAAACTATCACAGAATATTGATTAAGAACTTAATCTTAAAACATGATAATGCATGTCTCCTTAGGGTCTATGTAAAGCTCTTTCCTTAATATCATGCACAAAACAAAAGATGTATAAAGCAGTAATATATGTTGCATTTTAGCTAAGGCATGGAAAGTATTATTGCTACATATTTGTCCAAACTATACTGTAAACTAAATTTAATTTAAGGTCACTGGTTATACAACTTACACACTGGCCATGAGAAGCAGATCAAGTAAACTTTTTACTCCTGAAAATTAGACCTTTTCTGTATTATTAATTTTATACAATGACTTTTTTTTAATTTTTTTTTTTTAAAGCACCCATTCTCATCAGCTTGTATCTCTCTCCTAAATGGAAACCACATTTTCATCCACAAGTGTAGGACAGGAGATAAATTACTGTCTTCTGAGTGCTGAATAAAATTATCATCTTTCCAGTGTCAAAATTCTTTGGAGTATGTGAAGGCAAAAAAACCCTCACATTTGCTTTCAGAGAAGACACTGGTGCATAAGAAATAATGTCTGGCACTTGATACAGTTCTGGCCATTTGTAGAAGACACAAAGAAGTTTGAAATCTGAAAAGCCAGTTGTCAGTATAAGCAATATACGGTAATTTCCTGCGCATCATCTAGGAGGACTCAGATAGAAATATTGTTTTTCCTAAGCATCTCTGGCTATCCAAAGGAAATTAATTATGTTACATACTTTATTTGCCTTATTTATTTACCTGTTTGTTTTTTTACTAAGGAAGCTCAGTGATGTTGGTGTTTACAAGAAATGTTTGCAGAGGACTGCAAATCAAAAGGAAGAAAAACAACCTGCAAGTTCAAACAAACACGCAGGAGCTGTGTTTTCCAACACACTCTAGGTCACACACAGGTGATGAATCTTCTTCATTAAGAAATATGTCAAGAGAAAGGTATCAGAGCCCAGCTGGAGGGCATAAATGCCCCCACAATCCTTCAGAAAAGAATCACATTTCCACTGTTTGGACATGTGGTCAGTCTGACTTTCCTTTGACTATTTCCACAAGCTAAATAAGATCAGTTGAGAAAATTCTGTTTATTCCATGACTGCTCTGGTACCTGAATGAGCATTTTCCCCTGAAAAAAAATATATATTTTGGACTAATTATTTGTTGCCTTGTGGATAAGGAAATCAAGTGAATATTAGCATCAGAGTAATTGATCAGTCACAGCTGGCCACAGCAGATCCCATGACATTTTAGGCAAATAAAAGACTGAAGTTCCTTGCAGAGGAACTTGAGATAAGAAAGAGGAAAGCCTTAAGGAAAGCATGTGTGAGTGATGTAGAACTACCACTCCTGTACACTAGAGCAGCACAGTATGGTATCAGCATGAAATGAATCATACCATTTTGACATATTCAAACTCCACTTTTTCATATAACTTTTTATCCCTATGAAAAATTTTTATATTTCAGTTTTACTTTTTCCTGACTTGGGACCAAGTGTCAAAATAGCAATCTCTTGTGGGGCAGAAATTACATTTTATATTAGCTTTTTTATGAAGAGTGATATCTCATTTTCTTATTTGAAGCATCTTTATTTTTACCTTCTCCCATTCAGCCTCTGGAGAAAAATAATGTATGGTGCAACATGGAATCTTTTGGGGGTTGCTGCTTTCATTTTGTATCCTCAGTTTGCATGTAGTAGTTCAGATTTAAGACATTCAGTCTGTTTTTTTCAAAAATTCTGCTTTAGCTGGCTACATTAGAAGGCACAAGACATCCACTCAGCTGCTGGGGAGGCTCACCACTCTGTGTAGAGGCTAATAAGTTTAGCCTTGTAAAGACCACTCTTGGGGGTGTTCCACTGGGAAACATGTAATGAAGAAGAGCACTCAGAACTCAAAATGCTTAAATATCATTGAGAATCCGACAAAGATGTTTAAGCTATGTGCTCTAGTGCCTTTCTGTGTATATATTTTGGTGAGTTTATATCCTACTGGAACTTGCTGGAGTCATATTCAACTGTAGCATTTTGCACTGTTAGTTGCACTGGGCTGGAGAGCAAACTGCTTCAGTGCAAACGATCCACTCCATGTCAAATCAAAAGTAAATGTTTCCAGCTGTATAGCAAACACAGTGACAAGAGGTGTTCATTGTAAACTACTCTCCCAGATTTTTAAAAAAAAGTCCCTTGTCATAGTGAAAAAACTGGGTTTGGATCCTTACAACTTTTCATTTGGAAGCATGCGAAGAACCTAAATCAGGCATAGCCAGATTGCTTTGTATACAGGGTAGATCTTCCCACTTTCTAAAGAGAAAATATTCTAAACATAGTAAAGTGCAAAGGGTGAACAGAAGTATATAGATAAGTCCTTTGCTTATGATCTGTCAGCAGGTTCATGGCCAAGTCAAACTTTTAATTCCCAGGGACCTTTCAACTCTTTGACACAGGTTGTTATTAAAGAAGTGTGACCTTTTAAAGCAGCATAAGAAAAGACTCCAGAACATCCTATGATCCTTGGAAGAGGGAAAGAACATTGACTGTGAATAAAATCAGAAGAAAGAAAGAAACTTGCCTTCATATGGATTTGTGCTATCAGTTTGAACAATGTGCCCTCTCAGATGTTTAATAAACAACAAACTCTTACTACAGCCTCTCTCTGGTGGGAGGAAAGTAAATGGGTCTCTTGTTTTTTACATGCCTTTCTCTTTTCACACTGTAGAAAAAAATTTCCTTGAGACCTCTGTAGTCCTGTCAAAAATGTGTTTGAAATTGCCCAGTCAGCTCAGTATTATGGTGGAAGAGGGACAAAATCAGACATTTAAGCGGTCATACATATATTGTTTCACACACACTCATGCATACAGCATGATCAAAGAAGCCATATTTCCTTAGGAAAACAGGCTAAAAATAAATGTAACACTACTTTTCTGACAGCCATTTGGAGCTTTGGCAGGACAAATTGTTTTATTCCATAGCATTTCATACAGAAAAATATAAGCTACAATGTTGCCTCCTATACTCCATGAGGAAAATTAATTTGGCCTCTAGGGCTCCTTGCTATTAATCTCCATCAAGTATCCCTGCCAACACGGCCCCTGAGGCCATGATCCCTCAGAAGCACTTATTCCCATGAGCAGTCCTGTAGATTTCAACTGTCACAGGCTTAAAGCTGAGCATTCCTGAGAGATCACTGTCACAGTAAGTTCCATTTTTAATAAAATATTGAGAGGTCTGGGAAATATGCTTAACCCAGATATTTTAATGAAATCCCCCCAACCTGCTCATTGTGCTCTGAGGCAATTTCGCATCAGAGGTAAAGGCATTGGGGTCAGTAAAGTCAGGTTAGAATGGATTTACCCTGTGCCTATAAAACATCCAAATAGTGCAGTTGGCAAAGCACTTGCCAAGCTGAGATGGGAAATCACAGCTGGAAGACGGAGAGTTGAGTCCAGCTCTGAGGCTCTAAGTAATGCCACGGATACAATAAAGGAATCAGAAGACGCATATAGCAAGTTTCTGCTGCGCTAGTTAAGAACTGTCAGTCAGATGGGTGGGCTTTTTCCCAAGTTAATTACACTTCAGGCTTGATCTAAAATCCATAGGTTTATAAAGAAAAAGCTTTGGTGGGATTATTTTCAGAGTGATCAAGGTCTTCTGAAAGCCTAAGAAGTCAAGTATGACACAAGAAAATATTTTATAAGCTGGCTGTTGCAATTATAAATAATGCAAATTAGGTACTTTTGAACTCTTAATTCCTACAATACTAAGCACTAATTTAGCTGTGTGTGGCTATTTAATTGTGGAATTTTTGCAAGAACTTCATCTCTTTTCATAGAACATACAATTAGATGAGTAATCTGAAACTTCTTCTGTCCAATTAAAGAGTTTTGAAGAAAAACAATACAGAGGATATTGTACTTTGCTTACCCTGTCAACTTGGTGTATAGTGGTGCAGCTGTGGATGCAGATAAGTCAGAGGTCTCTAAGATAAAAGGTTTTCCAATGACAGACAAAACAGGAGACTTTCAAGTCATACTCCAAGGTCATGAGGAAAAAGGGATAAGTCTCTTCCTTTTTTTTGCTTCTCATGTGTCTATATGTGCCACCAAAGAGGCTCTTTTTAGCTTTGCTTTCATCAATTAAGCAGGTGATGCCTTCTCTGTAACAGACTCTCAAAGAGTTTGGAAATATAATAACAGCACTCATTTATTGATTGCTTTGATCAGATACGAGGTAGGAGGGAAGAAAACCTCAACATACACATCAATAAACAACCTGGAGCCTCTAAAGCCATACTGAGAAAGCTTGAGAACTAACAATAAGGCTGAGATGCTCAAAAAAGAAAACCTATGACAGCGAATCAATATAAAGCCTTGTGATAAAGATGCTGAAGTAAGAGGAGGAATGTAGAGTCATTGTGAAAAGAACTCTGGGCTGCATTAATATGCTGAGACAACTAATAAGGGATCTTTCAGATGCAGGGACTGGGTGAGACCACCTTCATCTCTCAAAACGATTATGGAGGAAGCTTGGGGTGACAAGGCCTCAGACAAGGGTCGGGTTAGGCTGAATCAAGGCACTGTTTTTTCTGTATACTTCTGACATCTGACAAGTGGCTTGTGTTTATACAGGTACTAATGGTATCTGAAAGCAGAGGGTTTGGATAAGATCTACAGGGCTATGTGAGCTTTTTTATGCTAAAGTTGTTCCTGGAGTGCTTATAGTATAGATACACTGGGGAGTCATCCTGAAAAAAAAAACATGGCAGGAGATATGCAGACTTCTCTTGAAGATTATTAAGAGAAAATGATAGGAAAAGGCTTTCAACTGAGATGAAAGGAATGCTTGTTGGAAGAAACTGAAAGAAGTCCCACTACCTTCTAGAGTTGTTTGAAAGATCCAGGTTGTGACACAGTGTGTCTGAAAATTTTAGTATCTATTATGTTATATTCTGTGTATGGTAAACTGTAAGGCAAAGCTGCCTATAGACTTTCAAAATTCCATTTATGTGCTTTTCAAAAGCTTCATTTCTTCTGCAAATGTAAACACACAGGATGTTATTAGAATTCTAGTCATTCCCTTAATACAACCAATTCTAAAGTCTTGAAGAGAAAGCTGCTAAATACACAGATATACAGTAGCCTCAAGTGATACTCAGCCCTAAAGTGCAGAAAAGGTACAATGCATAAAACCAAAGACAGTGAACTCTGAAATGGTCATGAAATAAAATGGATGTTCAGTGAGTCCTGAAACTATAACACTGCAATAAGTTTTTGGAGTATGTTACAAAAGAATCTGTAATCTTCGTGATCAGATTTACAAGAAACTCTAATCTTGGCTTAGATGGGATTTGGGAGTCAGATTCATCAGTGTAAAATTATGGGTATACAAACACTCCTCAAGTGGAAGCTTGGCCATGAAATAAGCACATTTGTTATCCTCTGGTTATTGTCTATGTGTTCACTTTGTCTCCATTAGTTTTGGATACTTTACCCCTCAGCAGTAGACATGTAAATTCTCTATGATTTACTAAATGGGTACAGGTATGCCTGCAGGCTCACATGGAATCGTGAATAGAATAGCAATTGCAACTACTTGTTCATTTTGCTAAAGCAAAATTGGAAGGAAACAGGTAGTATGTGAACACTGGAACCACAGAAGATTGATTTGACCTAGGGTTTATGTCTCATTGAGTGTGTTTGGCATAAAAAGCTCCATCACTATGGCAGGACTACTTTGTAGAGCATCCTGCAATCTTGTTCTGCAATCTTAGTCTCCCAAACACATGTTCCAACCTTTTCCAAAGCTGTGACAAGATGGATTACACAAAACTGTGCATTTCTGGAGGGAAGATATTGAATTCTCCAAAATATCCAAAATAAATTGGACAAGTGCCAGACAGACCACTGAACCCCAAAATGGCCCACCTTCCCTGTAGCAGGGACTCAGCTTTTGAAGGTCCAAGCTCCAACCAAAGCCTCTTCTGCAGCTCAGGCCCAGACAATCCACATTGCATGTGAATGCCATATTGTCTAAAACAACTTGAAAGCACAGAACAGTATCCTGCTCATATAGGATATAAATAGATACTCTCTTTTCCATACAGCTGATTAAATAGACAGTGAACATGTGAGCTTCATTTCCCTGGGAAACAAGGCTAAGAGCCTCCTGTGAACTGCTGAAGATCAAAAGTAGCAAGTTTTACCAAATCCTGTTGCTAATGAGCAAAACCTTCATTACAAGTGTTTTCAAGAGTAACAGTATGTTTACTCCCCAAAATGGGTATCACTGACAAGCACTATATGTAGATATTTGGTAAAGGCTTAAAATTTTATTTTCTAATGCCACAATAAGCCCAGTGCAGAAGTTGATGAATCAGCAAGGCTGTGATACTTTTTTGCTAATTATGTGATAAGTTTTATGAAAGTAATAACTGTTTTTAATAATAGTGGGGAGGAGAAAGCTTACATTTAGAGAACGCATTAAAATTTGCACAGGTAATTGGATGGTATGGGAATTCAAGATAAGAATAACTTAATTAAAATGAAATTTTAAAACAAATTACCCAGGTTGTGTTTTAATCCCTTGAAAAATAATTTGCATCTCACTGTAATCGATAGAGAGTCATAAGTGGGTGTTTTGACTACTAGATGAGGAGAGGAGCTAGGCAGAGGATGTTTATATAAATGAAAAAGAGGGGATTAGAGGTTCCAGAGTTCATCTATTAAAGTTACACTCACAAATGTCCAGACCACTGGAGAGGTAAACAATCTCTAAAAAGGTCCCCAAAACCAGGCAGTCACAATTTCTTATTTCCTTTTACTCTCCTTTATCTTTTCACTCAGTGCTGGCTACTTTCTTTTAGACCATGTTCACCACAGCAAACTAGCTTTGTTCTTGGCAGGGTCAGGTCCATATTACCCTATAGTCACTCTGCTTCAGAGCTCATACTGTCACTCTTCCTTCTATTAATAAATCTTATACATTAGTTAGCAAATACTCCAGCATTTCTGGGCTGTGTTTTCACCACCCAAATTCCAATTTAGAAAGGTCTTTTCTCTATGTGTCACGTTACCTCATCATACAATACTCTTTTCAGATTCATATTTGAAATGTTTCTAGAGGAACATAGAGGATATTGAGCTTGTTTAGGTGTGAGGCTTGATGATTAGAGGGTGCTCAGGAGACACCCATATGCTATATGAAAAGGAAAGGTCTATTAATTCTGGTTCTGGCTTCAGTATCTGTAGCCAAAAATTGGAGATCCACTGTGCTTATGCTTCCACACCCTGGCACCTGTTACCCCAAGCCCAGTAACTCAGTAAAAATGAACAAAGAATAAGTGAAAGGAATTAATATCCCAAATTACAGACAAGATGAAGAGTGTAAGTGACATGCTCAGGGTCCCATAAACTGTCCCAAAACAGTGGAGTGAAACCAAACTCTTGTAATCCCTGCCCAGGAACTTTTGCTCTCCTTGACAAGGTTCAACAATCCTTCAATCAGTGCCATCCATGAATGAAATATCACACAAGGAAACAGTTTTTTACTGTAGAAGTGACTGGACAATGGCACAGGTTTCCCAGAGGAATTTCTGACCTTAACAATATTAAAACATACTCTGACATGGTCCTGGGAAACCAGCTCTACATAACACAGTGGTGGGAGTTGTTCATGATGACCAACAGAAGTCCCTTCCTATCTCAACTATTTTGTGATTTTGTGATCTACACCTTTCCAGAACCCCAGCAAAAGCGGAGACTGCTGTTCCCAGATTTGAAAACCACACTCCTTTCCTGTCTATCACTGTTGAAAAAGTCTGTTCCTAAAGTGAGGCCAGGCCTAAGGTTACACAGTATTCACTCCTCCACCAAATTTTGCAGTGCCTTTTACAGGGCATAGTTGGGGAAATGTGGTCAGTACTTGGCTTTTACTTTATTTTTTTGTTTTCCCAGAGAAAACTGCTTTTCTCCAATAGGATAAAAATAGCCTTCCACAATTGTTCTATCCCTTTAGACTTAGTGAATAATTGAAGAATGCTTTCCCAGTAGTTAGTAATGAAAGAGGTTTACTCTGAAGCTTTCTCCAATATCCAGTGCCAGCACTTTCCTCCACTGCTGAGGCTGCAAGAGAAAGCAAGAGGTGACAGGTGCTTGTATATCTCTTCATGAACCAATGAAGCAAATTCTGCTGCCATCTTGCTGGGAGCAAATCTGCAGTAATTCCATGGGATAAGTGATAAAACTTTGGACCTACTCAAAAATAAGTGAAAGCAAAATGTTCAAGTACATTTTTCACCTGGCATGTTCAAAAGAACATGTAAATAATGGGGCTGACATGCCTATAAATGTATGACAGTGTCAACCCATATGGCTTGCTTCTTTTGTCAGCTCTTCCCTCCTATTCTCTTGACTATTCACCTGTGAGTACCAACCTTAATCTCAAGTCAGTTTTTCTGCCCATATATCTCTGTTCTTCTCTATCCATGTTAACCAAATTTCACTGATTTTTTTCTCTGCTAATTGGATACTCCTATTATTATAATAGTCTTCTGCAGCAACCACTGTCAGCTTAGACTCTCAGCCTACAGAAGGAGGAATCTCTGCACAGTTCTACCTCCATTCTCAGCATGATTTGACTTCCCTTCTCTTTTACAGAAAACATCTATCTGGTTACAGACTCAAGTCATGATCTCCTGCCTCTATATTCCACTGAAAGATTTAATTTGTGCCAGAGATAGGCTTGAACTACTTCACTGTACAGAATTCAGAAAGGATGCTTCACATTCAGCTGATTTAATTTTCTTCTAATTTCCTTCATGACTGTAATGGCACTTATATAAGCTTCATCTTAAAAGAAAACATTCATGTTATCATCAGGGGGAGAAAGAAGGGAAGTGGGATACTTTTGTTTAGCTAGACCTTGGTTTTTGCACTGTATTTTTCTTTTAGTAGTCTTTCTACTTGAAAGTCAGGAAGAGCAGGGCAGCTTTTTGAAAGTATAGAGATGTTAAGGGACACATGTAATATATTAAAAATTCAAGTCCCATAAATTATGAAGGCTATTTAGGTTTCATTTATCTATGGGCTACCAACAGATTTAGTTGTAAAGAAAAATCAAAGGAAAATACTGCAGCTTGCTTCTCTTCTCAGAAGAGGCAATTAAAGGTATGGTACTAGACATTTGGATGAAGCATTGTCTTATTTTCTATTACTAGAGCTTTATGGATACTAGAAATCCTAGAAGGAGTGAGGTTTTGGGTAACCTGAATGGAGAGCTTAGTCACAGAAAAAATAAGCTTCCAGAAGCCCCATGCTGAGAGTTGGCACTGAATTGAACTGAGTCAGTAGTACTTTGAGGGTGAAGGAACAGGGTACAAGCAAGATATCCTTTGCATTGGTTCAGAGCTTAACCTGCTGTCTCTAGGAAACTGAAGGTTAAAAGGAATTGCTGTGCTTGTGTACACTGTAAGATTGTAAAAATAATAGTAAAAAAAAAAAAAGTCATAAAACCTTGCCCTAATTAAAAAATAAAACAAAATGTTGAGGAAAAATCATAGCCTATAGTTGTGGGATTGTTTCTTCCTTTTTCTCTTCATTTTAAATTTGCTCTGAAACCAAACACCTTTTGCCTTCTGATCCACAACACTAAACCAACAGACAATACCATAATTCCTTCCATTTATTTTTGACTCTGCTTATAATTTTAAAATTCTCATGTTGACTCTAAAAAAAAGTGCAATAAGAGCAAATTAATAGAAAATTAACCCATTTTTCAGAGTGCAAAAGTCATGACTTTTTTTAAAGTGCCTTGTAGCAAGCTCCATATATTCTTCAGCTGAATTACCTGACCTTTGAGAGGTTAATTGATTACAAACCATTGCAGTTGTCAGTGTTGAATGATCCCTGCCATTTAGTGATGAGGTGTTATGCAGAAGAAAGGGCAAGGGAAAGCAGGAGGCAAGGGACCATACTCTTTGAAAGGCAATGAGGAACGAGTTCAGATCTTTAGCTAGAAGCAATCAACCATTCAGTTATGCATGAGCAGGATAGGAAATATTTGAGATTTTCAGCCAGTTTTCCTAATACTCCTGATTCCCTGTTAAATGTGCATGAAAAAGTGATATGTTGTGCATTACTCTGCCTCCTAATAGTATTACAAATATTTCTGAAGTATTTTATAATTTCTTGATCATCACTACAAGGAATAAAAAAGACAATGGACATTTAACCACATGCTAAATTCTGCCAGACATTGATAAAGAAGCATGATTTTATTTTAAGTATAATTTTTCTGGTTCTAATATTTTGCATGATGATTCTGCTTCCCAAATTAAGCTCTACTATATTAATTTCTTGGTACATGTTATCTTCTTCCAGTGCTGCAAATATTTCTTCATGTCTTTAAGCTTTGGTCAAGTAGATTTCAGTAGATATGACAGAAGTTAAGCATGAAGAAAGTTGCTCTCACTACTGAAATACATTTTTCATTCCTGTAGGCTGCTACATGAAGAAAAACCTTCTGAACTTGTTTGATTAGAAGCTAACTTAGGACTACAATAGTAAAAGGAGGAGTGAGGGTGAAAATCAATTATTAGAAAGGGTCTTTTTGTTGAGACTTTGTTTCATTTATAGATTAAGAATCTTGCAGAAAAGCTGATCCCTACTCACTTCTGCTTTTCCGTTTATCCATATAATGAAGGTGTTTGTATAAAACAAAACAAATAAAAACTTTTTTGGCTTTTTTATTTGTTTGGGTTTTTTTATTGAAGGAGGGAAAGAATAAAATATGCAGCTTGATAATAAAAGTCTATCATCTATCTTGTGAAATGAAAAATTGTTTTAAAACTTTGGGAAACCTAAGCTGGTCTGAAACCTACAATAAAATGCAGAGAACATTTTTCTGCATAATTTGCCAAATTTTAGCTTGTTTTATTAAAAAATATTCTTGCTCTTGTACGGATTAGGCATCACAGCTTGATGTTCATGGTGGGTGAAAGGGGGGGGAAGGGAAACAGGGAAAATTACTGCTTTAAAAAGGTTTTTACCTGCTTTCTGTATCACCCTTATTGATCATGCAGGGCCTGATAAAGTTTATGAGTAAGAATGTCTTTTGCTATATCACATGTACATAATCACAGGGGTTTATCCTGCAACTGCAGAAGTCAATGAAAGAAAACCCTAATTTTTACTTCAGTTAGAGAATAAATCTTTCTTTCAGATACAGCAGATATTTTAATACATGTGAATAGCCCTAAGAATCTCATTTAAGTGCAGCACCAAAAATGACTGGACTCCAGCTATTACACTCATCTAGTAAATGGGGCAAAGAAAGCTACTCTTATGCTATCTCTTACAGGAGAGGATTATAAAAGAAGATGACAAATATTATTTACTTCACAGTAACTCCAGCATGAATTTAAATATTCTGCAGAGTTTAATATATGTGTGTGCATCCTACAGTACTGATTATAAAACATTGTAATACCACAGTGGACTGTAACGAAGCTTTGTAGTACTTGTTTTAGTAAAATACTCGTAATCCTTTATACGAAGGAATAACTGCTCAATGAAGTGCAGTGCCGTGATTCTCAGATAATTTTCCAAAGATTGGGCTGTGTCATACATTATACTGGGGAAGGGTGAGGAGGCTACACCCATCAAAATGAAAAGTAAGGTGGGGTTAGCAGTCATTTTCTGAAACAAGCTATTACAAAGGACAACTATTTGTTAGACTACCTGTAACTATGACTAATATTACTTAATTATTTTTTTTCTATTGTATTTTTTGCTACCTAGAACTCATACTATACATTTTAAAACCAGTATCTAGCAGTATCTAGCAATATGTATTATCTGATACTCAAAAAATTCCCTGCTTTCAGAAAAACTTATTACCCCATGCTGGAAAAAACAGCTGAGACATGCCACTACCTTAAAAGCTTTCAAGACTTCAGTGATGGAAATGAGCATTTATAACCAAGAGCAGTTACATAATGAACCTCTTATAAATGCTTTCTAGGTACATATTAAAGCTGAAATATTCAAAATGAAATTAAATTATAGAAGTCTTCGCCTGAGGGTCAAGTTAAATATGAATAACAAGGAGATCTGTGAAAAACTATAATTCAGACCTGAAAATAATAATGCAAAACATTTTTCTGGTTTGAGCTAACCTGCCATATTACTGCTACTTCCCCATCACTGAGATCTGGAAGGTATTTTAAGGAGCCACTAACATTAAGTTCATTTGACAAATACAGTTTTTTTAACAAAAAAAGTGTTAAAATGCATTGGAAAAAATAAGGTTATGGAAAACATCCTTCTGTCACGATGTTGGGGATGAACATTGTTTACCTGGAAGAGACATACAACTCCTTATCAACTAGACAGCATTGCACAATATGTCAACATGGTCATCTCTGTCACACTATATGATATATTGTGAATGTCCTAAGGGAGTGCAAGAAAGGTCTCTTTAAAAGAAAAGTTGCTATCTCCTGCTCATTATTTTTATAGACAACACTTCGTGATAATGTGATTTTTCATGGTTTGGCTATTAAGAGAGGCTCTGTCTTTCACTTGCCACAGGATGATGAGAAAGGATGGTAGGAATCCTTACTGCTTTTATTGTAGCCTTCACTTCCATTAGACATTATTGTGAATGGATACCTGGTTAAATAGGTTTGAAAAATAAAGGCATATGGACATAACTTTCTCTCTTGGACACTGCTGGTTATAGGAACTGTCTTGATGTAAGTGCATAAGGTTAAAACTTGGTCTTTTTATTGAGGCCACTGTTCCAATTTAAATCCATTCTCTTGACCTTAATGTGATATAAATAAGTGACTCCCTAATGCCAATCTACTACGCATCTAGTATACTGTACAGCATTTGGCTCCATGCCGCAAGATTGATTGTTTTTCTGAATGGTGAAGTGCCTCAAAATTAAGTTACACTAAAATTAAGTTACACTATTAATTGATTCAGGATGACTATTTTAGAGTCATTATGTTCAAGAAGGGTCTGTCAATACTATTTGTTCTCAGTTGTCACTGAAGTACCAAGTATAATGGGGTTGGGTGCACACAGAATAGTAACTTGCATGACTACAGCGGTATTTGCCAAAAAGAAATTCCATATAGTGGAAACATGGAGACAGTGAAGTTATATTTAATGTTTTGTACTGCAAGGGGTGTTATAATAAATTTAATTCTGCTGTGTCTTTGGAAGCTCTGTAACATTCATTTATGTATCAAGGTAAAGGTGTTTTATTGATAATGTAGCTATGTATTTGTACACTTTAGGCTCAAAACATTAAATTGTAGCACTGAGATAGAAGACTGCACAAACACATTGCCTGCCTAATCTCACAAAAAAACCTTTTGAAATACATTCAGCTGTGTAAATGAGGAAACAGCATTCCAAAAAGGCTTATCAGGTGCCCAAAAACTCAGCATGAATGTAAAGTTTAGAATGTAGGTGTGTACAGTTTTGGGGCATGTCCATGGTAGTTGATCATCCAGTCTTCTTAACAGGAAAGAATTGCAGAGTGTTCAGACTGTCTTAAAACAGGTTCTGCACAGAACCTAAGATTACCTTCAATAAACCATCTTACAAAATAGTAACATGCTAAAATTGGCTTCTGCCTCCTTCCTAGAAGATTGTTTTGGACATCTTTCTTACATTTCTTGCTAACATACATAGAAGAACTGCACATTGAAGTCTTTTTTAGTTTGGTTTGGTTACAATCATAGATGGGCAGATACAGCCCAGGAATTTTTTTTAAAAAAACCTAAATGATGTTTTATCTCTGCCACTTGTTCCAGTTCATCTCACTGAATTTAAACTTTTCCCCATTTCCTTTACTTAATAAAAACTTCAAAGAACCACTGACTTTCATTTTAAAGTGACTCCTTTTCCACAAGCAGAACTGTTTTCCCTGTCCAATGAACAGCAAGACAAAAGCCCACCCTATGATTCAACCTTAAAGTCTTAGACATGAAGTGCTCATATTCTCTAAACTCAGATTATTCACTGTAAGTTAAGAATTGTAATATTCAGAATCTTCCAGAAAGGCAATTTGACACTCTTCAGACAAATGTAGACTCCCTTTCACAGCTACATGAATGAATTTAACTTATGCCTCATCTCTTTTCCAAGATCAACTTCAGAGACAATAAACCATTTTGATTTTTTTTCCATATTTTGGGATATAAAAGGATGCAAAGACACCAGGCTAGCTCATACCCCACAGGCTAATATTCACCTTCAGCAATTCTACTAAAATTAAACCAGAGAGATAAGCAGTGATCACAGGTATGTAGCGCAGATCTGTTGCATAAATGTATTATAAAACATCCACTTTTTCTTAGGTTAATTTCTTTTTCACTGCCAAATTTGTAGCTATACTCCTCTTGTGCAGCCAGAGTGCAAATTGGCCAGGGATTTAAATCATTACTTCTGCTACTTGCTTACAGAAGAGGATTCAAACACCTGTTAATTTGCTGAGACAGGTGTTTCTGTTCATATTCTCTAATCATCCCTCTGTAGTTTGCATTTCTCAGCTTCTGTAGGGACACTGAGTTAACCAGTCCAGTTCATATTTCAGAGAAAATGTGATCAATAAATCACCTATATTAGTCTGATGTCCATACACAGGGGTTTTATTATTAAGGATATTTTGAAAGGTTCACTGAATATTACACATTGAAATAAGTGTCTGTTGCCTGGGAGCAATTTCCAAGCTGTCTTCTGGGAACTGGGACACACTTAAAAGGATTTAGTGGTGGAAATCTTTCATTTAGAAAATCCATTTCTGAAATTCACATGTTAAAGAAATAGAAAATGTTTCTTTGCCAACTTCAACTGCAGTAAATGCATGTGAATAGCTCTTCACCCCTGAAACAGGGCTAATTTCTGCAGAAGTTCATCCCAGAGATGTATTTCTGAGCGGGTGTTTTGCTTCACTGTTCTCATCTTGAATTGTGTGCAATCCATCATATCTATCATTTTGCCCTTACACAGTCAAGGAATTTGGTCTTTTCAGTTGAGTGAGCTGGGAAAGGAGAGTGCATCACTCCTTGTTTTAAAACATTCCAGAGTACTTGGCTCCTGCGTATATCTGAAAACAGTAAATGTATAATGAAATAGCTGGGAAAACAAAGCACAAATTACCACATATATCATGCTCCACATATACAGTAGCAGAAGCAGTAGCACTATGGAAGTATTTCCCTCTCCCCTTCCTGGTAATTGTTGCTGTTGTTTTTGTCCTTGTTTGTAGAAGTCAAAGTCCTTCCATCTGTCAAGGCATCATTTCTCAGAAATGAAGATGATCCAGACAAAGTCAGCTTCAGTTACAGGAGGCAAGCATCTCTAGGCACTAAGTTGGCAGGCTTCCTCCTCTGGTCCTGTCCTTAGGCAAGGATTTGGGGGATGGAGAAGAGAGAGGGGGTCATACTGAGCTTTACCTAAAAGAGACTGCCTATCTCACACTTGATTTCCAAGACTAGAATCCTCACTGAGGATGCTCAAAAGTATAAAGCAAAAGGGGATGTCCCAACTTAAAAATCAAATGAAAAGTCCAAACATCTGATCTGCCTTGCTGATAGCTGATTTTCAGAACTAATTCTACCTTTGTTTCTGTGGAAATTAAATGTGATGAAAGAAGAATTGATCAAATTTCCAAGGCCAATTCTACCTGCAGACAGCTTGAGCTTTTCAAATATATGCTCTGTCAAAATACCTCCTGTGTGACTTCAGGCCAATTTGTTACCTTCCCTAAGATTTCTCTGCCTGTGAAGGGAGGATTACAGTTTTCTGTCCCATGAGCAGATGGTGAGCTAAATTTTCTAAATACTATTGGGCTCTCTGATGTAGGGTACAAACTCTGGAGTTTCAGGCACATGTAAAGCATTTCCATGTGAAGTTAGTGTCTGAGCAGTTTTCTGATGATTATAATTGAAAGCTTATTTTGGTGAGCTTTCTTAGTCATCGTACACATGGGATGAAATGAGCAACCAAAACAATAATTTCCTCAACATCTGAGTGAAAGACTCCAAAAGATGTTTTGTCTGTAAGACTCATTCAGAGCAATTTTGTTTCTTCTGTCTTCCTACTTTTGGCCGTGAAACAATGCCATGAAGCAAGTCACTACACAACTTTCTCTGAATTACTGGAATTTAATACAAGTCAGATTGCTAGATGGAGACTAAAGCTAGCTCCAGCCTTAGAGGAAAGCTGCAATTTGTGAGGAAAATATCACTGCAAGATAGTCTGATAGAGGAAAGATAAAGCTCAATAGCCTTTTAGTTGTCTAGGATTTCTCTCCACTCAGAAATTTCTAATGGAAAGCTACTGGAGCTAATTCTAGGAAAGAGCCCTAACTCTGAAGTTTACTTAGGAAACCAGAAAGAATAGACTTCCTTGGTGAACCATGTATGCAGTAGAACAGAAAGCCTCTACCAATAGGGAAAGACATCTGAATATTTGACTAGGAAATGAAGAGAATATCCTAAAGTATTACAGTGTCTCAATTAAAAATATTTTAATGCTTACTGGGAACTCTTTTACTATATGTCCGTTGTATAGCCTGGAGTAAACAGACAAGATGACACATATGATGGAAAAAGTAACTAAAGTTATGAATAAGACAAAGGCAGGATTAAACTGTCTCCTGAGAACTGACCCATTGGGACAACTTCTTGGAGTAGAGCTGTGCTAAATCAGCCCCAAATGAATAACAAAAGCAAACATCTTGGGGGCTGAGCATTTTGATCGGATTACCTTGCATTCACCTTTGAGTCTGTAACCCAGCATTCCAAAATAAGAGGTGGAGTTCCCACCAAAACAGAGGAAAAGAATGCAAATTTTGTAGCTGTAGATACAAAAAAAAAAAAGACAGATTTTGTCATTCTGTCTTTGCTTTGATTTTTTTTACTAAAACATTCTGCACATCAGTTTGTTTGATTGGGTCACTTTGCTCAATGAATTTTGTCTTCCTTCCAAACAGATGGTGTGAGCCTAGGAATGGTTTTAATAAAACTCTTAGTGTGCTGGTTATATGGTACTTATTTGGCAAATGTCACTCCACAGACACACTTTAGGTTTAAGATGATACTGTAATGGCTTAAATCTCCCACCAGCTGCCACAAAATTAGAGCCACATTAATATCAACAGAGAAACTAGGAATTCTGGTAATTCAGCTAGAAACTTGAGGGCAATTTTATAGGCATTTGAAAGATTTGCAGTGGGAGGGATTGTGAAAGTCTGCCCTCGCATTAGACAGTAACAATGTTAAGGCTTGATAGTCTGAAATATATTTATTCCTTTACTCTCTGAGCTGACCATTCAATGCAGGTGGTCCATATTTTGTTCTGGACAGCCTGGAAGGAATGCAGGCAAGGTGTATATATTCCAGATGAATATTATTGAATGATCTATCAGCAAAAGTTTTTTTGAAAATGAAGTTTATGCCATGCAAGGCTCTATGCTGTGAAGCATCTCTAAAATTAAAATTTCCTAACACCTAGGTAAGACTTCTATATTGTATGGAGATGTAAGATTGAGACACAGCAACACTTCACTGACTAGGTCTGCTCTGCTTCTCCACTCCTATTCCAATTAACAGACTGGCATTTAAAACCAACCACAAACAGCTGGGAAGTGAGAGCAAGGTAAATCTTGTCATTATGGATGAGCCACAGGAAAAGACCAGGCCAGAAAACAAAACAGTCCAGAGATCATAGCAGAACTGGGGAATGTAGGGAGAGATGTGCAGAACATCATGGGATATAGACAGTCCAGATGTCTGTTAGGAGATGGAGTACTTGGGTAGGTCAGATAGTAGGGCTGACACCATGTAAAATCAGAATAATTCAAAGCAAAGACAGAAGAGTGCAAGTTCAGACACTGCTCTGGATTTTGCGCTCAGACTAACTCCAGAGGTATACCACTGTTTTAATGAGATATATTAATCTTTCCCCTTCACCTCCCTGGATCTCTAAAATGCCCCAGACATCAGTGAATTTAGCAGGACTTTGTACTGGGAGTGAATGATGTGGACGATATGCTACAACAGTT
Source organism: Scytalopus superciliaris (assembly GCA_013400415.1). Lineage (NCBI taxonomy): Eukaryota > Metazoa > Chordata > Aves > Passeriformes > Rhinocryptidae > Scytalopus > Scytalopus superciliaris. The sequence goes on from VXBX01004433.1 coordinate 150,204, forward strand.
AAATGCAATTGCAACAAACTTCCCCCATGGGTAAGGCATTGCTATTCAGTTATTTTTACTGTTATGGCCAATGGGGAAATTATATTTTCTTTTGAAATATATGTGATTGGCTGTGACCTGAGATGGAATATCACAGTAGATGGACCACTACTGTGCTCTCTTTCGGCAGCTCCTGTGTTCCAGAGTGTATGCACATTATTCAATAGCCTGCAAATGAACATATAAAAGTTAAGAGGCTTTTTGAAAATGATGTTTTTCAGCCTCCAATATTACATTAATTACACCACAGAGGTATGAGAAACTATCATTAGTGTGATCACACTTATAATGATGGATAAAGAAACCATGAGAAGTAGAAGAGACTGAGTAGCCAGGATAATTAGATGGGTTTCTGTTGAAAACAGTAATGGCAAAAAGGCAAAAGGAAAAAAATACTGATAATAAAATAAAAATTTAAAAAGACAACTTTTAATTTTAAAAGAGAGGTCTTGAAAATAGGGAAGCTAATGGGGGCATTCACTCAAAGAGCTCATTATTATAAATCTGTATTAGCAGTAGTTTTTCAAATCACTGCTGGATATGAAATCACAGTTTACAGACTGTAGACAACCCAGTTTTTAACTGTCAATCTGTAGAAAAGTGGGTCTGTGTCAAACCAGATTCACAGCCAGAAAATGCACTTGGTTAAATGTCTCCTGATATTCAGAGCTGAACTAATGGCTATCATTCTGACTGTAATAGGACAATCTGTGGTTTTATGAGACCCTCTTCTGGGACCTGACATTTTGAGATGTGTTTTGGGAGGGTTGTATGTATTGTTTTTTGGTTTTTTTTTATAAAAAAAATAAGAGCTGTAATAAGCAGCCACTAGCCAGAAAGCATTTAGGCAGCGCCAAAGCTAAAGGTGAAGTTAGTGAAGCCAGTCAGAATAATAGCTAGAATTTTTGAGTCTTCTATACATTAAAAGCAGAGTTTAATAATTCCACTACTTGGAAACACTTCTCCCAGGAAAAGGTTTCTGATGTATTATCAGAACAGTTTTAAGACCTTTGTAAATTGCAAGTTAAACAAAATGACATCTTCTTTTTATTTGAATGAACAAACAAAATCCCCGTGAGTTGCCCATTTCTTACAATGGTAGCCTTTTTGAGAAATAAAAGTGAAAAGATTATCAATATCATCAGGGATCTCTGTCCAATTACAAACTCATATGCACAGATTTGTAGTCCAATTTGGTGTATATCCTCACCACATGGTATTTGTAATTGCTGTCACTGCATGACAGGCAACTCATGGAACAACTGAATTGCTCTACCAGTTTACCTAAGCCTAGTGACTACACCTGCAGACCAGGTAACCAACCTTGCAGAGCTATTTGCATGTGAAATTGGAGGTATTGATATGTGTACTTTCATATACAATTAGACACCAAAAAGGAAAACACAGCAGTTGTGTATAGTTCTGCCCTACATAACTGTTTTCTTCAAAATGGTTCTTGTATTCGGGAATACTTGAAAAAAAAGTCTTGTAAAAAAAGGTGTCATATACAGATGTGCATGTTCACATACATACATGCATATATGTACATCAATACCCACATATTCAGAGACATACTGTCATGAATGCGTAACTTCTGCCTGGATTCTCCAAGATTTACCTGTATGTGGACAGCACTATATAACCATTAGCAGAGCAAGGAAGAAATTGGGTATTTGATTTGTGACTGCATAGAGATTTCCTCAGCTCTAATTGAACAAACACTGGTTCACTGGGCTTGACATTGTTCTTGTACAGGTATAAAGCTGAAATAACTCTATCAAGGGCAAATGACCTTTGCGAACATAAACAAGGAGAATTATGTTCTCCATTGAATAAAAAGCATGAAGGAGCACTTCTGAGATGCAAGAAAGGAAATTCATTAGGTTTGGGTGTTGTCTTGTCCTCCCTTAAGGTTGTCATTGTGACTCCAATAGAAACTTCATAAGGATATAATTTTTAAAGGCTTTCATGTGGGGATTTTATTCTTGTTTTGGTCTTATTTGTTCTAGTTGCTACATGTTGAGTACTGTAGCTGGGCAGTAGCTCAGATATATTCTGTTAAAAAACTTGACTACTCACACTGAAAATGCTCTCTGATCTTATATGAATAGACTTGGAAGACAAAGATCTTATTTGGAATGGAAAAAGCATGAAGTAAATTCCCATGACTTATATTCTAAGCAAACATCACAAACCTTAACTATAAAGAACTTGCTTCATCTTCACTGGTTCCACCCATTTAAATAGAGACCTCTGTCACAAAATGCAACAGTAATTTTCAGAGCTGCACTTGGACCTCATGAGAGAAGCCAAGTCAACTTTCCAGTGAAGATCAGCCTCTTAAGGCTAATAAACATAAAAACTGATGCTGCCAGCTGTTTATTTGTCTTAAAAGCATACAGTCTGGGGACAGTAGCAGAAGCTGGATTTTTTTACTTTAAATGCATTGTATCATTTGTTATTTTTTCTGTGAGTTTTTTGGAGCCATTCTGTGCTTACAACTGTAGAAGATAGTCAAATGAATATAATCGTGATGATTAAATGCAAATGTTGCTTTAGATGTTACTAATGGAACTTGCGGTCCTGCTTCTCTAAAACAGGTATTCAATTTTCTGTTCAATTTTCTATTAGAACATTTTCCCTTCTCCTGACTTTAATTTGTTTCTTGCTGCAAAGAGTAGGAAAGAAAAATGCTTGCTGCCTTGACTCCTACCTTACCTCTAAGCTACATGCTCTTCCATAACCAAATAGGGAAGAAAAATATCCTTTGAAATTGTTCTGGCACACAGGATCTTACATTCCAAGGCATTCCACAAATCAAAGTGATCAAGTTTCACCCACATTGAATTTACATCCCTTGGTTTCATCTGAAGACAAATAAGATATTTGTTATATTTGTTGTGTTTCAAATTATCTGTCAGGATTACCTGTGTCAATGCTGTAGATCCAAAGAACTCTTTTTATGTTAATATCCCTCATCCTTCACAAAAACTACAGAAATTTTTGGATCAATTTTATGTCTTCATACAACAGACACTCAAAGAAAAACTAGGGCCTTCCAGGCTGCAAGTGAACCTATAATTCATCTAGAAAACAAACAAACAAATAAATAAATAAATGTCCTGGTTCCTGATGGAACCAGGTTAATTTTTACAGTATCTAGGAGGTGGCATGGCCAGAACACTGAGGTTATTCTATGCAACCTCACATCATTTCTGGGGACAGGGGGAAGATAGTCTCTTCTAGGGACAAGGGGTCCCTTCTGGTTGAGTGTTGTGGGAGGGAGCGGGCTGGTATTATCTATTTTGGGGGGGTTTCTGTGGGAATCATTTGTTTCTTGTGCTCTCTGTTATTAGTATTGTTCCTGCTATTGTTCATTGTTTTTAATCTCATTTCTGTTTCCAGTAAATTATTCTTATCTCAACCCGTGATCTTTACCTTTTGTGCTCCAACTCTCCACTCCAGCCTGTCACAGGGAAAGGGGGAGCGAGCAAGTGGTGCATGGTTTGGAGAGTCTCCGTGGGAGCACTAAATTGGGGAGTACCATTCCTAAACCACAACAATAAAAACCACAAAGCAAAGTTACTCCAGGAGCTCCATTTAAAGTGGATTTTAACCTAGTAACACATGCTTATATTGCTACTCCAAGCTTCTGAACTGAGATTTGTAGAGAAATTAAGAGTGAAGTACTCAGTCCAATTGATTTGGCAGAGAAGAGATACATACAGGCTGAGAAAAGAAAACTGGAGGTGAGGCCTTAGTCTGTAATTTATTCCTTGCTTGTGACCTTGTATTAATATTTACTATATTTTCATTTCTTTAAGAGAAATCCACTCTTTTGCAAGACTTAATTATGAGGCCTCATGCAAGTTCTTTTCACAGGGATGTATTTTGTCTCTAGACAAAGCATTGCTAATGTAATACTCCAGGCTCCAGGGCTTCTAAACCCAATTTTGTGCCATGTATTATTAGTAAATTGATTGGTAGCCCTGTTGACCAAGTCTAGGACTAGATCAACATGGAGAATTAAATTGTTTAAAACAGTTGAGTTGAGGAGCACAACAAAAGTAATGGACAGAAGGAAAGGAATCTCTCCATGCCAAAAATTGCTTAGCAAGATCCATTTACATCACAAAAGGGTACTTTTCCCACTTATTTAAAGCAGAATAATTTTCTCTCTGGACACCTTGGCGTGTGTCTGTAATGGACTTAAAGTAGCTTTTCTAGCCAAGTGTAACTAGTGTTGTACTAGTACAGCTAGTAAATAAAGATGTCATGGTTTAGAGTTCAGTCTCACTGGGAAAATCCATTAGGTCCTTGGTTTCCTCTTCAAGTTATTAGTCCACTCCTTGCAGTGTCTGTACTGCTGTTATTGCCCATATGAACTGGCATGAATCTGCCTGTTGATACCATATCAGTCTTGGATTTATGTAAAGGGATTCAGAGACCTTATGGTCAGACAAGAATGAAAATTATGTTCTACAACCCAAGAGAGACATCAAGGTGATTAATACTCAGCCGTAATAAATCTCATCTCAACTTGTGCATGGGCAAACAGAAAAAGCCTGTTTTACATCCAGTAATACTGATGTCATTTCATGTGAGGAGCTGGACACCAAGGGGACATACTCCTGATACTCTGAATTACTGGGCTTATAGGGCCTTCAAAACACATGGCTGTGTAAGGACTGCACATCAGCTAGGGGAGCCTGAGAAGGAGAACACCCCATGCGTAAGACCAACATGTGTTCAGAGTACCCAACAAAGCAATGATTACCAAGTAACTGCTAGAGGATTGCAACCATGTGCAAGGAGGCTGAAACACTTCTTTAGCACTTAGCCTTTTTACCCTCACCCATATAACATATATCTTTCAGGAAGGAGATGGCTAGCTATGCTATTTTACTGCCCTTTATCTCATGCTATATCCTATAGCTTTAGATATCAGGAAATAATGAACACTTGTATTTGCAGCATTTAAAAATAACAGGGGATAAGCAGTCACTGCTGACACCAGAACCACACACTGATCTTGAGAGATATTCCAGTTCTAAAATGTAATGATTTAACGTTTTAACACCTGGCTGGCACCAATTAGATAACAAGTCATATTTTGGTTGATTTTTACTGGTTTGGACTCAGCTCCCAAATTATGCATATTTGCACTCTTTATCCCTACTATAAGTCTCCTGCAGTTTCTCTGCTAAATGCTAATCTGACTTTTTTGCTTTCAAACTCCACAGATCTATCTGTGTCTGACCCAAAAACCAACTCATATTAATAATTTTATGCACATTAGTGTTAATATTTTTTTTGTCTCAGACCCTCAAAAGTACTTATTTAGGAGCTTCCCAGAGGAAGAGCAGGAATTAAACAAAGAATTCTCCCAAATTCTGGCTAACCTAAAATTCCAATGTAGAAATGTGTTCTGTTCTGCATCCATCCAAACTCATTAAGTGCCAGCAATGTCTGTTCACACTTCCATGTTGCTGGGTATTCCCAGGAGTATGAAGGAATTTGTACTTCAGAAACTATTTGAACAGAATTCACTGCTCGTTATGTTGAATGTTCTTTTTTGTTTTTGATTTTCCATGCTGGTCTTGTCTCTGATTTCTACATCATAAGGATATAATATGAAAATTTCAAGAAGTATCATCTCAGCAACATTCAAAAGCTTTCAACCCAGGCATGCAAAATTATTTTTATCTGATTATTAAAATTTGTTAAACGTGGCTAAAAATGCTAAGCATTAACTACAAGCTGTCCATAGAAGGAATAGCTTTAAGAATTGTACTACTGCTACTAATTAATATGATCACCAATATAATACAAAGTGCCTCCTATCTCTTCAAGGGGAGTTCTCATAAGAACCTGCTATTTTTAGTTATCAAGGCCAAACATGGTATCAGAATTTTCTTCACAAGTACTAAACTGATTATATTGGGAGAGCACTATAACTCCCAAAGTATGTTGAAGGCAATTGGCCAATTGACAGCTTCTAGATTTGAGCAAAACCCTGAACAAGACTGTTGAATTAATAATATTAAACAAATCCAACAAAACACATATGGTTTGGATACATAGTAGTGTTGTCTCATTGAGTTCCAGGCCTGAAACTGTTGAACTACAGGTTCCTATAGAATGCTGCTGCACCTGAATTAGCATTACATTATACAGAGTAAAAAAACCCAACTCTCTAAAGACACAATAAAACCTTTTCATAATCCAGTTTCATACTTCCCTATTAAAACTTCTCAGAGAATGACACATTCTTATTTTAGAAATGCAGCATCAAACACCCATGTATTTTCTATTTTGTTTCTTTTTGTCAGGACACCACAAGGACCAGGAGCTCAGGGAAATATCAGAGCTATCAGCTCTGAGCTAGGGCATCAGGCACCTCCAAAGAGTCAGGCTAAGACAAAGAAGTCAGCACGTGGGTTTGGGGATCTGCATAAGACCAAGTGAGCGCTATCAGGGTCAGACATAGCTTTATGATAACAAGGCAGGGTCCTCACATCAGCCCATGTGTGGGGAAATCATAATTAGCAAGACCCATGGCCAGGCACAAAAACCAGACTGACAGCCGCAAGTCAAGCTTGGCTAGAGTCAAGCTTAAATAGAATTCTTGAGCTAAGGGTGGTGGCTGGAGGCCGCAGGTGAGGCTGATCAGAGTCATTAAGGCCTATTAGTGCCCTTAGGGTTCTGACAGTCACACTAATTATTCCAAATGATCCCTAAATCATATTTGGTTACACATCTAGCCCATGATCTGGAGTATTATATTCCATATTACTTGACCAAAGCCTTTTCAGACTTGCATCTAGTAGTTGTTCTAATATTGTGATGGCAATATTCTTCATTTACAGCTGAACCTTCTTCCTGCTCATCAATTTACTCAAAGGGAGAAGAGTTCCAGCAGACAGCCAAACAGTTCTGCTAAGCAAGCTAGCATAGTTTTGCTTTTCTACTTTCAGTTTGCTCTCAGCTACCATAAACTGCAGGTGAAATATCATAGGTAAAATATTTAAGTGAAATTATGTCAACACACCCAGTTAAGCCCAGGGCTTTTTCTAAATCTTTGCTACCGCTCTGCTCTTAATCTAACAGTTTCTTTACATGCACTCTCAGCAAAGTTCATTGAAGTTAATGAGGCAAATTCCACATACATACAACTGCTCTGAATCGTGCTGCAAATTATTTACTACTGAATTATTACAGGCCTGAGCGGGGTTTAGTGTTTGCAAAGTAATTTGGAGGAGTAAATAGCACTCCTGATTGAGTTAACTACACTCTGGACCAACACCAGGAGAAATAAACAGTCAGTGCAAGAATCCCAAGGCTTCCTCAAATCTCTGGAACTCTTATTTATCTGCATAAAATTAGGTATCTATGTCTATAACCATGTTTAGTCACAATTCATCATGTGCTCCAAAGCAGTTACTTTAGAAGCCAATTTGCACAGAGAGAAGCACTGGGGACACGTAGAACTCAGTTTCAGGACTTCAGTTATCTGCACTTTATTGGGCCATACACTCAAGCAAGTCAGCACACTCAAACATGTGCCTTATACATTTTTCCACCCATTCTCACTCTTCATCTTAGTCATCACAAACACCTTTGCAGAGAGACTTTGTTTTCAAGCAGAAGTGAGACCCTCTATATAATAAAATGCATGTGAAACAAGATACACAGAGAGAAAAGAGCAATCTCTGTCAGACAGCTCTGAAAGTATACAAGCAATTTTCTGTGTCAAAAGGAAATCAGCAGAAAGTACACCCAGTAGAAGACCTTATATATTCAACAATAGACTCAGTGGGTGGTAAACACCAGGGGAATAAGGTCAGTTAATCAATGTACATTCCTACAACTGGAGAGCACTCTTTCACTGCCTAGTGCACTACATTCTCACAGCCCCTTGCTGCAGTGTCTGCAACCACTTTTGTCTCACAGGGGAAGACACAGAAGGGCATAGGAGCTGAGGAAAGAAAACAGAGAGAAAAGCTGCCCGGGAAGCAAATGCACCCAGATTTCCACACTCTCTTAAATCCACTTTCCATGAACTGTAGAGAGTAAGAGCATAAGAGGACTAGAAAATTGCCTGACGAATTCCTGACAAAGATTTGCAAACACCTCAAGAATGATCTGTTCCACTCTCCATTTAATTCTGACAGAGTATGTCTCCTTATAATTTAGATAACTTTCACACTTTGCCCCACTCTCTTGCTGTTTGGTTCTTTGGCCTTTATGCCCTTGAAGGAATATCTCATTCTTCTCTGGGTGCTATATTACATTTGGAACTAACTACATCCCTTAAGTACAGAGAATGAGTAAATTATAATTTTGATATGGTATTGCCAAATTATGTGTGAAATATACCTTATAGATGAATATTTATTAAATAAGATAAACTACATGAAATCATATCTTATAATATTAACTTTCTGTAATCAATCAAGATTAGTAATAATGATTATGAAAACCCTTTCTGCAAACGGTTATAAGTTCTATAAAAAAGTACCATGTGTTTCTAGCCACTAAGAAGGATCTTTTCTGAGATTATGTCATTAACTCACCCCAGCAGAAACAGAAGTCACTGTAACTTCTCCTATGTACTGTATATTCAGCTATGAAAAAATAAAATGTCTGATATGAAGCAGAAGCATTTACACCTCTGTTTTATAAGTGGAAAAGGGGATAGGCAATGAAAGCTCATTTAAGTTATAGACCAAATTCCACTTGATTTGACAGAATGAGAATTTTTCGTGGAGGTGTTTAAATTTCAGAAGCCACATGATGACAGAAAAGAGAGGCAATATCAGAGGCCCTAAATTTTGGTTGTTTAATGAATCACAATTCCATCTACAGACTGCTGATAAATATGAAATAGTTACTGGTTCATTGGGAGCTAAACAGAGATCATATATTCCTGTAGAGAACTAAGAATCCATACATGTCATCACTGTTTATCCAGATCTTGCTGATGCTAGGTTCAAAAGAGGAGCAAAAATTTTAATATCTTACTGTGAAAAGCTAAGAGAAGCAATCTTTTAAGTCAGTCATAGAGAATCTATTCTTTGCAATTTATCAGATAGCTGATACTGTTATAAAGTGTGCTGAAAATGAGCAACCAATTTTGACTTGTGAACCATTATGACAATGTAAAGCTTCAAGAAAATATTTTATAAAAATCCTTAGGAAAACAGTAACATGGGTACTAGTGTTAGAAGATTCATTGACACTGCTAGTGGGCACAGATTTCAAAGCTCTCTTATTTTTCTTATTAGTTCTGTTTGATGTTTTGGGACCATAGAGTGATTAATTTTTCTGGATAATAATTCAGCTATTTGATATTTAAGTATCTCTGCCCACATGCAGCTACATCTGTGAAAAAGAAATAGCAGGTGTTTAATTTTTATGGCTTCCTTCTGTTTATTCTTGATAAGTCCATTTGTTATTCCAAAAGAAAATTACTAATCTCTGAGCCCATTTGATTTGGAATAGAGTGCTGTCAGTTTAATATCATTAGAGTTCTAATTTCAATATTCTGGGCATTATATAACTAGATACACTTAGCTAATGAGCAAAAAAAAAGAATATTCTGTGTAGCATTTGACTGGATCCAGAAAAGAACAAACCTGTTAGAGCCATATCACTCCACTTTATTATCTTTCATAGAATTAATTTTAAATGAAATGTTGCTTAAACTTGTCCTGTACTAACACCTGTGTGCTACATACTGTAGCCAATAAAACAGCCAGGCAACAGACTCCTTTTGTTTTAGGTTACTGTAAGGTAATGAGAAGAAAAGGGGAAAACTTCACCTAAATAGCAACATGAACTTGAATCTTCCGCAGACAGACGTGTGATTTTGTTACACTGAGCTTATGATGTAGGTAGGAATGGCTATTGTCGATAACACAAAATAGCACTAGAAATAGAGTAAGCAACAGAAGGATGATCTCCGAAGCACCTGCTCTGTTCTGACAAGGAAACAACCATCACTTTTGATAAGTACATAAATGAAAGACCTTCAAAGAAAAATCAAGATGTTGTAGAAGAGAAGATACTGCTACAGAAAGTGACCAATGTCTCCATGGATCAGTGAATCATGACTCAGCAGTGTCAGTGACCCAATGTCATTTGTTCAATGTTGAGAAGCCTAGTTTGGATGAGAAATAAATATTTGGGGAAGAGGTAAAGAGAAAATATCTTACTAGCTTTCTAACTTTTAAATATAGTCAGTTTTTACATGCTGTTAAATACAATTGTAGATAATTACCAGCAGGTAGATTAAATAAAAAGATTGCAGGGGATTATGTCCACACATAGAGACACCTACCTCATCCACAAAAGTTTAGATATTAGAATTCCTCCCATAGTGTCAAAAAGATGTAGAATTATTTTCTCTCTCTGTTACGCAGTGGCTGAGTGAATTCTATTCAGAGGTGATTATTTGCAGAGGTAGATTAAGTTAATTTGATATGCAATACTGATCTTGGACATCTCACTGAACATCTAACTCATAATATAAAGTGAATGTGTAAAATACAAAGCCAAGTACAGAAATATTAGGGTTAAGTTATTAAATGAGAAGGGCTTTTTTTCAGATCACAGAAGAATGCCAGAGTCTCAGCAAAGACAGGTGACATCTGGATGTTTATTTTAGTTCCTTTAATGAAAGAAGGACCTTGTGAACTCCACAACACTCTGGACAAAGCTTGAACAACTTGAACATTCAGCTTCACCAAAGCTCACGCCAAAGATTTGTCTTTATTAAGGGTGGCAGATAACAACAGACCATAAAATCCAGCCTCTCCTCTATACGTGAAGGGGTGTGAAAGGGTGGCTGGCTGAGCAAGTGCTTGACTGCCAGCCAGGGCCAACCCAAGAGAGTGCCAGAGACTGGTGATACAAAGTGCAAAGATGCTTTCATCCTCTGCCATTTGGAGGCACTTAAGGTCCTGGTTTTGGAGGGAACATTGGTCACAGAGTTTCTCTGTGTCTCTATGGAGGTTGCTTCATTTAATTGTCAGTGCTGTGATCCTCTAGTTGGCTCAAAGCCTTTGAAATTATATCATTTGCATCATCAGGTCTTGAACATGCAGCTGTCACTACAGAAAATTTTTCATTGGTTTGGACCATATTAAGAGGAAATCCTTGTATTATTTTTGAAGCCAAAGTTTTAGTTCTTTGTTTTGATGCCATTTCTTGTGCCATTCCTTTATATCAATCAGGGTTAAAAATAGAATGCGAAATTATGTTTTAAAATAACTCATACTCTAATTTTATTAAATTCCTTTGCTCTATAAATAGTCTTTTAAAACTCAAATATTTCTTAGTCTTTAAACTAAGGAGAAAAAAAAAGACTTCAAAGAAACAATTGACGTTTTCTTATCAACCACTGGTGAAGTAAAGCCGTCCTTATCATTTTGGTAAGATGTTGCCTAAGCGTTGCCAGATAACTAGTAATTTTCCAGCTAATCTCCATATTTTTAAACTTCAAATAGTTTGCTATTTCAAAAAACAGTGAAGGCTTGTCCATAGACTTGCTGCCTTTTACCTACAGCATCTCACTACTCACAATACTACACAATTGCTGATAACAAAATATCCAGCAAATTTTCATATAGAAACTTTCCAGTAGATAGAGAATACTTTATAAGTAAACATTTTTTGTAAATTATACAATATACATATTCAAAGAGTAACAAGAAGTTCACCTTTAAAAGGGAAAACTTCGTTAGAAGTAATAAACACGTTCTGTGAGACAATTCCCTATGATGTCCTTAAATTTTAAAGCACTGCTTACACAAGAATTCAAGTTTATTGTAGGTTTGCCTCTTGGAGGTTTTTGGGTTTGGTTTGTTTGTTTGTTTTGGGTTTTGGTGTTTTTTTTTTTTTTTTTGTTTTGTTTTGTTTGTTTTGTTTGGTTGGTTTTTTCCAGGTCTAAAATGCAGACTTTACAACAGGCTAAAAAGATCTTATTTCACAGCATATTTTACAGGTCTGACAAGACATAGCACTATTTTTTTTTCTTAGGGAACCACCTGATGTTCCTTCATACACAATCTTAGTCATTTCCCTTCCTTTAATGTCTTTTTCTTGATAGAGATCATCTCTTTACCAGACAAGAGTTGTATAAAGGAGCAAATACATGGTACTGCTCTTCCTTGTTTCTTTCCACAGAAATTGTGTGGCACTTCATGATTTTGTGAAGAGAATGATTTCAACATTGAAAGACAGAAATCTTATTCCTAGGCACTTCTTGTATCTATTTTGTACTGAATGAAGTAGGTCTTACTGTAAGGAAGAGTGGCCTTGAGAGAGACTTGGGCCTGTGAGTGGGACAGCCCCATTTATAAGCTTCAGATTCAGAGGACCCTGACAAAGCCTCTCACACAAAACTTTCTTTTCAAATGTTTGTTATTTTACCTGTTGATATACTAAGCTTCCCGTTTTACATTCCAAATCCAAGACCTCATTAATCACTAACATGTTGTACAGAAAACAGAATCATAAGCACCCACTGCATGCCTGACTTCTTTTCTATGCTCCACTTCACCAGTATGTTCCTCACTGGCCTCCAGAAAGTTTCATGCTGACTTGATGTCTTTCTTCTTCTTGCTTTTGTGATCTGCTGTTCCAGACTTGTTGGACACTCCTTCAGCAGCTGACCAGATCAATGTGAATGGAGACTGGAGAGAAATTTTCAATAATGGTAAGTCAGGCAAAATAGGGAACTGCAAAAGCAAGCCAGAAGTCCGATTCTTTTAAGTCTTAAAATTTTGATCTGCTGTGACTTTCAACGTGGAAAATAGAGTCGAGAGCAGTGTAAAGTTTGTTATTGTTGTCAGTCATAAATGTTCCTTTAAAATGCCTGAAACAGACCATTAGGGATTGAATCTGAGCCAAATAATGTCAAGAAGAATCCTTTAGCTGACCTTAAGGGATGCTTGGATTATTATTTTATCAAAGAAAATGCTTTCTTGCTTGGTTTGCAGAGACTGACATAAACAACTGTAGTCTGAAAAGTGTCTGAAGATAGTAAAGAAATACATTTTACTGCCCTTCTTATTGTGAAGAGTATTCACTCATGATAGCAGCCTCTGTTCACTTCTGTTTAATGATGCTGATAAGTATAAGTTGAAGTACCACTGCATGTCATTCAGCTGCACACAAAGTATGTAAAAGAGAGGGAAGCAGGGACATTTTACTTATTGTACTACATCATATTGAATATCGACAGCACTGACAACTCTCCTTTTTAATATAGAATTAAATGGTTTAGCAGAATTCATATTTTTTTGTGATCATCTCTTCTTCCATTTTTTTTTTTTCCTTGGGTTTACTGTATGTGGGAGGATTGAGTAACCAGAAATAGACAACACCCTTTGAGGTATTTTGTTAGTTTAGTGTTCAAAAATAGACCTCAGTCTGTCTTGCAGTTATTTTGGGATGGAGTTCATTTCGCTAATACTTTTCTCACACTGTCCTGAGCTGTTTCTAAATGACCACACAACACTCTGCAAGAGGAGTCACTCCTATGAAAAAAAAAGAACGGCAGAAAACAAAAGAAAATTGAATGGTTTGACATTCTCTATCTGTTTCTTACCCACTGCTTGTAGTAATTAGACTGCATTTTTTGCCTAAAGGGAGTAAAAAAGATATCTTGAGGAAAAGATACTCAGCTAACCAATATTTTCTCTATAGCCTTCTCTTTACTGAGGATTAGAAAGATTGCAGTTCTTCTCTCCAAAAGTGCATGACAGCTGAATTCCTGTTATGAGAACTTTATACTCTTACTGGCTAAGGGTGTCATTGGCAAAAAGTAAATCTGTGCCATAAATCCATCTTTTTCTGTAACACAGTCTCTCCACTGAAACCACCTGATCACATAAGTCTAGGGTACTAAAGATCAGATTTAGAAGAACTAAAAAAAATGCCACTGATGAGGATTCTTGACAGGAGAATGTAGTCATGACTTTCCAGGGATAACAAGAAAGTTACTCAACATAGAGAAAACAGTAATAAGGTACCTGTAGGATACTATGCAACCAAGTTATTGGCAGAGTTGTACAGAAATAAGAGTTCAAAAACTCATTCAGTCTTCAGCAGAAAGCTTTGCCTAACAACAGGTTTTTTCTACAAAGCCCACCATCTCCAAAGCTTAGTAAGACTGAACAGTACAGAAGTATCTGTAAACTGTGGCAAATGTGGACATAAGAAAAGGCAACACTACTAACATTCACAAAGTGTTGTGCAGTGTAAGTGTTCATTGTTGATTCTGGGCCTGATTACTCATTACATTTCTGCAGGTTTATCTTAAAAATTATGTTAGTGAAAAATGAAAGCAATACAGTGGAGAATCAGGCTGGCAGTGTTTATGCAGACTGGAAAAAGAGAGAATAACAGTGCTGGGTTGATCAGAAATAAAGCAGACATCCAGTTCTAGGGCTGGAGTTCTCACTGTTTGGCTATGGTACATCTTGTCATTTGGTCATGTCGAAAGCTTAGATGAATTTTGCTTGTTCCACCTCTCTTGTTTTCTCCACTGCATTTAACACAAGCACAGTAATTTTCCATTTTGCAAACAACAAGGGAGAGCAAATTGACCAGTTTATTCATTGAATAGTGAGTGACATTCGATACAATATTTGAGTGACATCACTGGATCTCAGTTCTCTCCAGGTGGGCAGAGTTTCAGTCTCCTGTGGCAGGTAGGCAGCAGGTGGTGGCAGAGAAAAAGCTGAGGAGGTGATGGGGAGGTGGGGAGAAATTCTTGGTTATGGTAACCAGTTCTCTCTCTCTTTCCTCTCCTCCGATTTTCTGAAATTTCTCTTCAACTTCTATATGTTCAAAGGAGGATATACGTGGTTTCTTGGCACATAGCCCTGTTCAGATGTTCGAAGAGATAACAGTAGCAGGATTCTCTGGCAGGAAAAGTCCAGCAGGAAGCTCTGGTGAGAACTTCTGGCAGAAAGCTGGCAGAGAAGTTTTGGTAGAAAGTTTTGACAGGCAGAAACCATGGCAAAACATTATTTATGGCATTTCTATATTATCTGTGTGTTACACCAGCTGCTCACAAGTCCTTCCCCAGAACAAGTCATAAAGATGTTGCTGTTTCCTATGCTTCCATGCCTGCACTACAGTGAGTGTGCAGCCACTAATGCACTTAGTCTGTTTTATGAAGATCATACTTTATATTAATCCTGGACTGAAAGCAAACCAGTCAGCCAAAGAAGGTTATGATGGTTTCAACTTCACCTAGCCAGAGTCCCTTCCTTGAAGAACCAAATTTTAACTTCCATGATTTGCGTGAAGTCTACGGTGTAATTTTTCTCATAATAAAATGCCACTGTTTTCCTCACAAAGAATAATGTGACAATCAGTATAAATTACAGATACAACTTCCTTCTTGCTTTCTTCCTTTTTAAGTAAAAAAAAAATTCATTTAACTATCTGGCCATCTTTTAAGTGCTCTTTACACTAGTATTGCTGCAAGTCAGATCTCTATAGACCCTGAATTCTGTGTGCTAGGAGTTATTGAGTCCACATATATAAACCACTGTCAGGATAGCTTGTAGAGAAAGTACTCTACAGTTCTGTAAGAAAGTCAATGCTTTTGGCTTTTATTTTCAAGCATCAAATTATCAAAGGCAGAAACATCACAGTATGTTTTTAAAAGTGATTTTAATTAGATCAATGCAGGAAAAGAGTATATTTGTCCTGAAAATTTTAACAAAACTAAACATTTTTTTCCCTTAAAACCAACTATTCTTGTAAGAAATACTGTCTAGTGCAAGTGAAGTTTGGATGTTTCATCTTGATATTTCACATTCTAAAGAAGTTCTATTTTGTCCAGCATTCTCTCTTAAGATATGTTCTGGCTGTCATTCCCAGTAAATTGCAAATAAGGGCTTTCCAATTGTATATGTTGGTTTTGCTGAATGTTAAAATAGTCAAGCATCAACAAGTGGATAAAAGAAGAGAGCACAAGGGACAAAAAACAAACAAACAAAATATCTCTTAAAATTCTAAGAATGGTCTGTATGTACAGGAGTCAGTAAGGATGAATAACATCCTTATGATGAATATCTCAGACTACCCACACTCATGTTTTTAAATAATACAATCATGACCAAAACCTCTGAGATTAAAGATCCTGTTGATAAAATGAAAAATTTAGCAGTTGAAGATATAACTATCACCAGTCTGAGGCGATTCTGAAATTGTCAATAGATAAATAAAAACCTTTTATAAATTTATTTTATTATGAAAATTTGTATTTATATGGTGTAAATGCAGACTAGAAACTCTGAATTAATGGTCAAAACTGAGACTGGGTTTACTCATAAAAATCACTTGACTCCAGAAGCTGGAACCTGAATAAAGATAACTGCTCTAGGTTCTTTTGTAAATCTGATGGTGGCTGGCAACAAGAAGTGCAGTGACACAAGGAATATGGCACATTGGAAGCAAGTGGTAAGACTATTGTAACCAAAAATGAGAGCGGTGAGTTTTAGAGGGAAATCCCTTGAGCTTTTCCTTCTATCCCCAAATGAATTCAGATTTTCCCTGGATTTTGATAGCATATATAGAAAGAGAAGTATAAGTGGTTTTTATATTCTCTGCTAGAGACTATCAGAAGATTTGTATGTAGATATTGTGATGTTCTTGAAAGTACTTTTGGCATGTCTTTAGAATATCAAAGAAAAAAAACATATACATGCACATTGAAACACCTATAAAATGCATTTTTTGTTTTGTCTTGTTTTGTTTTGTTGATGTACATGGGAAAAATACTTGCTTCTACTTTTTAAGTTTGGATAGCTAATAAAATGCCTAACTTGGATTTTATGAAGCTTAAAAAAAAAAAAAAGGACGTCACCTTAGGGTAAAAAAAAACAAGTGTGAGAAACCTCAGCCCAGAGGGCCATTATTTTACAGTTTTATGTGCCTGAGAACAGGGTCATGTTTCATCAACCCTAACAATAGCGATACTGCCACAATGTGTTACATCTGCCAGCAGGAAGAAGGTAATGTCTCTTTGTAAAGAAGATGATTTTATCCTGGAGGTAGAGGATGATTCCTGGACAGCAAAAATTAATTTGATTGGCTCAGGACAGAACTGGACTTATTTGAAACAAAAAACAGGATTAAACAAAAATAAAACAAAGCAAAATTGAACAAAAACTGGCAGAAATTTAAATATGCTATAAATATGTCTTGCTGTTCTTCTGATCTTCTTGTCCACTTTTCACACTTCCTCTAATACACATAAAACTACTTTGCTTATTTTGGTGCATCGTTAATTGGAATTTAAGCATATAATTTTTGATAGGGCAGATGAACCATCCCATTATAAATTTCAAGAGGATATGAAACTAAGTGAACACTGGAACAATAAAATTCTAATAGACCTTCAGTTCAAGGAAACTAAATCAATCACCATATAAAGTTACCGAGGGTAGCTTTCAAATTTAGTTATTTGAGTTGATTGCATTATATCCCATTAACAACCTAAGCACCTCACATAAAAGAATGAGTTTATCCACCATATCAATCTGCAGCAGGCATTGTTATTTCCTTTGGAACAATGGCAAAGTGATACAGAGGGATCAGAATGGCTCAGCATAGGAACTCCAGCTGTGTGGATGCCACTTAAATCTTCAGGAGAGCTGGTGTCCTCTGATCAGAAACCTTTTGTGATACACACAGGAAATTGCCTCAAATTTCTTCACTGTCTCGTGTATGGAATACAGTCTTACTGCAGGACTATTCTATCACCTAATTCACTGGACTAAAAATGTTCTCAGGAAGAGGGATTCACTGGTCACACAAATGATCACACAGATAGTGGTTATAAAGCCCTTCTACCCAAGGAACTCAGCTCAGTTGGTCAGAGCATGGTGCTAATAATACTGAGATCAGGGGTTCAATCACCATAAGGGCCATTCATTCAGACTTGATGATCTTTGGGGGTCCTTTCCAACTCAGAATATTCTGTGAAACAACTACGATATCACCAACCAGGACTGGATTTCAAACTTGGCACAAACACTTTTACCTTGAGTTTCAGATCTGACTGTATTGACAGATTTCTTGGGTAAAGTAATGGACACTCATAAGAATTTAACCTTTTAAATTATTTTAGATTTTAAATGACATGTTTATATGGTTACTGATTCATTTAGCAGCACAAGAACAAAACAATTTTTAGCCCCAGATGATCATGAGAACTCCTTTGCTGTAACAATAAATTCTCTATAGATTCCTTAAAACTATACTGTTACTTTTTAATGGATGTGATTTGGGATTTTTTTAGAAGCTGAACATGCTTTGATTTTTTTTTTAATGTGATAGATACTTTAATTTCCTCTCTCTTTTTAATTTAAATTTAATTAAAATCTGGCCTCACTGACTTTTACTTTCAGATTCTGAGTTGTCTGTGTTTACCCTCCAAGTGCTTCCAGTACCTTGAGCACATTAGGAATATTAAGCAGTTAATCAAGTGTAAAAAACATTAATTTGGTCTCTAGTGTCTTTCATCAATCTTTTTTTTTTTTTTTAATCAGAAGACTATCCAACAACTAAGCCCACAGATTCCACAGCAAGCATTTCATCAACAGGCACTGATATTTCGCTGCATCCAGGATTGTGAAATAAATCTCTGCTGACGTGAGTGAATGGTCTTCTCTACAGGAATCATCCCAGCCCCAGTGTAATCACTAAGATTCTCCCATACAGCTTTTAAAATAATCTAAATAACTCCAGTTAAACTGTATGTGTGTGTTTCTGTATAGAACAAGCTGATTCCTTGAAGTCATATTAAATTCTCTAGCCTATTTCTAAAAGCCAAATGCGATTCAGGATACCACCAGCCCTGTCACTCTTGGTGTAATTTCTTTTTTTCTGAAGCCTGTGTCAGAAACACCATCTGTTCTATTTCTGCCAGTGAACCAAGGTTCACCCTTTGGTGGGCTAAGTTTCTAGAATTTGTTCAACTAAATGGCAACTAAATGAGAAACCCTGTTTACATGGTGGAGCTGATCTAATAACCTGGCACAAACAACAGTTACTGATAGAGGCAGAGGTCTTTCAAAGATTAAACTGTGTTCATATCTTGTCATATCTTTGGTTTCATGGTAGTCATTGCTACTACTGGCCCAAAATACACAATACCTGGTCCAGAAAGAACACGATGTAAAGTCTGCAATACCCATTACTTCTGGAACTTCTTTATGTCAGTGTAGCTGTACTAATTCCTGCTGCAATACAAATGACTGCTTGGCCCTCAGGTATAAGCAATACTAGTCAGCTGTGGCTATTTGTAGTTTATGAATCAGAATTCCTTTTGACTCCTTTCCTGTGTCTCTTCATTTGTGAATATACTCTATTTTGTGAGCTGCAGTGGATCTAAGCTTTTTGAAGTCCCCAACCTAGGCATACATAACTTTGTTCAAAAATTATAAAACTAATGTAATAATTATTTAGATTATGAATAAGAAACCCCATTCATTATGCTCATATTCCTTACCATACAATTAAAAACACCTAAGAAATGCACTTCTACATTTCCCTGTATCCTCCTGAATCAAACACATGAGCTTCAAGACCTCTTTGGATCACAAATCTTAAGTCTGGGGCAAAGCTGGAAATGCAGTTGCCACACAAACTATACAAGTTTCTGGGGAACCACGAACAAACCTCAGGTCCTGAATTAACCAAAGCATAAGTTCCAGTCACTGGAACTAAAAGAAAGTGCATCAAACTACTTGTACTGAATACCTTTATCCCTATGTGAACAACCACTACAAGCTTCTTCCAGTTCAGTAATATACACAAAATACTTCTAGAACTCCTTGGAAGTCTTTTTGTTCCTGTTAATAAATGTAAATAGTTTCTGTCTTTTCTAGGAAAAATTATATAACTGACTGAATTTGTACTTTTCTGATGAAAGTATGAAGAAATACGTATCATTTTCGTTTATTATTTTGGAAACCTGGGACAAAATCTGGGTATAAAATTTCCATTTACTAGTAGATTTCAGAACTTTGAGAAATTGTCTATGTCAAGATAAATATTTGGCACCTTACTATGAAATTCTGATAAGCAGGTTCATTGGATAGTTATTCGCATGTGAATTCAGAGCGGCTGAAGTGATAACACAGCTAATTGTTTTTTCTTTCTGTAGTTAAAAATGCAGCATCCACTATGAACAAACACTAACATATACTCATAGGTTTAAATGTTGCTTTTGAAAGCAAAAAATATTAGCCTTGATCCCCATAGAAAGCTATGATGTAGTAAATGAGCCTTGAAGTGCACAAAGTGATTTTGAAAGTCTGTGGAGCTTACTGCTTCAAGTGGAAGTAACCCTACTGCAGCTCCATCTCAAAGACAAGTGAGCAACATGAGAACCTGTTGATGAATCACATATCTGCCCAGTTTTCTGGTCTAAGGCACCCTGACTGGCCTTAAAGCACTGGACTGGAAACTGCAGGAGAGCAGGAATTTCTTCCTGAGCAGCTTTCCTGAGTGCAGAGACACTAGTTCAAACAGTTAAGTGGAGCAATGTCAACAATTTAAATTGTCCTTCTTCATGAATCAGAACCTGAGGTGTGAGTGTGGAGGAAGGCACAATACTAAAACACTGCAAAGTCCTGCCTGCACACACTGCACCATAACGTCTGTACGCAGACAAGCCTTTAGGGGTAAAGAAACAGTAATACAGAAATTATAAAAAAAAATCTGAAATATGTCAGAAGCTTCACAAAAAACATAATTTTACCTTGAATTTTTCAACTTCGTTAGTATACTTTTTTATACATACAATTTTTTATGGAATTTTATATGCAATACATTATAGTAAGCACATACAGATTAATAGTTTCCAGACTTCCCTGTTTGTGGTCATAGAATATTGCAAGTTGGAATGGAGCTCTTGATCTTGTCTGGTCCAAACCTCTGTTCAAAGCAGAGGTAACCAAGAATTGTGATTGGAGTGTATAGGTTTTTCTAGACAACTTACAGAAATCTCCAAGCATGGAAATACCACACTTCTCTTGATATTTGTTCCATGCTTGTCCATCTTCTCAGTGATTTGGTTTTCCTGTTAACTAATTGGAATTTCCCTTCCATTGCCCCTTGCACATTTAGTTTATCCCTTCAAGAGCCTGGCTCTGTTTTCTGTGTTACTCCCTTTTGGTAGTTAAAAACCAGCAAGTAGATTTCCCCCACTTTCTTCCTTGTAGACCATCCCTTAGAGCATCTTAGTGGCACCATAATCTCACTCCACTCAAAGTCATGTTTCCTAAAGCTAGTGAGATCTGACATGTGAAGTGTTTCTAAGGGGCTGAGATTGTGTAGTATTTCAAAAGAAATGCTTTGTCAAGGTGTCCAGGTGAAAGTAGAAAAAAATTGATTAAAATTTGTAAATTTCCTCATTTATGCCATCTGTCTAATATTGCTCCGTAACGGAATACTTTTGTTCTGTGTCATTCATTTTAGTTGAAAAATTACACTGTACTATGAAGTACTCTCACTGCAGTATCTGAAACCCAGAAGAAATATTGAAAAGAACAGTTGTGTTATTTGTATTTATGAATAGAAAAACTCTGGGAAAGTTAAGTCAGGTCACACACACACGAAAAAGCCTAAACCTGACAGACAAAAGTGGAATTTTTGCAGTCAACCTTACTGTCTCGTGTTCTATTAAACTTAGGGATTAGATAGATATCCTCTTTGCACCCACTCCTGTTCTCCAGCAACATAGTGGAAAACAATGTCTTGCATGTGAGCTATTAAAAAGAACAGTTTATGTTCTGTGGCTTTTAAACAGATTTTTGCTGTATTAAAAAAAAACCCAAAACATAAGGCCCTTTACCATCAAAACAAAACAGACCAGTTCATCCCTGTCTACAGGGATACACAGTCTGAATAAAAGCCTCTAATGGAGGCTAACATTGCCTCAAATTACAGTGGAAACAACACTTATCTGTTGTACTCTTTCAAGTGTTGATACTGATGAAAATACTTCTGAAGCTGCCAGGCTAATTTCATGACAGATCAGTCAGGAATCGCACACAAGAACCTGATTTGGGCATAACTATTAATGTCTAGCAACATATTGGGGAAAAAAAAAATTAACATTGAAAAAAGAAGTAATCAAAAGATCCTCCAACAGAGAAGATACCAGTGCCAGGTATTTATCACTAGGATTATAACAAGTTTACTAATCTTAGTAAATTGGAACAAGAGATACATTAATTCTGTTCATTAGGTACCTCCTGCTGTTATGGTTTGATTATTATTCATAGTACTTGGACACTTCACTGAGGATTGGGTTATTAAGACTTCTAAGCACTGCACATAAGCACAATAAAAGTCCAGCCCTAGCTCTGCTTTACAGCCTTACAGAAAAAAAAAATAATAAAATATTTGATTTGCAATTTGGCATTAGGTACAGAATGAGCTTATGCAACTTGTGCCTTCACTGAGAACTGAATAAAGACATTATTCACCATCGCAGACCTGTACCTTAATGCCCACATACCTTATCTTCCCTGTCGGCTTCTCCCACTGTAGTGCTATTTCCTTTTGCTTTGACTTGTTTATAAACATCCAGCTAATACATGTCAGCAGCAGCCATCACACACTGGTTTGTCAACAGAGACAAACACTGACAGATCTGCATTGCTGTCTGTACCAAGGGATTCCAAACCACTCCAGGAAGCCCCAGTTCTCTAAGCAAGTCTATATCACTCTGTGAAAGCTCCAGCGTTACAGTCTAAATCCACTTTCGCTAACAAAGTTCCAACTGAAAACCTCCGCATTTACAATCAGGCACAACAGTGCCATATTCTGCCTTTGAGCAAGTGTCCAATACTTCTGTGTTGGGTTTCACACCCCTGAAAGAGTGCTACAAAATATTTAATATCCACAAAAAACCACATTTATATGCCTCAGGTAAAATGCTGCTGCTAAGAGAACATGTAACAGGGGATTGTACAGAAATTGTTCAGACCAACATCTCAGAGGTTTGTATCAGCCAGATCGGGATCTATATAGTGTAATCTATCAAAACACATTGTAAATCAAACTTACATAAAATCCTGAAGTTGAGAGGCTCATAACTGTATTAACTATGTTAATACATTCCTCTTCCTCATCACCATAAATATAAAATTTATCTGATTTTGGATTAAACGGGCCTCAGTGTGAATTCTGAAAGTCTTTTTGAATTATTTCTTTCTCACAGTTCTTACTGATAGAACACTGATTCTCTCAGAGGGCAGAAATTAAAACAAACCAAACAAAACAAAGCAAACCCCAGACTACTAAGTAGTGGCATAACTGCAAAAAATAAGACAGTAAAAATATCTTATGAGCCTGTTAAAGGGATATTCAAGGATTTGTTAAGTAGGCTGGAACTATGAAGGAGTGCTGGCCAGTTACCCTACTCTGCACTGAGATTTTCTTTATGCTTTTTACACAGAAGGCCTGAGCTAAGTGTGTGTTAAGAGTCAGCCCAGACCTTGGAACCAACACACCAGCCCATAGGGGTCTCGCTCCCGACTGTTTTAGCAGAGTGACTCCAAAGCAGATAATGCAAGAGATGAATCACATGAAGAATTTTCAGGTTGTGAGAATTATTCCTTCCACTTTTAGTTTTTCTTGTACCTTTTTTGGTTTTTGGGGGGTTCTTTTTTCTATTTCTTTATTTTTATGAAGAAATATATACCTGTCCACTAAAATTCCTGAATGTTTTTATCTGAACTGATACAAGCCTCTTTCCTGAGGTTTCAAACATGAGTCCAGAGATGTAGTTACCCCAGCTATGCATCAGCTCCATGGAGCATCAAACACGGCTGATCAGCACAGCATCAAAACCCTGTTGTTTAGTGTTACACAACGATCACATATAAGAAAGCAAAAAATGTTGTGCTTCTCTTCTCTCCACTAAAAATAAAACTATTTGCAAAGAAGAGAAAGGGGAGATCAAAAGAGACTATTTAATAAGCATAAACCTCATAAGCAATTCTGTTGGGAAGAGTGCACTGATGTCTTAGAGGTAGTACTTATGTGGAAGAAGTTAAAAGGCATGTTCTGTTTCCATGTAAGACTTTATGCAGGATGGAAAGAAAAACATACTTCAACTTAGATTAAATTTTACAACTACTGCTAGTATAGACAAAAATTTATAGTTTCACAGGTGTAAAGGTTTTAGATTTAATTAGAGGAACCTGTTTCCATTTACATGTATCTTTTTCAATGAGTTATGCTCTGACAATTTGCATTAATATGTCCTTATATAATTTTTACCAAATTTTCTGATGTGAGTTGCTATCTCACAGTATCATATTTTAGGATAAAAATTAGAAAGGAAGTCTTCAATTCTTTCTTGCTTGCATTTGGAATTTGGCTGTTATTGATTTATTTTAAGAATGGTGGCCATAGACAAGGTGTTTCCATGAGCAAATCTATTGACCAGGTTTCAGGACACTTGCAATAGAAAACTTGGTAGTAATGAAGTTCATGAAAAATTAAGTCAGTGTCTTCCTAAGGGGCTCATTAGCACATTCACATGATAGAAAGATCTTATTCTGACATGCTTTATTTTCTCTTTATTGTAGATACAAGGTGAACATTTTAAGATTTTCTTGAGGATATATGAGTTCATATACCTTCAAGGGTGTTGTGGCTTAACCATGGTAACTCTGAGCTGACAACTCAGCATCACACAGCAGCTCACTCACTCCCCCTCACTGGGATGAGGGAGAGAATTAGAAGAATACACAGCTTTTGCTTTACCTATTTATTTCAACCCAGGAATTCTCCCACATTTAGTCTTCTGATTCTCTACCCCATCCCACTAGGAGTAAGTGAGTTAGTGGATGTGTGGGGCTCAGTTAACAGCTGGGGCTAAACCATGACACCATCTCAATTTGTTTACTCTAGCTTAAAACTGATCTAATGGGCCAAATTATTCACAGTATTGCATAACAAAAAAAATCCTAGCTGAATTATAATTAAATAAAGTATATCTTCTAACGGAGTTTAATCTGAAAGTCTCATAATTACTTCAAGGAAATTTTTAACCAGTTAAAAATTTAGTCAATTCTTTTTTTGTCATATCTTCTCAGTCATCAAATTCTGTTTGTT
The DNA here is from genome assembly GCA_013400415.1 of Scytalopus superciliaris. Lineage (NCBI taxonomy): Eukaryota > Metazoa > Chordata > Aves > Passeriformes > Rhinocryptidae > Scytalopus > Scytalopus superciliaris. The sequence goes on from VXBX01004433.1 coordinate 175,410, forward strand.
TTTTTCTTGGGGGTAGGGAAGGATTACAGATCAGTCTCCTTTTCTACAGCGTCTGGCACAACAGGTCCTTTAGGTTCTACTGGAGTGCAAATAATCACGACATTCTTTGGGTGTTTAAATGTCACAGAGATGTGTTTAATCTAACCAGGTGCACAGTCAGATGAAAGGAAGATTTAATTGGAGAACTCTAGCCTCTGAATAACTGATTGGATTTTTCACCTCAATTAAAATTATTAGCAAGCTCTAATGTACTTCCCACTTTCAACAGGGGATGTTTACTGACATACAGGTGTACCTAGTGTTGCCCAAATTAAACAGAACTTCTCTTAACTGCTTAGAAATGGCTAAAGGTTGAATTTACTGAACAAAGAAAAGTGGGTTCCTCTGGAAGAAATTCCAAGGATCTGCCTAGAGCTCAGAGAGTAATGGGATTCAGCAACCCAATGCAGTGCTTCCAGTCCAGCGAACTACATAATCCACTTTACAGTTCAGGTGACTACAGTACAATGAACAAAATAATCCACTCCAGTCTTCATGTGATTTCAGACCAATGAACAACATAATCCCAATTTTGATTAGAAGCTATGGACAAAGAGAAAAGGTTTTAAGAGGAATCAGCATGTAAATGTGCTCTATATTGCCAGAAAGGGAATTTGTACTACAAGACATTAATAAATTAGTGTTTTAACACTCAGATCTTCTCTGAACTTTCATTAGCTCAAAAATAAGAAAGTAATGACTTCATTAACCATAGCATGTAAATTGGTCTGGTCCAACTGACCATGGGTGATTATCAACCTGGAAGAACTGGCTTGTCAATTCCGAGTATGCTCATGACGCATTTTTCTTACCATCCAGACACTCCAGATTGGAATTTTTTTTTTTTTTTAAATACCAGAGACATGGAAGATACTTTCAATTAATTTGGCCTGATTCCTTTGTTACTCTCTCTAATATTTTATTGTAAAGGTTTCCATGCATTCTCAAGTTGTCATCTGCTTTCTACTTTAATATTTACCAAAACCATCCAAATGACACAAAATTAAAGATTTCAAAAGCAATTCTTGGAAACTTCCATTTTTGACTACCCAGGGTGAATGCTAAGGAGATTTACCTATGTAAAACAAAATACTACAGAGGTCATGTGTGGAGAAAGGAACAAGAACCTCGATCCTTGAGCAAGGCTGATTTGGCTCTGTGTTAGAGGGAGGTGGGCCTAGATGACCTTCAAAGGTCCCTCACTCCTAAGGCAGGGTAAAAGAATGAATATGAGTGAACTCACGTCTGTGAAATTGAGAGAAAAATATGTTGAATAAATAAAAGAATTAACATCTACAAGCAGATTTCTTCTCAAGTCACTGAAGTAAGTAAATAAACTTGGAGGTCTGTGTTTCTTCTTTTCTGTATCTTGTGTTTCCAGTGCCTTTCTCATTTTAGGATGATTCTTCCATTTCTTCTAAATATTCCACTGGAATTTCCCTGATATTTTTTCCAAGTAAACATTGATGTTTGTAGTATAAAGTCTTATTTATGTTCATGCTGAAATTAGGATTTTTCAGAGCAGCATTAAAAGCTTAAAAATTACATTTCAAAGTGAAAGAGTTCACTAATAGAAATCCTTTATTGTAATAGGTTAATCAAATAAAATGTCTGATCATTACTTGGCACTTCTGGGGAAAAAAAAAAAAAAACAGGCACACTTTTTTTTGTTTGAATCTCCACTTTAAAATAGAAACATAGTTTTAGCTGAGGGAGCTCCCAAAACAATCAGAAATCTCATGTGTCTCAGTTTTTTGCTTATTCCCCAAAACTCTGATAATTAAAATTTTCTACATTAAAAAAAAAAAAATAATTAAAATCCGTATCAGGACACCAGGTATTCCCCTAAGGCGCAAATTATTTTCAGATCAGTTTGAGCTGATATTACTTAAAATGTGTTCTTATCCTAAAAACATATCTTTATGAAACTTATTAATTGTGAGCACACTTTAACTATGGATTTTTGAATGGTTTGCAGAGCTGTAGCTGTGACAGGGGCCATCTTAGATGTGGATGTAATACCTTAGTATGATATGAGCAAGAACGTGTTCCTGNAATTTTCTACAATAAAAAAAAAAAAAATAATTAAAATCCGTATCAGGACACCAGGTATTCCCCTAAGGCGCAAATTATTTTCAGATCAGTTTGAGCTGATATTACTTAAAATGTGTTCTTATCCTAAAAACATATCTTTATGAAACTTATTAATTGTGAGCACACTTTAACTATGGATTTTTGAATGGTTTGCAGAGCTGTAGCTGTGACAGGGGCCATCTTAGATGTGGATGTAATACCTTAGTATGATATGAGCAAGAACGTGTTCCTGTGTATTCAAAGTACTAGCATATACACCTCAAAATTAGCTCCAGTTAACCTATCAATTATTTTAAGATTCTGAAATTAAAAATGCCGTGGAAGAGCAAAATTCTGCCATAGTGTCATCCAGATTATTTTATTCATTTCTAGCGGTGTGACTGAACCACTTTAATTGGCCAAGAAATCTACTCATTCACCCATGTACTTGACTATTATTAAATGGAGAGTGAAAACAGCTATCCAGCATCTTTGAAACAAGGGTGTTTGGTGGACAGATTGTCTGGCCACTGCAGTATGATCCCCATCCAACTCTGCAAATGTTTGCAAGGAATAATATAACTGCCAAAGGTGTTTAAGAGCAGTCAGCTAGTTTAAAGTGCTACAGAATTCAGTTTCCTGGCAAATGTTCTAACAAGCTTTGCTACAAAATGTCAACATTTGGATTCACAGCATCCCAAGATACCTGTTAGTTGCAGCTCTGCTGAAGCTCTGAAGCTTTAACTATCTGAACAATGAAAAATTAGTTATAGCTGGAAATTCAACAGAATTGAAGCCTAGCTTCTCTTGAAAAATATGTGCCAAAAAGAGTCAAGAATTCTTCTGAGCAAGAACTAAGGTGATTTCTGTGCTTTGGTAGTGTGCTATTCTCCCAAGACACATATTATTCAACAAGTATGGGATGTAAACTTTATCCAGTGAATTGGCTCATCATGTCATGGTGTTCAAATAATAACACTCCAGATTTTTCTGCTTCAAAAAGAACTCATTGTAGAGGTATGCTAGAAGTAAGCAGATGTGGGTGGTGAGTCCAGTATAAATTTGTCAAATAATAAGTTAATGATATTTTCCAAAGTGTCTACTTGATGTGAAGTCTGAAATCCATTTTCATAAATTGCAAAAGAACAGAATCTCCACAATTCTCTTGATACCTTTATGTTCATAAGGCCTTTGGCCTAAACCATAGCACTAGAGTCCAGTTTTGACAAGCAGTAGTGAAATTGTCCACTGGAGAAGACAAAAGCATCTTCAAATGAAGCATTTAAGTTTGTTGGGTTTTCAGAGGAAATCTTTGAAGACCCTGATCTTCAAAGGTATTTAGGTGTGTCAGTATCCTGATTGTTCTCTGTTTGAGGATTTGTATTCCTTACAATAGAAAGTTTGCAAAGTAGTTATGGGTATTAGAGTGTTAGGCATACATTCCTTCTGTGTTAGACATGGCCAGACTGAGCAGTTGGAGCATTCAGTCACATTCTGCCAAGCAGATGTTCATGAACACTGTGGTATGAAGACAAAAGCCTAGGCCATGTCTAGCATAGCACTTTGGGAAATCCAGGTCTTAGGCTGTTTATCATTTGAGCTTCCTGCTTAAACAGCAGTGCAGGGAAGCAGATGTTGCCCAAGGATTTTTTACAAAATGGGGGTTTGGAACTGGTTGATTAGGATGGCAGAACACAAACACACACACTGAACAAGACAAGCTAGAAAATCTGTCTTTCTGTTGGTTTCTTGCCCTGGCATTCTTCCCCTGCCTCCCTTGTGCCTTGCTGGAAGCCATTTGCTCCAGGACCCAGACATAGAAGTTCTGAGCCTCTGCCTGAGCACTGAAATGCAGCAGCACATTTTGGTATATGGTGGCAGCATGCAGACAAGTTGGGAAAATACACATGTGAATGAATTTCAAGAACCTTTACAGTTTCAATGAATCACATCAGAAGTTTCACCTTCAGTCCCAAAGCATATTTTAACTGCAAAATGATAGAAGTTATGTCTGTTTCCTTTTTTTTTAAGTTTTTTTAATTATTTTTTTTAATTTTTTACTCTGATTAATAAAGCTTGTCTAGAAATTTTCTGCCATTTGGTACCTAAATCTGAGGACATATAGCTCTATTTCTAGACCACCCAACTAACTACTCCATAAGGATATGTAACACTATTCATATCAACAAAAGAGTCTTAAATGAGGGCAAAACCCAGTTCTAATAAAAAAGAGAATTTTGTAAATGGTTTGGTATATTTAGAACAAAACCACCTTTAATTTACATTTTTTTAATGTGGATTTTAATCATAGGAATGACACACTGAAATACTGTCCTTTTATCAAGGTGTCATTTATTCACTGTAGTCATTTGTATCTGAAAGCCAGTGCCATCCATATGTGACCTCTTCTGTCACTCTGAAGAGTTTTCTGCTCTTAATATCTCTAAACTACCACAACAACTTCTGAACAATGTCAAAAAAGATGACAAGTGGGTCTTGTCAGGATAACAGAGATGATGTACTGTAAAGCAGATGATTGAAACTAGAGTCCAGAATGACAAATACACAATGATCCAACTCCTACTGTTTCAAGAACTGATTTATTATTTAAAATCTAGAGCTTTGTATGTCCGGTGCTTTATGAGCAGGGACATTGCCTGTATAGTCCACAGAGTATACACCATGTGCCAAACAAACAGGTACTATAAATGGGTCTATCTTCACTTATTTCCTCAGAATTGTGATGATTTGCATCAGTTGAGACCTGGCCACCCATCTCAGCTGAAGTGCATAAACATCCATTTTCTAGAGCATATTTGCTGTCATTTCTGCAGCAGGATCCCACTTAAGCACAAGGGATACTTATGGCAGCACTGAGTTAGACCTTAGCTTTTTTGTAAACTATGGCTATGGGCATACTGAAAAATAGGCTCATAAAGAATTGGGTTTGCATAGTGTTTATTTTATGCTGCTCCCTAAACTAATAAACCTGACTCTTTCTTATAAAAAGAATAAAAACTTACCTACATCTTGTATTCTTTTCCTCTGTTCAGCCATTTCCAGAGAACATAGGATCATTAGTCTAGCTTTCTGTGTATATTGTTCATTTAATTACATTTCCCTCATATCATCTGCTGTAATTCTAACAGACTCAGGGTTTGCTACACATATATCAAGAAATCAGACTACCAGGAAAACAACCTTATTTTCCCAACCTGTTTCATATACAAAAAAATGGTCTTCATGGTAAAATAATTAAAAAAAAAAAAAAAGAAGTGTAAGGAGACTTGAGATCAACTCCCAGACATCCCATACAATTCCCTTCTCACCTCAGTCAAATCATTGACCTGATTATACATCCCTTATTGGTTTGAAAATATAAGCAATAATGCTAAGCTGTTGAATTGGAAAAACACTATGAACAAGAGTATTCTATAAACAAAGCTCAAATAAATGCCACAAATTTATGTTAATTGCATCCAAAAAAAATTAAAGCAGTCAAAAATCATCTGTATTAGCAAATGTTTCACAAAATACTTAAAGGACTCACAGTGTGTTTTTTCTTTATGACCTTACTTTGAAATGCGGAGTTATATTGCTGACTCACTTGGCAGGCAGAACAAATGGGCCCTATTAGTTCCAACTCAGGAATATAAAAGGAATATATAAAAATTCTTGGCACAATTGGAAAAAAAAATAATAACACCAGACATTTTAGGTTTTTGTTTCTGCTATGCACTGGATTTGGGAATGAGCAGAGAGGAAAAGAGAAACATATCCAGCTACCCCAACTCAATTGCAATTAAAATAATTGAAGAAAGATCTATTCAAATCAAGTTTTGCTATATGTTCTAAGACCTTTAGTAAATAAGTGCCTAGTCTTCTAGGTTTGTATATTCATATAAGTGTGGTGGCTGATATCTACATATTCACATACCAGAGCACCATGAAAATAAAACAAAAACCACCACCAACAAAAGAATCCAGACAAACCTGCAAACACCTCCTCTCTTGAAAAAAAAAAAAAAAAACCAAAAAAATCCCTCCAAAAGCCACTACCAAAACCCTCAACTCTACATTATAACTCTAGGAAGTTGAGAAGATTTGAGGAATGATCACTTATGCTTTTCAAGACCAAAACAGTAAGTTTTAATATCAGCAAATAAAGATGATCTTTCTTGCTCAAAGGTTCAGTTAACACTGTTTACCATTCTATTATATTCTTTCTGTCATTCATAAAAGCGTATCTGCAAAACAGCTCACTGTGTTTCCATATTAACTGTGATAACCAGGAGTCACATGAATCTTCACACAGGCTTCATCTGGTAAACCTCAGAATTAATAGGTATGACAGGTATGATAATGAAAACAACAAAAGAGAGAATTCATTGATGGATATGTTAAGATCTATTATGCAAAAATGAAATGTTATTTCAGTTGTATGTCATTTTACTCTATAGATCTACAAGGTAAATATTAACAAGATATTCTAAATTAAGCACTTCCTTTACATTTCACCTGTTCTTTTCCATTTCCTTTATTCTCTTAGTATGACTCAACCACTGTACACATCAGCTTTAGCAGGCCACAAAAAAGTAATTTTTGGCTTCAGATCCTGTGATAAATTTCTCATCAGAAAATTACACGTCAGTCTAATTTCATGGCTGTATTATCCTTCTGTCTAAAAACTTAACAAAGTAATTAAATTCTGAATTAACTGAAATTAGAATAAGCCCTAGACACTAGCTTCTAATCTGGACAAACATGTCTTGACAGAAAATAGAATTAATGTCTCATGCTTTGGAGAAGTTTGCCAAAAGAAGACCCCTTACGGTTTTAGGTAAATGGCTTTGTTTCTACCACAGGTGCTATTTGCTATTACAGTGTTTCTCCTTTGAAGATGCTAATGCAATTTCATAAGGTGCATATCACCTTTGATACACCAAAGGGATGTCAATTATCAGCCTAGAAACACAAGTATATTATCAAGACAAAAGGATCTAGTGGTTTCTTTTTTTCTTAATTTGAATAAAACTGAATGCTTCATGTCATAAAATGTTCTGCAGTCCTTTTGCAACTATTAGGATGCTTGTAGAGTAGGAATGTGGAAGTTGGCTTTTTTATAATAGCAGTAGAGGGGAGAAGTAAATAGGGAGGATATACCCAAAGGATATCTGGAGAAGAGAAAACAAGGAGATGAAAGCTCAGAATGCGAAGGCACATATGCAATCCTTTTTGCTTCCCTGTGTAATTTCTAAAGGAAGAGTTCCCCACCTGCACACGACACAGGTGACACCGACTGTCCAAATGGCAGCATGCAACAATCTATACAAAAGCTTAACCACACAACTAAAATAGAACTTACATTACTGCACAGAACTATCTGTTAAATCTACATGTGAGCACCTGCTACAGATGATTTTCATCTCCCAGGCCACTTAGTCTGCCTTACTTCCCTGTCAATTAACAGCTTTCACTCTTGAGGATTATATATAAGTCCTGTGGCTCTTGCCAGCAGGACATCTCATTTCTGCCTCCTGGCTACATTTAAATGTTAGTGACTAATTCTATAGCTAATACATGCAGTTGATTTTATCTTAATGTCTACCAGTTTAAAATGTCACTGCTTAGACTTGTCTGAAATGAATTTTTCTAAACCATCTCTTGCTAATTATCTTTTACCATGTATAGTTCTGTCTGATGGCCTGTGTTGTCAACTGGGATGCAAATGGGCAGTTCAGCTTTCTGTCTTTGAGACAGGGAGGTGGAAGCCCCAAGCCTTCAAAACAAACCACAACCTGGTCTTTCCTGATATGGAAAAGACTATCTGGAAGGGTACAACAAGTAGAAGTCAATGAACTCTAGAGTCCAGTGCCATTAAGTTTGTCTATGTCTTTATCTGTGGAACATTTACATAAGGGACTTGCTATTTGTTTCTAACACTCAGTAACAACAGTAACCTGTTGTTGTTGTTGTTTGGTTTTTTTAAAGAAAAGGATGACCCATAATCTTTTGTTTCAAGTAAAGAGAGTAAACAACAGCTATCACTGTGTTGGACCATTCAGATGGCTTGAATAAATCTTTTATTCAGATTATGTGGCTAGAAGTCTTTAAGCTTCCAATTATCTTCAGAGCATGGGCTGAAGTAAGCCTCAAAATACACACTCTACTTTTTGACACTATGAAGAATGGGTAATCTTGGTCTCAAGAGTGAGTTCAGATTTGCGTTTGTCAGAAACAGTGCAGAGAAATCTAAGCATCAGATGTACATATAATAATACTGAAAATGAAGACAAGTTCCTGGAAAAACATTTGAGTCTGAAGGAAGAGAGGACGGGACAAACATTTTGAATAGTTAGACAGAAAATACTGCTTTGGAAAGAGTTATAATGACACCCTATTGTCCTCACTGAGTGAACCAATATCTTTGTAAATAGGATCCTCTGTGCCTTGTTACTATGTCTGAAAACTGTAATGATAGCACTTCACCATATCACAGAGGAGTTTTACAGTGCTCAGATGTCATGGGTGCTATGAGCCATATATACATTTAAGACATTGTCTGCAGAAAGGTATTCATGCAAATTAAACTCCCATAAAGACATTTTTAGAGTGGAATATTGCATTCAGATTAAATTGCTGCTCTCTAAACAATATTAACTCTTGCTAGGATTCCTCAAGAACTCAGTAAGGTTTCTTAGATTTCTTTGCTTCAATTAATTTTCAGAACTAACCAGAAATTAACTATTTCAGTTCAAATACATTTTTTCTGTGACATGCAGACAAGCCTCAAGATCAACAGATTTATATTCCAGAAATATTTTCAAGGGCATAAGTCGCTGGCTGCCAGGTTTGAAACAGAGGGCTTGAGTGTATGTTCTCAGATAGCTGTGCATTTTCACTACATGGCAGTTGACAACTGGTGGAAAACCACATCTTGCTAAATAATTTTTGTTCATGTTAGAAAGCTATGCTACCATCATTGATATACCTGGCACAGGTATTGTTTTAAAATCCAGCAGAGGCCTAGCCACGAATTAGAACTGATTGATAGTATTACTATTTTTCCTATGTCACAGTTAATCATAAATTACTATATTATGAAAATCTAATATTTTTTTCCAAGAGATCCATTGCTTAGGTTGTGACATGGTACATCAACCCATGATGCTTATTTCTTTTCTATTTCTTTTTAGTTTCTAAGATTGCATTAGATAGAAGAAAAGAACTTTAAGCAATTCTTACACACAAAAGCTGTGTGGATGTGGCCATGAAAGTTTCTTATTTCTGTTTACAGTGCAATAGGTTCCTCCAGTCTATCAAAAAATTATGAGCTGCAGTTTGTCCTCTCCAGTGCATAACTATTCAAAAAAAGCCCAGTAGATGTGACTGTGACTATCATGAAAAGCAGTTAAGAAATTTCAGCCCAGGTAAAGCTCCTTCTGCTCAGGCATTAAAAAAAGAAAAACAAAATGGGAAATAAAAGTCCTATCCATCTCGGAATTATATGCATCAGCTATTTATACAAATGTTAATATACAAAAATTTGTCTCACAATACATATGTCCCTTTCTGAAGTATTCATATTTGGCATGTAGACTGCACATTCTGTGGTTCCATACACACACAAACACATACATACACACACATGTAATTTTGTAGAGATGGACATGAAAGGACACCTTTATCCTGGGAACCAATCATTCCTAACACTTCTTAGAAGGAAGCACAAATTGGAAGCAAAAGCAGGAGGGTCAATGACAGCAGCTGCTGCCATCTAGAGAAACTCCAGAGAACTTTGTGATTGTTACAGAGGAGAGCTGCAAGGAAGTCAAGTAATTGGACATACCCCAAGTGCCAGAAACACTTAATATGTACCCAGTCGTACTTGGTTGGCTTGTCTACAATTGCCTACATAATTTTCACAAATCTCAGTACAACTTAGTGCGTAAGGCACTACATTTTCAAAAGACAGTAGAGGACTTGCCCACTGGGAAGTGTCTTCCTCCTTCTTGCTGAGAAAAATATCCTTTTCTTGCAATCATAAATGGCTAAGATAGCAAGACATGATGCAATTTCTTTCCATGACTAGTGTTGCTGATGAACTGTGTTTAATCATTCATAAGGTTCTATTCCGTATTTATTGGGAGCAGTTCTATTCTATAGGATTTGACAGTGTTCTGACATCCTCCAAATTCTTCCAATAATAACAGAGATAATGACAATATAATTTAGAAGTCTCTCATATGCGGTATAGGAATGGAGTTACATATCTGCTGTAAATAACAGAATAATGGAACAGCAAATTGTTTTGCAGGGGAAGCTGACATTAGGTTGTGCCATGCTGCCAAAAGAAGCAAAAAGAGACAGAGGAATTTTGGAAGGACAAGAAATACCCATGAGAACTGCTGGTTGCTATTCTTTACCTCAAGGATATACAAGCTCTTCCCATCTTGGCATGAAGTAAAAAGCCCTAATCAATTCATAAACCTCTAAAATTCTATAAACAGAGGGGAAGCATGCAGCTGTCTCCACCCAGTGACTAAAGGAACTAAACTGGAATTTTTAACCTGTATATTTGCTGATTGAATCAGCAAATGCCACTGAGTGCCACTTAGAATTCAAGCCCTCAGAAGCAGTCCTAGATAATTCTGCTGACACAAGTAACCCCTCATTCCTATGTATTCCAGCAGACTTTTACCTAAAAGCTCACAAATGCTCTCTTTCCCAGCAGTGCAGCAAAAGTCTGGAACTTGAATGGTCTTGCAAAAATATGCAAAACTATAGGCAATACCAGATGCAAAACAGGACTCATGGGATTTCTTACTTTAGTCAACATCCTGTTCCTGACTGCAGCCAAAATAAGTTTTGTTTAAAAAGACACCCAAAAGGCCAGGTACGGGAAAGTATTTCCCAGGTATGAAGGAGGAGTTCTATGGAAAATCTGACGACTTACGTGAGTGTAAGAAATAATAACACTGAGTGCATTACTTTTGAGGAGCACATGAGGAATACAGAGGTACAAGAGAAGTTAATCAAAGTTGTCATAAAGCAAAACAGAATGTATGTCAACAAATAATATCCCTGGTAATGTTGAATGTGTTTCACACTTATTTGTGGAAAATTATTTTCTATGAGTTTAGACAATCACAAATGCAATATTATGTATCATCAATCATTTTGGCTCATTGCAGTAGTCAGAGCAAGAGGTAAGGGGGTGGAAAGATTCATTTCACTTCAGTTGTTCACTATTTAGTACGTTTGCATTATGTTGTATAAAATGAAATAATGTCTCTCCTACTATCATATTGCCAGGCTCCCATACATAAAATGGATGAAAAAGATATCATATGATGCAGAATTCCAGGTTCTTGAAACAATTCTGCAAAGGTTACAGTGTAAGATCTGCAAAAACCTCTTTCATATTTCTTGAATACACCTATTTTTGTTTATGTTGTTAAAACACATGTGTAATAAATTATTCAAGATTGTCTTCTGGTGCAAATCAGAATAGCTCTGGAAAATGTAAAGTCACAGAATTACTATTAATTCAATTCAGTACCTTCAGGGTTATCAATTAAATAAAAAGACAAAATCTAATCTTCCACTACCACAGAGTTATTTTTTCTCGTTTTGCTTCTTTATTAATTAAAAAGAGAATTTTTCATGATATGTTACTGTGAAAATGAAGAATGAGAATAAAAATAGGTCAGAATCAGTAACATTTTGAAAATTTAAAGAGGTATAATTTTGTGTATAGAGATACTCAGAGGTAGGCAGTAGAGGAAACTGGGAACAATACTCTCAGCTCTTATCTGGACATCCTTCTGCAAGTAGGGATTTGGAAGAGTAGATACATCTTTTGTCTTTTAAGATTAACTTTAAAGAGCATTGAGATATTTTATGAACACATTTTTAAGATGTAACAAATACTAGGCCTCTACTGCATAGATTTTCTCTGTCTGGATAGGATTGCTGTATTATATTCAGAACAGGAGGATAAAGGATTTATGGATATTTTCATCTGTCACTCTTTACATTCCCAGATCCATAATCCAAGAAACAAGTGTGTGAATTTCAAAACGGGACTAGATGATATGAACAGAAACTCAGCTGCAGGGAATATCTCAGAGGGATAATCCCAGCAAAACTCATCAAAAAGAAAGGAAAGAATGGATATATCTTGCAAAGCATAAGCAATATGCCATATTTCATCAGGTGTATATGATTTCTTACAGCATTTGGCACTGGGAATGTAAACCATACATCTGACCACGTAAAGATATGAGGAAAAAAAGATAGATATTTTTGTCAGAAGGCATTCTATAATAGCTTGGATCAAATTATATCAAGGGCCCCCAAATCATCTCCATTGATTTAACTAGACGCCACCCTATGATATTTCTCTGCATGAAGGATATGCAGTCAAGGCCTTGTCACATGGAGAAAACTCAACGTAGATTTCAACAGAGCTATCCCAATTTATATTAGAGGGAATCATCCCCTTATTTTATACAACAAAATGATCCAAAGTGACTAACATATGATAAATATCCTGAATTTATCTCCAGGATAATCATATATCTCCACTTAAGGCTCAAATTTCATATGAAAATATGTTTTGTCTGAGGCATTGTCTTTGAATGGAAGAATTTTCCACATAGGATCATTAGATTCCATCCAGCTCATATCAGAGGTTACAGGAGGCCACTCTTCCCTAACATTGACTCTCCAAAGCCCACTTATAACACAAGGACTGAAGCATACAAGAAGGGCAGTGTAGGACGATATTGCCAATATTGATCTTATAAAAATATTACCTGTCTCTCCATTATTACTGCAGGAGTGAAAATAACTAATGAGTCATCTGAAACTACAAAAGTTACTAAAACAGAGTTTATTGCAGTTACTGAAACTGGAATTTGGCAGAGTATTATGGTTAATTTTCCTACCTGTTGTGAAAAGCAGAGGATTTTTAATGATCATGGGAGTCCTCTGACCATAGTTCAACTCTTCTACCTCCTGCCACACTGAGCCCTTACAAATAACAGTTGTGCCAGTACAATTTTCCTACTGTGCTGCATGATTTCATTAATTCTTGGGGCATTGCACCATTCTTTTACACACAAACCTTCTGACTCTGTAACTGCATGGATAATGAGTTGTGTCAAACAGACATACTGACCTAGATGATTGCAACTGCCAGGAACAAAGCATACACCCCTGCTGGTCTATAGCTGCTTCATCCTATACATCAGCCCCAGAAATCTGCTGAGACAATTCCTGCATGGAAAGGAATACTTTTGTCAGATATTACAAGACAGACTTGTAATCTTCTTTGGAGATGGCCTCAGGGGGCCAGATAATCCAAGTTATTGTGAACAGCAGGAAGCTGTTGGAAAAACTTTCAAGATTTCATGGAGTCTACTTTCCTTTTTAGACAGCTTCCTGTGTATCTCAGATTGGAGAGAAGGCTGTCAGATACAACTTCTGATGGAGATGGAAGTCTGCTAAGAAGGAAATGTCTCAAAGTATACTGGGTGAAAACAAAATATCCCCAGAGAAATACCAATGCTTGCATGTTTCTCTGCTTCCTGGACATGCATACACTCTATACAATTGTACCTTCTGTACATTCCTACACTCCTCTATCTCTCCTTGGATTGATGAGTTGCTGTTCAGCTGGGTAATTTACAGAGAACTTAAGTGGAGAAGGATAAGCTGAAGGATATAATACAGATCTAGATGGGGATTGAGTTCGTGTGTATCTGACTGAAAGGTCTACACTTTTCCAAATAACTCTTCAGAAAAAATGTAGGCTTGTTTAGAAGCATGAACTGTTCATATTCTTACAGAGCCTGTGAAAATGGATCTGCAAAACAGTTAAAATATAGAATATTCAAGTCTCTCAGAGGATCCTTCAGCAACTTCAAGGTTTTAAAAAGACTTGATCTGCAGGAAACGAGGTTGGGGGTTTTTAGTTGACCTAAGGTAGTTAATTGACATTTACATTGATTTGGGGCTCCTGGTGAAAGGAAGAGAAGGAAGATAGATATGATGATTTTTAGTACACAAAAGAAAAGAATACATTTTTTATTCATCTACTAAACAATTTTTTTAAAGTCTTTATTTTTACCTTAGTAGGAAAAAAAATCCACATTTTGTTGTGTGTTTTGTTTTGTTTTGTTTTGTTTTAAATCTTCAGCTTTTCAGCTCTTTCAATATAATTTCTTTGGATACAGAGCAGCTCTTATTGTATTTACATAACACTTGAGGCAAGGACAACCTCATTTTAGTTGTAGTCTCAGAGAACTACTGAAATACAAACAAAATGGATAAGATGTCTCAGAAGAAGCACAATAAAACAGTAGGAAAATTCTAGCCAAATAGGTTGTCTTGTAAGAAAGAAATTAATAAAGCCAGAATTTGCTTCTAATTATGACTTTTGATTTAGTATATTTATTTATAAAAATGAAATAATCTTGTTTTGCTACCTAAATCTGCTTAAAATATAGATTTGAAGTTATTCCAATGTTGACACACTGTAACTGATAATTTTGCTTTATTTATCTGGGGGAAAAAAAAGAGACATGGCTATATTTTTTCATATAAACTATTCCTTTTACATCACTTTTCCCAGTTGTTTTGGTTTTCCAGTTTCTTCGCCTGTTTCCTTTATTATCTCTGCAGTCACAGCTGATAAAAGGTCCCATCCTGCCCTATTTTAATTGCTTAAAGCTTTTTGTCGTCTTCCCCCTGCTCACCTCATCCTTCTGCATAACTCTTGTGTGCAAGTCATGAGACAGAATACAGATAAACCCAACTTTGAGCACATTGAAGATGCTTGTTAAAAAGCAGTGTTATTCTTCTCTTTAGTTTAAAACATGACAAAATCAATTTTTAAAACTTCACATCTTAAAATGATTTTGAAGCTCTGAACCCTTTAAGTGATGTGCAAATGGCAGAATCATATCACATTGCCAATCAGTTACTCACTTCTACAAACTCCATTTTCCATGCTGCTTCAAAAGCTCAGTATAATCAACAAGTAAGCCTTTAAAATGTAAATTAAACAAAGTGCACCTTTAGATTGAAACAAGAAATGACTAATTTTTTCACACACCAAGACCAGAAACATCTGTTTCATCACAGTCACTCAGACAGTGGCACAAAGTTATTGGAGTATGTCAGAGGTCATTTTACCCAGATACCACAGTGCTCAACCCCTTTGCTTTAAGACCTGTGATTATTTAATGTAATTAAAATTTGTGTGCTATCCACATGGAACAGATTAGTGCTGCAAGCACCACAAAGTACTCCCACCAGAGACATGCTCCTTGCTTCAGAGAACATGGAAATAAAAAATCAACATTAACAGCAGAATGCCTTTCTTATTATGAAGATTATGAGAGGAAAAAACTTTTTGGTCCTCTTTAGATGAGAAAGCAGAAAGACTAGCCAAAACCATCTTAAAAAGTACATAATACTGATAATTGTGTTGAGGGAAAACCAGGCAATTCTGGGCTTCTCCAAGCCGCCCTCCCCAACTCCCTCACCACCTTCCTCCCTGTCACCATGGCCCATTGAGGGGGAAATGAAATGCATTCATGGTTTCTAAGGCTAGAAAGGATTACCATCCCCAGCAAAACAGCACTTCTTTTCCTCACCACAGGGATGTGTTCAAATAGGTGACAAAACCTTACCTGGCATGAAAATATATTTTAAAAATCTCATTTTAAGGCATGAATGATTGTAAGCCTGAAATCTTGTCCAATAATCTTTTAGTTTCCATTTACTCCCAAAATAATGCTTCTTGTTTCAATGTTGATTTTATGTAGCTTCCACTTTTCATTGTGAGGTCTGTTTATTCCATGTGAATAAAACTGAAATTGCTTCTTCACCCTCTGCTATCACTGCTGGAACACATGAAAAACAAGTGTGGAAATTAATTTTTGTCCGAAATGCTATGTGAAAATTCAGGATATCTTCACATTATGTATTCACAGATCACAACTTAGAGCTGGATCCAAAAGCTGGAAGTCTAACCATAGATTATAGATTTACAATGGAAATCTTTCTTTCCAGGCTACCTAACCCTTAAATTCCTCATTTCCAGTATCCTCTGATGGCAGTACTACAGTCTTGTGACTACAGGCACTGAAGTTCAGTGAACTTATTACGCTAAAAGCAAGGGCAAGAACATGTTTAATGGAGCACACAGACAAATTCAGTTGAATTAGGGTCTGGTATTTTGACTGGGTGAACATCAGTGTGGAAATATGAATAAGTCTGGATATTTGGTATTACAAATGCTCAACATTGAATTCACAGAGTTGGGAATGCAGCAGTCATGAATAACTATGGCAGCTATGGAAAGTTTACTGAAGCCTCATAATGCAAATTACTTCAGCAGCCTGAGATGACAGAAGGAGGGAAGCAAGCTGAGCCTTGCACAGAACTAAGATGTGCTAAATGCTCATGAATTTATCTGTACTAAAGCAAAGCTGAGAATTTTGATTTTTCAGTACTGCCCCATAAGCTGCAAATTTTCACATTTCCCTGCTTATAAAGCTGAACCTAAAGACTTGTCACAGCCTTTTCTATACTTGAGACAAGAGTTCATTGCCTATAAAATTAAGCCACATCCTATTATGTCATCAGTATGACTTGTCTAAAAGCACTTATTTTCTGGGGCATGAAGACAAGTGAAAGAGCACTAAGACAGGACTGTCTGGAAAAGCTTATCCTCAGGAAAACACTGGACCCTTTAGTGGTCTGTTTTGTTTTTTTTTTTACCAAAGCACCAGTATACTCTTTAGGTTGAAGTTTCATTTTCAAAAGAAAGGAAGCAAAAATACAAACAGCAGAATTTGTCATGAGGCTCTTTCTCCTCACATCTGCTAAGTGCTTTCTGCACGTCAGTGACTACCCAGGAGAACAACTGCCAACTCCCAATCTGTCCCATGTGTGACCAACTAACAAACAGGGTATTTCTTAGAAAAATACTAATATTTGCAGAAAGGAAAATTGCAGTACTCCTTCAACAATTGCAGCCAGTTTAAACCCATCCTAGCAGTGGTTTTCATACTTGGTCAACTGCAAATTGCCACTAGTAAGCACCCACATTATAGCTCATAGACTAAAACATATACCCAATCTATATTATATCTTTGATGCACAAATTATATTGATAAATAAAGCATACAGGTAACTGAACATGAGTCCATGGAACCCATAACTTCATCCTCTTGTACAAAAGAGGCAATCATGCCTTAATTTCAGGAGAAATAGTGACATAAGTTGAATGATAATTTTTCCAATTAGTTTGCTTGCAGTTCCAACAGCTGAGTGTGCAAATTCATTTATCTTATGAACATAAGGCCTCACATTTTAATTTGAATGGGAGCATCTCAGCACATGAACTTTTGACTTACAGAATGCTCAACTTTGCATTTCTTTTCTTTAAAACTGAAAAAACCCCATCGACTTACTAGATCCTGCCATAAAAGACTCATCTCTTTCCACTGAACATTGCTAATTTAAAAGCCTTTCTAAATAGTGATGAAGTTTAAAATATAATGTCAATTCTTATATCTAATAAATAGTCATAATTCACGATAGTGGAGTTGGTTTGGAAATGCTGGAGAACACAGAGCTCTGACGAGGGCCTTAATTGAATTAGCAGAAACAATTCCAAGTGCAGAAAAACTGGCATTTGCTATTAAAAGACATCTAAGAAACATTTTCAACATCTTAAGAAAACACCATAGTTTAGTATTAAAATAAGCTGGGAAACACCCAATAAAAACTGGGAAAGCACCTTGGGTTTGTACCAGCAGTGTGTCTTCGGACCTCCTTTATCCATGTAAGTTGGACAGGTACAGATCCTCAGAGGGATCATTTTGCAGAAGTACCCAAAAGGACTCTACAGTGTTACTAAAGCGTCCTACTTGATGCTGTTTGCCTGTTTGAAGCAATTGCACAGGAGTTAATAGTTCTCCAGAAACAACACCACACAGGAGTTCAAAAAGCTGCCGTCTTATTTGTAGACTGTTCTTTGCTGGAGTATCTCAGTGAAAAAAGGAACCCAAGGGATTGCAGATATAAAGTATAAAAGCATGTGTTCCACTGCATGATCAATAGATCTAGTGATCCTATTTCTTCATTCTAGACTACACTACAAGGGATACAGTGAATAAACAAAAGAGTGAAGTGAGTTGAATATTTCAGTTTGCTGGACAAGAAAAAGTGCATGCGAACATGTGAGTTTGAGCACTCACATGTGAGAATTCTTCATTCATGCCATCTTTGGTAATGTCTAGAAAACGTGCAGAATCAAAAATGTGGATTTTCAGCATTGACCAGCAATCACTCAAAATTTGATGTGTAAAAATTGTGAAATTATCCCTTCCATAAAGTGGATTAATTTTTTCTGTTTGTATTGCTGAACAGCTGCTACATATTCCATACAACAGGAACAAAGGTCTGGCTGTAAAATGCAGTTAACAATTTCAGAACACTTCTGATATTCCTAAGACCTTTTTCCTTGGGAGTAGGTTTGAAATCCAAAGACTGATTTTCTTCTTATCCTAGCATGGTTATTTTAAACATCCACATTTTGAAGCATTGACAGAATACTTGGGCTTCTGCTGTCTAGCAGTTTTAGGTGCAAACTAGTTTTGCCTAAGTATTTGGCTGAAGCTTTCCTACAATCAGGATTCTCCAACAGAAAAACAGCTCAAGACAAACTGGAGAAGTACCCTAAACAACTCCAAATCACTGTGATGTAACTGATTTTTTTCAGAATATCTTTAACCATAATGTGGTCTGTTAAATACCTCACTGGAAGGAAAAAGAGGGAGTAACACATTGCAGCAAAGTCATCATGAAATTATTATTTATCCTGTCAGATACACATCTGAACTCTTGGAATTGTGTGAGGAACAAGATAAATATAAATCTTTAAAAGGGTGTTTGGGTCGGTATTTCTGCTTGTATGTAGGTATGTAGGGGAAAAAAAATCAGATGCAGTACAAGACTAATTCTCAGATTTCAATATCTGGGTTAGTAGAAAGCATAACACCCAACACTACTCACAAAAGGAAACTCACACCTTCCCATCTATCACACTTTCTGCTTGGAGAAGTGAAAGTAGTAGTAGGCTTTCCACTGTGCTGACATGCAAACAATAGGAGTGTGACTGCTGTGTTTCCCTAGACATGCTGATACCCCAGAATCAGAATCCTGAGGCAACTGGCTGTTGTAGATTGCCAAGCCACTCTCCATGATACTTGAAAAGTCATGGCAGATACATGAAGTCCCTGGTGACTAGAAAAAGAGGGAAAATGCACCCATTTTCAAAAAGGGTAGAAAGGAAGATAGTGGAAAATACCAGCCTCTCAGTCTCACCTCTGAGCTTGGGAAGAATGATGAGGGTGGGAAAACAGTTGAAAGGTTGCCCAGACTGATAGTAGAAGTCCCCTCTCCAGAAACATGCAAGATCAGGTTGGACAGGGCTCTGAGCAATCTGATCTAATCGAAGACATCCCTGCCAATTGCAGGGTGCTTGAACTACAAGGCTTATAAAGGTCCCCTATAACCAAAACTGTTCTTCGATTCTATGGCTCTATGATTTTGGGTATGCTAGAGATTGGTTCTATTTAATTCTTTCTTGTGGTAGCCAATCTATCTTCACTCCATCATCAGGCTGCTATTAAAACAAAATCAGAATCTGGGGCACAATAAAAGTGGCATTACAAGATACAGACTGCAACTATCTAGAAATTCCAAAATTTGTTTGAGGGTTTTGCTTGTGCTTATGTTTGAGTTCAAAACAGTTTAAAAGAATGCAAACTGATCTGATCTCCTCAACTATGGCAGTAATAGATCTTTGATGGACTGCTTCATGCAGAGACATACTCTGCTTAATTTGATGGCAAATTATTCAAGTTGGAATTAACTGGGTATGGGCACTGTTGACCACCAGCAGGAATTTGAATTGAATTGGGGTCAAGGTCAACGTGCCTGTCTGAATTCCCTACCAATCAACTTGTTTCACAGAAGGCAAAAATCACACGCCAGTAGTGTTCAGTCTTACAAAGTCCTAGCTGCTTGCATATATTCCCAGTGATTCTGGAAGGCAAAAGAGAGAGAAAACAAAAAACATGCACACAATGCCTTGTTAAAGGAACATAAATCCTCAGCCTTTGTGTTGGAAACAAGCCTTTGGAATATGTCAACAAGTGAAAAGGTCTAACAGTTTTAGACTAGAAATTTTAGAATATTGACTATTTCTTTTCATGTATTGTAGGGTGAAAAAGGACAGGTTAAAATGTCATACCAACTCTAACACATCACAATAATATCCACATTCCTTTGCCAAGCACAACTACAAATTATAGTCATTTGAGGGCTGTTCTAATGCTTCACAGGGGCTCTGAAAAACACAAAACAGTTAAAGTACATTGAGGTTTGATGACAGCCCTGATTCATATTCAACAGACTCCAGTCTTGTGGCTGGAGTTATCACACACCTTCTCCTGCTGGGTAACCTTCTAGCTACAGAGTCCTGCAAGTGACTCTTTTTTGCAGTTTACTAATGGTAGGAAGTGTTACAGACCTCAGGTACAGAACCTTGAGAACACAAGAAGAAACATTAGCAATTAATCCAACTAGTAATCTCTGGAACTGTATCATAAACTCTCAGCATGCACATACCTCACCCAACAGTTATATCCCTTCAAGGAAGTACTTGTGCACAGTAGTTCTATATGAATACCCACAAACTGGGTCTGGATTGGCTGGGATCAGTGCTTGGCTTTGCACTGCACTATGTAGATTGTGAGCCTCTAGTTCAGGTGGGACAACTGCATATTCTATTTCTCCAAATTGAAGTTCCTGAATGTTGGCCTAGAGCAGGTTGCCACAGGAGCACAGCAGTTACATGCAATCAATCAACTTGCTTTAAAATCCTATATTTTTTTCGGCAGCTGTTTTGAACAGCTTCATTATGATTACTAATTGATCAATAAAAGATAGATCTGTATTCATTGAAAACAGCACAGAAAGAATATTCAACACAAAGCCAGATGGATTATTACTTCTTTCCTTTCAAATATGGTGAAATGCCAAATATTACCACTGTGTCATACTCTAATTGAAACAAAAACTGTGGAGGAAAATAAGATATTTCTAAGATATTACTTTGATGTGGTGATGAAGACACTGAAACAAAGTACAAGTGGTGCAGAAGCCTTTGAACATGAGGAAAAATGAGAGTTTGTGAAAGGGACTTTTCATCTCCTTATCTCTGCAGTCAGGGAGAGAAAGGATAACCAAAAGAGAGTAGGAAATACCCTGGGTTAAATCTGATTCCTTTTCAGGGTAAAGTTTCCAATTTTTTCATACATTCACTGGTAAAACTGCTTACAGATGCTAGTACAAGATTTACAGTTAAGGAGAAGCATTTGTGTCATAGTGAGCACAGGTTTGGGAAAGATTTTTAATTCAAAAGGTGTACTTATCAACTCCAAATAGAACAAAACTTTCCTCATTTTCACTAACTGAAAAAAAAAAAAAAACCTGGGAGATTGCATAGAACAACAAATACAGTAGGATTATAGATGGAAACAGAAGCTCTGAACATGTGTATGAATAGAAATGCTTTCAATCTGCATCTCATATGGCACAACTCTGTAACTTTGAGGTTTGGGACCTTCGTCACACTAACTGAATTCCCTTACCTTATTCATGGACATATCCCTGTATTGCGCAGTCTTCAGACACCTTTCTGCATCATACAAAGTGTCCCTGAAATCAGAGGGCTTCGGGCTGTAAAACAGTCCACACAGTTCTATCCAGTGGATTTAGTAGCTTCCCAGAACTACAGATTAAGTCTATATATTTCAAAAGACTATAAGGCTATATATTTTTGAGACTAATGACGTAGTTTTCTTTATGTGAGCACCATACATAGTACAGTAACTTTTTATTAGATCTCTATGTAATATTGAAATACTCATATTTATGTGACTCATGCTAATGTTTCATATTATGATATGAATACTTAGCATGCATAATGAACTTCTAAAGGACTTGATTCAATCTTAACATCTTCTTATAAAGAAAAGCAAAAAAAATAAAATACATAGAAGAACAAATTTTGACCAACTCTGTGTTCCAGTCAGGAAAACACTTTAGCATCTGCTTTATACCTTCTCTTGGGAGTTCTTCTATGCTTAAAATTAAGCAGTTTCTTAAATGCTTTGCTGGATTAGCTCCCTAGAGCAAAACCACAAAATTCTACAGTTTGTCACAATATTTCTGATTTAATAAGTCCCCGTGCTTTTGTCAATTGGCATCTGAACATTAATGTTTTCCAAGTAGAGTTGTTGCTTGAGTGAATATGTGTAATAAAAATCTGTAGTGTTGAACAAAAATGATAGATTCTATCCTTTCATTTGCCATGAAGATATATTTTCTGAACCCAATTAATAGTGCAAGTTAAAAGTTAGGTAGCAGCTGTTGCAGTCTTGAAGAGTTTCCGAACACAGTGTCAGAAGGAATTATAATTCCAAGGTCTTGAAATACTATGCATATCTTTACATTCTCTGTCTCCCTCTCCCTCTCTTTTATTCTGTGGTCATTATTTTAATGAACAGGTTTAGCTAACACCTCACAGGAAAGGTAGGTATTAACAGACCCAATTACTATAATATCCATAACTAATCAAGAGCTATGCAGTTGCTCAGCAGGGAGCCTAACTACTAGCCTAGGACTGATCTATACAGAACTTGTACGTGGGAATGAAATTATCTAATTCCTTCCAAAATAGAGCTTAAGGCATTGTGAGCACTTGTTTTGCTTTCTCTACTATCTCCCATGTTTCTAATCTTCTAAATTAAGACATTGGTCCTACACAGAATGGAAAGTTCCAAAACAGCAAAACACTGAGAGTACGGATACCAATCCCCAAGCAGAAAGGACAGCCTTTTCCTTTCTCCTTGTTTGCACTAATTCAGTTACTACAAACTCCATCACTACATGGTTACTGCATTGCTGTTCTCTTAACAGCCACTGGTGATAGAAACAGGTTGTAGGGTGTTATGGATTTAAAATCTTGGAATTTTTCTTTCACCTACCAACCCTGTGCCTCAGAGGGATCACCTCCTGTCTCTTTTTTTTCAACCATGGAACCAGCAAAGAGACTGCCGGCCCCATGGGAAAAAGAGTTCCACCTGGTCCCCTCATGAACTGCTAACAATGGATCATTTGCAGTAGCTGCCTGAGGCACACCCGACTCCTCAGGCTACAGGCTGGGTGTTTGGGAACTCCTGTAAGATAAGAAAGGTTTCCTGTCTTCACATCAGTGACTCAGTGTGATAACGCCCCTCTGGAGACCCATCAGCACCTCCACACCCAGCCCGAGGGGTCATGTCTGCTAACGGGCCATCAGGGATTCCAAAAATATGTGTAAATGTAAATGTGTAAATGACCCATTGTGAAACTCCCCTCCCTGGGGGAGGTACTGGGCACTCCCACCTGAGCCTAAGCACATATCCACCTGAGCCTAAGCACATATAAATTGGGGTTTTGGGACTGGTTCTGGGCTGATCCAGAGGAGGACCAGAGCTTCAGCAGGACTGCAACTGCCACTCTCTACTGGACCGGGACCATCCCCTTCACTGACAGGTTTCTTCTTTCCTTTTACTTTGTACCTAGGAGGGCCAGGTGGTGCTCAGTACAGGGGTTGACAATTACTATTCTGTTTGTGCCCCAGGCTGCTGGGACACACACCTTTTTTTTTGTGGGTTAAAGGGACTTCTTCCTCTGTACCCTTGTACTGATTGTGATCTTTTTTTCTTTTTTTTATTAAATTATAGTTCTGATTTATAATCTGTTTGTGAATTAGATTCGTTTCTCCTGCCGGTTTATCTTTAAACCAGGACATAGGGTTGGGTCAACTTTTGGCATGGACATTTCTATTTTCTTACTCTCGTATGTGCTGTATAAAAAAAAAAATCCAGAAAACCTAGAAATTCCACAATGTGAGCTAGAATAAAGAGATGAAACAAAAAGGTTAGTTTAAATAGATACTCTTAGATAACTAAGTAAATGTAATTAATTTAAACTAAGTCCTTAAACTAAGTGAAAGTTTGCCTAAAGAAAGATTTGGATAGGAACTTCGGAATTTGACCTTCCTTCATTTTCTTTTTCTTTATTTGTTTCTTTTGTTTCCCCATGTGCCAACACCACCATGTAAGCTTATTCATATACAAGGAAAGAAAGCAAATTTGTCATATCTAAGTCTTGTAAATATAGTAAAGATCACAGGCAAAAAATGTATTTCATTTTACATCTGAACTACAAGTTTAGGATAAAAATTGAAAACAACATTTTATCTGCAGGAAAAGTTTTCTGAACATTTAAAGAGATGTGATAATGTTACAGGATGCTAAATTTTAAGGGGGGAAAAAAAAGGGATTTTTCAAGGTTGAGTTTTCCCTTAGGCTAAAGGCAACACAGTTGTTTTCAGGACTGCAATACAGACTGTGTCATATTCCTTAAGAAGTAAGAAGAAAGAACAGTTTTCCATCTTTTATAGCAGATGACAAGAAAACAAACTATATGATGGGCCAAATCCATATTTGGGGTAAATCAATGTTAGCTTGGATGAAAGAGCTATTTTAAACAAACTAAGCATCCACATAATTGCATTAAATTCAAGATATAAAGGAGAAAATCCTTCTGCCAACATGAAATTTGGCAGCAGATTCAGCAGGTGCACCTTCTGGCACACACACCACAACACATTCAACATTATGGTCAGTCCTACTGCCCTGAACTGTCTGGCCAGAAGTAACAGTTACATTTGTGCATTAGTAGGCTGAGCTTCTCAAAAGTAACAACAGTCCCGAAGCTTTTATTTTTAGTTGTCTACTTTGACTCATCAAGAAAATACATAAATTTACACTGATTTTTTTACCCTACAAAGAATCCAGGTACACAGGCCTCTATGCAGACCTATTTTTTCAAAAAAAGATCTTTCAGAGGTAATGAAAGTACCAAGTGGTATCACTAAGATGCTGCTCCTTTCACTTTAATAGGAAAAAAATGGAAAAATTAGAAGGGAAAGCAGTTTGGAAAGTAGCTAAATTATTTCATTCCAGTTACCAAATTACTTATTTCCCAGGAAATAAATGACCCTCTATTTAGGAACTGTATCTTACATGAACTGTTTATGTTATTGCTGCGGTTTGAATTAATTGTTTTGCAACAGAGCTATATATATATATATATATATATTTCTAAAAGAAGCTGCTGATATTTATTTTCTGCCTTATGGACACATCATTGCACAATGATGCCACAGGATATTATTCCTATATAAATGATTATTTTCTTTCCTAGATTAAAATACTTTTGACACACATGATTTCTGTAGCACTTGCTCATCCAGCCCTACTGTCTACTATAATAATTCCAGAGGATGGTGCATGATACCAAATAACAGAGAAGCAGGAAACTTCCTCCAACAAAGTAGTTTTCCTATTGACCTTCTAAAACCATAAACACATCAAAACAAACCCCTTGTTACTGACCAGCTTTATTTGTTTAGTATTACTGCAAAAATGTTAGGCCTTGCCTCTTTCACCAGTTTGCTTCTAATCATAAAACATTTTATTAACTCATCTTCCTTTCTTAAGAAAAATAAACACATCATCCAGCAATGTAGAATGAAAACAGATCTACATAAGTGTTTATTTTATTTTGTGTTTAACTGCTTCTAATTAAAGTAAATCACCCAGTCTCTCTGCTACCTTCCTGAATTACATAAAATGCAATGCAATCAGTGAGTTAATTGCACAGGTCATCATAGTGCAGATTGAAATGACCAAGGCTCTCTATTCTCTCATGAATATTTCCTCTTACCCTCCTGGGACTTTTTGTCACTAGTCACGTGGTACCATCATAAAGCATATGACTAGATCTAGATTGATAATAATGTAAGCCAAGATCAGTTTACAAAAGTGCATCATACTCTAAATTCAACTCAGCTGCCAGATCTCAGTGAAGTTTGAACCAGAATATTTGAAACTGAAACTCCAGTAAAATCTGAATATATACATAGATCTAGGCATAGAACATATATATATGTATATGGAGACAGAGAGACAGAGAGAGAGATATCAGGATGTGGAAAGTTGTTTGTTTTTTCTAACACAGCACCAAAAATCACAAGTGCAGATACACAAGATATAGACATGAACAGATATGTAAGAAAACTAAAATAGGTTTATTTCTAATTACTTATTTATTATTAATCAAATGTGATAAACTAAGTTTTTCTTGAACGAACAGGATTTATTTATTCATTTTTACTAAAACTGCCTCTTTTCTCAGCCACTTTTAAGGATTACTACCTCTTTCTGCAATAATCTGACAGGATGACAAAAAAATGATAGAAAGTGTTATCCTACCTTCAAAGATCTTAAACATAAACAAAGAATAAAAGAGGGCAAGACATGGTCTATGCATATGAATATAACTATAGTTACTTATCAGGTCTGTACTTCTATAAATATTTCATTAGTGCAGTTTCTTCTGAAGTCTGTCAACTTTCACTGAGCTTTAGGTTTTAACATTTTGCTTTATTAGGAGTGTATATCATGGGTTAGATTTTATCCACTGTCTGGGAATTTTTAGTTAATATCCACTGAGTGTCAAAATGAGATTCAGAATCCAGATTCTTAAGAGAGAATGGGCTCTGAACTTCTGAATACCTTTGGAAAATTCAACTACAAGTGTCAGAATAAAGCCGGAAAAGTTCTTTTTGTGTTTTGAGTTCTGATTTCATTATTGATAGAATACACATGGTTACTCTTGACAACATCAAAGATATAAATTATTGCTGAAGAGAATGGATTACCTCTTGGTACACAAGCAAAGTGTCCTGAAACTGTACTGGGAACTGAAGACTGTGACATGTAGTTTGATAGTAAACTACAGGTCTTGACTGCAGGTTTATCAGGTGGCTAAAGGAAATAAGGAATTATTGAAGGTAAAGTGTTGTTATAAACCACAAACTATTGATTTGTGTTAGAATAAACAGTAAGAACAACTATTGCAGGCTGGACTAGACATTAATCCTTAACAATAACCAAAATTTTGCTACAGGAGTTTCAGCATAATTTTAGCATTAATGACAGAGTATTAAATATGTTTATGAAGAGTTCATAAGTAACCAATAGATTGTAATTATCGTATTTCATATTCCCAATAGATTTCATATTATGACAGTTTTGGAAGAAAATGCATTTAATTGATGATATTTTCAGCCCAAAGACATTCTTGAACTGTATGAAGTCTAACAACTGATGATGTTAGACTATATATATATGCCAAAACTTGGTTGCTGGTATTTTTAAAACCACAAATTTTTGATTGAAAATGCAATTTCAGCCTTATTTAAAAAAAAAATAATAATCTTGCAAACACATTTCAGATAGTTGAATTTTTCTATTGCTAAGAGTGGACAAAGATGATAAAGGAAGCTAGAACCACTTTTTATACCATTTCTTTTTCTTTGTTCATAATGGTGAAAAACATAAGAAAAAGGTCTATTTTTATATAAACTACAGTGATACTCATGCAATTTCACACAGAAGGAAATTTTACTGTGATGTTCAAAGACATTAGAAAATCACTCAAAATTATTTAATTCTCCTTGAGTTTTTTTTCTCACATCTCCCTTTTTTCTCCCAGATAATCAACTAAGCTTCTCATAAAACATGGAGAAACACACCCTAACTCTAGAAAAGTTAGACCAGGTGGTGTTTCAAGTGAAACTGGAGATCAGTTAACAAATTCCTCTAATTGCACATTAGTGATTATAAAACTTCACAGCAGACAACTAAATACAAACCTCACAGAAAAACTACTTTTCCCCTCAGAAAACCATACTGTACTATGCCCTGTGGGGGATCCAATCACCGGGTTTAGTTCAGTTTCTTGTCATGTTTCACATAAGAAAAACCCCAATAAGTCTATTCATGTTTAAGGTAAAACTAACTTGGGTCCTAGGAGATTGTGTTTTCCTTGAATTACATCTTCAACCTTTGCTAGAAGTGACCCCAAAACGCCTTAGACCTATGCATGACTTTTCAGAGCATAGTCTCAACCATAACATGGTTGGAGATACTGATCCAGAGGAAGTTAAAACAAGTAAAAGCCCCACTACACACCAGTGACCAGTAGAGCCTCAAGGGGACATTTTTAACGACTGTGGTTTCAGATAAGGTCATTTTTGAATGAGTATGGCTGGAAGGACAGTCTGTTTAGAGTCTCAGTGCAAATGAGGTGTTGCTGGAATGCCAGATCATGGGTATATCTCACTGATTAAGATCTTTCCTCATAGCCTGGAAGATGGTCATTTAGAGACTGAGAATCTTTTCTGACTGAAATGCAAAAGGTTTAAAATATATTTGAAGGTGACACGTAAGAAGCAGCAGGGACCACAGACACTGACATAACTTTCTCTAAATAGAAAGGATAAAGTAATAAGAGAACCTTAGAAGAATACACAAGCAATCCAGTAACTGTGGGAGCAATCCAGTAACTGTGGGAGAAAGAACAATTCTTCTCAAGGTTAGACAGAGTGATGGTTTGACAAAGAAAGACTCTGTCACCAAAATGAGGGGAAAGTCTGCTCGTTGCCAGCCTGTGGCTGGTATTTTAAAGGATAAAGTAATAAACAGTACACAAAGTGACAGGGTTGGAGGGCCATGAATTCATATTTATGTGTTTGGGTTTATTAGCCTTGAAGACTCAGCAGCAAGGTGATTTTGCTTTAGCTTTCTTGAGAGCAACACCAGTCTGGCTTGGTTCTCAAAATTACCCCAGAGAAACCATATGCACATACACCTGTTTAGTGAGCACACAAAACCTGGAACAAAACAAGGTACAAAATATGTCACATAGACAGTCACTTCTACTTCTCAGAAATACCAGCTTTCATTTGATAGGTATAATTCTCCTGATTTGTCCATGTACAAGACACTTCTTACATCTTTCCTTCTTTGTGACTAGCCCAGCTGTGATGGCTGGAGTAGGTGAGACTGAAGGTAAAACTCCAGTTGCACACTGTCAACCTCATTGCTGAGTGACTACCAGTCATACAAGTGTCATATACTCCTGCATTAAAAAAAAAAAAACAAAAAAAACAAAAAACAAACAAACAAAGGCCACAAACATTCATTAAGAAAGGCAGGGTTTAGTGGTCTTATTGGCTAAGAACAGCTACAAAGTCCACAAGATCTCCAAACTGCATTGTATAAGGACTGATAAAAGTTTAAAATAGATACCCAAAAGCTGTGAGCTATACTTGGGGAACAAGTTTCTTTGCTTC
Organism: Scytalopus superciliaris; assembly: GCA_013400415.1. Taxonomy (NCBI): domain Eukaryota; kingdom Metazoa; phylum Chordata; class Aves; order Passeriformes; family Rhinocryptidae; genus Scytalopus; species Scytalopus superciliaris. Next base: position 204,928 of record VXBX01004433.1, read on the forward strand.
TTCACATAAAATATTTTGCCTTGAAAGTACACAGAGCCACATATGTTGGTGTGAATGCATGTTGTAAACCTTGCGTGAAAAACACAAATAGTAATTATTTGCATAGCAAAAGTGGCCAACAATGCAGATATTTTCTTTTTTCTACCAATCTTTCATGGCAAAAATGTACAGAACTAGCTAAGTGCCTTTTCATTTTCAGGTAACAGTCTGGGTGTACTAAACCATTTTTATGTTGTGCACTGTGACACCTTGCCTTTATTTGTGGTAAAGTGACCCTGATATTAAATGGCTACTCAACCATTAATGTTGTTTAAGAAATACAGAGGCTCATACACATCTAATTAGCTTTAGAACCAAGAAAATGACCACTTGAGTAGAAGAGACAAAAACACTTTACTGTCCTCTGAACCTGATAACTGCTTTGAAGAGTACTTTATGGTTTACAGCTGTAGACTCAGGAAATACGGTAGCCACCTTTTCCATTAAAAGTCACAAGGATTTAGTACCTTATGTCCTTAATATATCTTTCAAAATTTCTGCAAAAATCCAACCTTCTGGCTGCCAGCCACTAACAGAAACACACTAATTTACCTCTGCCCATTTAATTCTGCTAATTGTAGCTTTCACATGGCATCAGTCCTTTTCTTCAAGTTTGATAAATATGAAGTACAACTTGGACCAGACATCCCACTCTTGTCCCACCAAAAGCCAAGTGATAGACACAGAATAGCTGCTAACCAACCAAAGATGACTCCTTCCTGATCCTTATCCATACTGAGTGTTTTGCCAGTGCCCAGAATGCATGTGAGTGCCAAGAAGCAACACTACACATTTTAAATGGATAAAATATGCAAATGGTTTCAATCAAAAGCAGAAATCCCAAGCAATTGTTAGGACATAGCTAGGTGTATTGCAGACTCCTTTTTCACTGTTTCCCACAGGATGACATGCCATGATGCAGAGAAGGTAACAGCAAGCCCTCCACAGAGACTACCAGGAAGACAGCCCTGGTCGTTCAAAAATTCTGTATTCATTAAAAGTTACTGCACGCCATTTTCCAATTCTTCTGTAGATATTGGCCTTGTCTCAATATGTCTTTGTTATTAGCTCTATGGTCATGTCAAGGACTGACATGCATTCTCAGGTCATAGATGTAACTTACTTAGGTGCTGAACACGTCATTATTATCCCTGGAAGCAGTTTTATCAATGTCCACAAAATACTCTGAACAAGTTTTTCACCCTATCCAGTACAATGCCTCCTAAGGAAGTTGACTTGCCTGAACTCACTGCAGGAAAACAAGGAGTCCTACAGCCTACATAGGCTGCCCAGAATGAATGTGAGCAGAACCTGAAGAAGTGCAGCAGATTGCTATGGTTAACGCAAGCACTATTGAATCGGGAAGCTCTAAGCTTGCCTCAGACACAATTGCCCTTTCTGCAAAATATTCTATCATGGTGAGGTAGTACAGATGGGCAGAATAGTTTTGAGTATGGGAATTGCATTCTTAGGAGATGAGAGCAGGAAGAGAAGAAAATCGATCTGATTATACAATTGGTCTTTATGGATGCAGGCCTGCCCTCTAGTTGGCTCCAAGAGGCCAGTAATCAAGAATTAGTTGATTTAATAAAGTAACTATACCCCTAACCTGAGGCTGTCTTAGAGCCAGTAGCATCCTCTGGAACTCAAAGGGAAGAGGTGAAGTCCAGATGACTAGAAAACCTGATACATGTCTAAAGGCTGAGAAAGAGAATTAGCACAGTAGTCCTACAAAAATGAACAAGACTTAACGTGGACATGATGAGAACAAGAACAGAAAAATCCCAAAGAAAACCTAGACACCTCTCTTGGCAAAAATAGGCTTTATGTATAATGGAGCAGGAAGACATATTCCCTTCAGTAAAATGTTTGGCAGTTTCACATTATTCTTCCACCAGCAGTCCAAAATAAGGATATGATTCTGTTAGATAATAGGTGGAAACATACCCTGTAGCTATCCTGGAAATAAATCATATAATAAAATCACTGTTGCAGGTTTTTCTCCTACAAGTAAGTATTGTGTTTATTCATCCTCAGGATGTGACTTGACTGTTCAGTTTTCAGATGTACCTACAACTGAATTCTCAAAGGTCGCAACAAGTTTTATTCTATAAAAATTTTAAGTTTTCAAGGCTGTGTTCAAAAAATTTGATGTAAGACTGGAAGTCTGGATGTCCCAATTTTCACATGATGTCACACTATCTCTAAAAATGTATAGACCTAAATCTGGAAAAGAATTCTGAAACAATGTATTTCCAAGCTTAGTTACCTCTGTAAGTATCAAACACCCAACTGAGCTGGGTAATTGTGCCACAATGTCAGAACAGTGAGATAAGGATGAGGATTTTAACCTTGGCACGGTGGACTTCACTGAAGCATAAATCCTTACAAGGCCCTTCACGCTGCTTTTAAAGTGCTGCATAGACACTCTCCTAAGCAACAGAAAAATTAAGTGTAGAAGCTTGTATGCCCAAAATGTACGAACTGTGCTTTACAAGTATAGGGAATTGTGTAATCCCAGGGGAATTTCATTGCTTGTTCTGTGATTAGCAGAAGCCATTAATCTGGCTATTAGTTTTCTCACTTCAGTGAAACTACCTGGATTGTCACATGTTTCTAACATAGGAACTTTAGATGGGAATCCACTGGACTAGTATGCTCTATACATACAAACTCTCTCAAAATATATCACAACCTTTTGAACTGCAAGCAACAGAAAGATCAAATGACAGTAAAAGAATTTCTGACAGCATCCCATTTTATAGTTAGGCTTATCTGGAGCACAAATGGGCCGACAAGAATTTGTCTTCCACTGCATTACAGTGACTTGATTACATTAAGATTGAGAAAAGAGAGAAAAATCAGACCTTTGATTAGTAAAAACATGAGGTTTAAACACTTCTCTAAAATTTGTAAGATAAATTGAGAGCTGTAAGAGGGATATTTCTGAGCTAAGGCTGTGTACTACGGAGAGAATAGCTTTAGGGACTACGATTAAGTTTCTTTTTCGGAAACAATATTAAGGAAACCAACATTCAAACTATAACTGTTGAGTAACCACAAGGACTCTGAAAACCTCCCAGTGGCAGATTTTCCTCTCAAAGGCAGAGAAAGGCATGGTAAGACCTTAGGATACTGTCATCATAGCTAGAAATTGGACTAAGCCTACTCAATTGCATCTCAGATTTAAAACCCAGACCAGAACCAGTCTTTCGAAGCTGAAACTCATTGTGAGTGGGAGGTTTCAGTTTTTAAGATCATCCCTGAAATCTGGTGGCATTGAAAGGCAGATCAACAAATGAAGAAAAGTTATCTGATTAGAAACACCAAAAATAGTAGCTCTTGTGAATATACAAAACTGGCAAGGAGTGTTTGAGCGATATGATAATAGCAGACTCCACATACAGGACAGTCTCTAGTTCACCTCAGTGATCTTGTGAGCAAGTGTCATGTTTGACAAAGTGGTTCGTGTTGAGACACACCATCTGTATGGAATATTAGACTCCAAGATGTCATACACGATAAAACTGGTAATGTCAATGCTGATCTGAAGTGCTGTTGTCAGAGTTCTAAAGAGTGGGTGCAGAAAGAACCACTAACAACTATGGGCTTTAAGAAAGCACTTGGGAATACAGTTAATGAAAATGAGCATGCTGGAAGCAGGTTGTACTAAAAGAGGTTTCATCAAACCCTTTTTTTTTTTTTTCATTTTATTTGCTTTGTTTAAGCTTTGTTTGGGGAATTATGTCCCTTTTGTGTTAAAGCAATTAGCAGCTTAATGTTAATTTATTTAGCTACCATTTCACTGTGGTGTTTATCCAATAAATGTATCTTTTTTCATTGCAGATATTAATTTAAGTTTTGCATGGAGACCAGTATGGGCATGAAAACTTTAATCACCCTTGTTACTCCTCAGAAAACATACAGACATTTACAATTCAGCTTTAGTTGTTGTTATGAATCAGACAACCTTCTTTTCGGTCACATCATTTTGTGTTTCTTGACCAAATCTGAGAGTGAACACAGAACTTGATTCTACAAAGTTGTAAATGGCACTAGTGGTACAAGAAGTAATTTCATCACTTCTTGATATTTCAGGGCTGGTATTTCCTGACCTTAGAGTGGATTTACATGACTGCAAGGACATCTTTGAATTTGGCAGGTCTGTACCCCGCACAGAATTCCCACCAATGCCTGAATTCTCCACCAGGTTTCTTTTGTCAAAAAATCTTACTTTAGAACATTTTTTGTGCTAATGCAGTGATGTGAAGGAACTTTATAGAAAGCCTGAATTATACTCAAATATTAAGGGGGCAGGTGCAGATTAAGGCAAAATAACATCTAGGGTGGGGGGCAGGGTTTGACATTCAGAACAGCATTCAGGAAAGATATTTCCTATCCATTTTTCCCAAGTTATTTGCCTTTCTTCAATATCCAGTGCCTTGGTTTTTTGGTGTCAATTTTAACACTTTTAGCGTCACCTCAATTACATGTGCGGCATTGTAGTTATCATTAGATGAATTTCCCCTTTGCTTTCACAAGATAAACATCGCTAGATGAGGGACTTTGCACCAGAAAGAAACCTGGAACATTCTGTGAAGAAACTGAAAATAGACAGCCTCATTTGCAACAGGATTAAATGTATGCCTCATGAACAATAAGGCAGAACACATCCATACAATCTGATTAACAGATTTTTATTTATCCTGCAGTCTTTGACATTTTTTCTTCTTTGTATTCACTAATAACATGCCTGTGATTTTCTGCTAATGAATTAGACTTCAGCTGTACAGTAAGTATTAAGCTTTTCTTCAGCTTGTTCCACTGGATACATTGTTTGCTTGAAATAAACCCTTTACAAATGAATGACTATTAGCCCTAAGCCTACATTTATGAATGAAAGTTTATTTGTGATATCAAATTGTAGCACAGATAGTCCCTTTGATGTCATTACTGAATATTTTGCAGTGTTAAAACAAAGATGCAATGTTATCTAATGCTGAATATTACGTTAGAGTAGGAGAAAAAAGAAAATATTTAATTTTGATTAGGACTCTTAGATCACTATGGCAAGATTTTTCCTTAAGGAAAATAGACTTCATTAATATTCACATGTAATTATTACCTCACATAACATTTCAGATTAACCTCTTTCTAGAAAAACACCTCAAACTACAAGTTTGCTCATTTGTTATGCAAGAAATTTTCTGCACCCTGACTATTTCTTGTCTTCTGGCAAAAAAAAAAACAAAAAAAAAACCAAAAAAACAAAAAAAAAAAAAATCAACCAAACCC
>VXBX01004433.1:210287-231339 GCA_013400415.1 Scytalopus superciliaris
CCCCCCTTGCTTTTTTTTTTTTTTTGGGAAAAAAAAAAACAAAAAAAAAACCAAAAAAAAAAAAAAAAAAAAAAATCAACCCAAACCATCTTTAGTTAATTACTTTAATCTCATTTGCCTCACCTACAATTACAGGATATTATTTTTCATTTTTACCAAAGAAGTGGGAGCAATCATACCTATATCCTCCATAGGTGTTAGATACTTTACTGTATGACAGGTTGATTTTGGCCATAGGTTCGGTTGGCCCCATCCTCTGTGAGCCACATATTACAGGTGGGTTTATTTATGAAAGAAAAACCAAGCCAACCAAAAAACCCCAAGGAACTCTACCAACAGGAGTATTCAAGATGAAATTTTTGACTAACAAAAAACTTATTTGTCACACCTTTATCAGAGAAGCAAAAGATAAAGTACATTAACAACTTAAAACATTCAAAGAACACTTACTAAATATCTATCGTATCCATAAACTGGTTTCTGCAACAGCCAGTGGCAGTTCTATAGCTAAATTATATAATTCTCAAGTGAAAGGTTAGGAAGGAGAGTAACAATACTTTTGAACCCACTTGCCCGTGTCAAAGAGTGTGCCCTCATCATCCAGGACAAGGTTACCAGGCCCAGCTTCTTTGGATCATCAGTTGCCTACTTAGTCTGCTTTGAATCTTTGAATTTTTCAGACACCACATGCAGTAGAACCATTTCTGGGAGAATTTGTTCTGATGAGCTCAGAATAGGTCTCTATTCACCTTCTTTGTTGGAAATATGAGACACTTTGCAGGTCAACACTGTCAAGAGTGTTCTTTTATTTAGAGAGAAGACTTTTCATTCATTTTTTGGTCTGTTACTGAGAAGTATTCATCTTTATCACACAGTCTTTTGAATTTCAGTTTTATTTCAGTACTTTTTTCTTCAGTTAAGGAAGAATTTTTTTTTATTTTTTTTTTTCAGTTATACACTACCAAGCCCATTATACAATCCCCTTATGGCTAAAGTTCTGCAAAATCTGTGACACAAACTGGAGTCTAACATCTTGAATAGAGAATCCCTTTTTAAAGAATAGTGTTCAGCACAACACAAAGGCCTCAAGAAATTAACATCCAAAAAAATCACACTTCTAAGTGTTAGGGAGTGGCAATGAAACCAGTAAGATAGCACAGGTATGTAAGATACATAGATTAGCCCGTTCTCAGCTATAGCTGTTCTCAGGGAATGCAAACAGCAGCCAATGCCCACACAAAGGTCTGTGGTGCACCTGGCAGAATTTTAGACAAATCTTCTGTACAATTCATACAATTATTATAGCTATAGTTGCAATTCAATATCAGTTCTTGGCAGCATGGCATTAGACAGTGTATATGGAACAACACCGTCATAAAACAGCTCCTGCAGTACTCAAGAATTTTAATCCACTCTACACTTGACAGCCAAAGAAACTGGACTGACATATTACTAGAAGAGATATTTTCATCTGCTACTCTTAGTCCTCAGTGACTTCTTTACAATAAAAAATTGATGGTATTTTTTTAACAGTCAATATAAAGGGAGTTTGTTGTACTTCATAGAAATGCCCCCCAGAGAACAAATCTTTTATCCTATTATTTACTATTTCTATATATACTGAAACAATTTAAAGTTAGAAAGATTTCTAATGTGGCCAAGGCTGGAATACAGAGGTGAAAGCCTCTCCATCACTTGGAAACAGCTCAGAAATATCAGCCAACCAGCAGCTACCCACTCAAATGCACTGCAGTCCTGATGGATGGATAGCTTAATGTTGCTATGGTACCCTGCTGATCGATTTATCACACCAACTATTTCTCCACCATGATCCCCTTAAGGAAGTAGGGAGAATAGAGCCAGGAACTTAAAAAGGAGTAAAACAAAATTAACGTCCATCAAGCTAGTAGCAATTTCCCAGTGGCACCAGCAACTGACAGGGCCTTTGTACAATGTAATGATGGAACCTGTAGTAAGTGATGGGTCATCTTACAGCTCCTCTAGTTAAAACAGCAGGGCAGTGAGTGTCAGGATGACAGCTGACAAGAACAGACTTAAAAACAAGATTTCATTTGTATGGGATTTTTTACTAAAAGAGGCAAAGAGTTTCAACTAGTAATATGCCATTCTTTTTTGTTTGGTTGGTTTTTTTAAGCAATTATCTTTTTATGAGCACAGATCTCCTGGCAAAGTTAAAGAGATTATTAATATGTGAATTTTAATATCTTGCTATATTGTCCACTTAATAGTTTCAGTACTGATCTTTAATAAACTCAAGAAGATAAAGATGGTAAGTCCTACCTTCAATGAAGAGAGCTCTTGCTGAAAGTACCAACAATGAAATTTGGAGTTATAAAGGCCTTGGAACTTCTTCAATGTATAAGAAAAGAACAATTAGAAAAAAAATTATTATCTTTTTTACATAACACTATCACTAACTTTTTAGAGTGACATATTTAAATCCCTGGCCATCTGAATTGAAGAAATGAATACATTAATCATAATGTAAATTTCAAGAGCTGAGTTTCAGTTAGGGCCATTTAGCTCAATATGACAAAGTATCCTGGAGAACTTACATGAAATCTTCAGTTAGTAGTAAGTAAATTGATTTAGAGTTAATGCTGAATTCCCACATTTGAAAGACTCAGGTGTAGAAGTACAGTTTAGGCCACTCTGGACAGAGCAAGAAAGAAAATCTGATTAATATTCTTTACTTCTTCAAAGTGGAAGTGGGGAAACAGGACTGATAAGAGATTTGGCTCAAAGCAGTGTATCTTCAGTGAAGGAGTTTAGAAACAAGAATAATAAACTTCAGTAGAATGACTTCAGATAGCAAATGGAAAGCAATGAAGTCTTGGATGATAGAATGTTTGTTTCTTTTCTGTCTCATCTTTAGCTACTAAAAAGCTTCAAGAAAAAAATTATCTACACTGTTCAGTTGTTTGAATTTTACTGAGGCAATAGTCTAGATTTCATGTTATATTTTTCATTAAAATGTTATTGAATAGTTATTCCTCTTCTGTCTACAGTGCCTGAAAGCCAGGGACTTTATCAAATGAACTGAATATTTGAAATAAGCTTTTAATAATATTTAATACTTGTGCCGGGAAAATTATTCCCTTTCCTCCCCAAATCAAGAAAGGAATAATGAAAAACATAAAAACCCCATCTATAGAGCACTTTGATAAGACTTTTTTGTCTGAGGCTGGAAGAATATTATGAGGAAATACATTTATCCCATTATTTTGTTGTTTCTTAGACATCTGAGAAAGGCCTCAGTTGGAGACAGGATTCAGATTTAAATGAATCTGTCATGTCACATCTTCCTGAGGAGGGTGGTGCATCACTGGTCACAGAAAGAAGCTGTTCCTAGTGCATCACTGCAGGTTTTCAAGAGAGTCACAGAAAGCCATAGCTGAATTAATCTTTATAATTATTCCACTTCAAGCAAGATTCTGGACTATAGACCTCCAGAGGTATCTTCTAAACAACATTTCCATATAGAATTCTATGAATATCCTTATGTTCCTATATTATATTCTTATAAAATACTTCTAAATTTTACATGAGTGGAATATAGACATGATAAATTTGTATCAATATATTTTTTAAATCTCTATGAATTTATATTTAATAGAAAGCCAAACAAAAGAAGAAAAATGTCCTTAAAAATAAAATTAGGAATTATCACGTGAAATGGACTTTCATCTCCACTATTTTCAAGCAAAAAATAAATAAAAAAAAATAAAAATAAGCCATCACACACTGTAATCACTCATTCACACAGAAATTAGAGACACACCTAAACAGAGATGGGGCAAATAGGCTTTAAAACACTTGGTGGTCTTAAAAACTTTAAAAAATTAACTGCTAAACCATTATTTGAATCCATTATTTGAATTTGGCGTTATAAAGTCGTGAGGAGAAACTATAGTTCTTGCTAACTGGTGGGTTGGGGAGCATGGATTCAATGTGTCGTGAAACAGATTGCTAAGCTGCTATGAGATACCTAACAGCAAGGGTAAACTCCGTGTCTTTTCCACTGGAAAAGGTGTCAAGTAGAGAAAACAGCTTTTAGAAGACTGCAGATGAAGATCCTGTCTGCAGCAGGCAAGGTAGATGATAGTATATGTCCCCTGCTTGCACTCAGATAAAGGGAGAGTCATTTGGCAGTACTGCCTTAAAGGCCCTGAAATCAGAGTGACGGAACAGACAAAGACACAATTGATGGGAACCAGATGAATTACTGTTTAGCGAACTCCTTTGGATTGCAGCAAAAAGCAATTCCTACTGTGGGTGCCGTACTTCAGTGCAACAGTAGAGCTCATCGACATGTGAAACCAGAGTGGTTGTCACTGGTTTACTGCCAGGTACTAAAAAGAAAACAGAGAAATCATTTCTGTGGGTTTTTAGAACATGCTCTTTGCTTTCTGGTTACAAGATGTGTATAAACAAGTATTTATTATCCTGCTTCATGAAAACATTTAAAAAAGGCTCAAGATCCTGCATCCAGATATCTTGCTTTTTTACTAAAGGCATCCTGATTGAGCATGTGTGTTGAAAACTATGCATACTGGAGTTCTTCCTAGGAAAAAGACTTTTTTCTGGAGATATTTGCTGTCATTTTCTCAGAATAATCTCCTAGTTTAATGCCTAGAGATGATGAAAGATTAGGGGTTTGGTTGTTTACTTTTTTTTTTTTTTGGCTTCTTGAGTCCTTAACACAGAGGGGGGGAAAGTGATATTTACTATCAGGATTTATTTTAGACAAGGACTTTCCCAAAGACACAAATATGAAATCCACAGCCCCTTCAGACACTTCACTTAAGTAATTGAATCTTTTACTCTTCAAGAGCAGCCTATTACAAAGCAAATTGGTGCTTTGTTTCTCTTTAACAATCTTTCTTCTCTGATATCCTAATCTTGCCAGTCAGTTAGTAGGAGCACGTTGTTCCATTTGCTTGAATAAACTACTGTAAAAAGTACTCAATGACCTACATGAACATAATGTTCAATTTACTCCCTAGGACTGAATGACAAAGGAAAGGTGACTTTTAATGATTCTAAAAGCATTGAATGAGATCAATAAACCATCAAAGATTTGATCCCAGGAGACCTCTTAGCAGCTCTCTTTGCTCATAGTTTCCTTTCAGAGAAGATTGTATGTGAAAATGAAGTTCTCTGTCTGTTAATGGATTTTTAGGCTCTTTCCTATGCCTTAAGTAAAGTATAATTAGCACCTGCATTCTCCAAGATTTCAAGAATGTTACTTGTGTCTGTCTCTGCTATTCTCATGTTTTGATGAAAGTTGCAACCCTTCATCCTCAAGAGCTTTGCTATAAAAAATATTTTGTGCAGAAAAACAGTGTCATAAGTATTAATTTGATTTAGTAAGAAAAATTATTTTTTTTCATAGAATAGTCTGCTTTTGAAGTTTATTTTGAACAAATAAATTAGAAGTCAAGTATGAAAAATAAATATAGTCTTCTAACATGCCTCATACAGTTCATTAGGAATCCCTATGTTTTCTGCAGCAACCTGAGTTCCTTGTTATGTCTATTTTCACTGAAGAGAGAAAGCAGGATCTCTAGGTTTAATACATCAGGGGAATGGTATCCATACAAAATGGAATTTTGGTGGGGAAAAAAAGTTATATCAATCAGTTCAATAGCAAATTAAATTAACTCATTTTAACAATAAATTAGGTTACCAGTTGTTCTTATTTGTGTTACTGACTCACATTAGCAGTCACCTAATTGATAGAACAACAAAGAATGGTTCTTTTACAAGTCTGCATTATGGTAACATTAACCTATACAGCTTTGATTTTCCTTTTCTTTCTTCTTGGGTCATAGGAGCAGCCAGAATTTCAGGGCAGATGAACATTTTTCTAATGGAAGTTTCTACCCTCTAGAGATTATTACTGCTTTTTAGTATTTAATTGTATAAAATCAGCCTGTAATTGAAGCAGCTTTTCATTTGAATTCAAAGATATGATCACAGGCACCAGAACACAAATGTATCCCATGTTGTGCTAGCACATTAGAGACATAAAAAGAAAGCAATCTGACAAAAGTGTAATTGTTCTATTTCTCAAGCTCAGGTCTATACAGAACCCACATCTTGTAAAGTAAGCAACTTATGTCCACTTATTTTGAAACATACATAGGTATTTGCAACATAAATGCGAAGGAAATACACGTGCATACATAAGAAAGTACAATAATCGCCAAAATGAATGTGAATAAAAATCCAACCAGTTTGACATACTATCTCTGACAAGGGGGGGTCTGATACAACAAAGAATAATCACATGTATAATTAGATATTTCAATAGAGGATCATATTTATATAATTGCCCCTGTTAGAATTCCCTACAACAGGGATTCTGTTGTGCTAGATTAAGTTAATGAACACATTTTGACAATACAATCTTGTCTCCCTCTTCTTTAAAGGAACCCTAAACATTTACTTGAATAGCACAGTTACAAAGCTGTAAGTTTAAGGACCAAATGAGCCTGCTTTCTGTAAGTTAAATGGACATTTAAAGTAGTTGGCTGGAGTACGGCTGCCTGATTTGATGGACAGTTCTGAATTTCAAGATATTATCTGAATTCTACTGCTTTCTTCATTACTTCTCACAGAACAATGAGCCCATCACTGGCTGTCTCTTCCTTCATTTCCTCAGCAGAAAAATAGAAATGATAAAGCAAAGCAAAGCTATTTTCTTAATTTGGTCAATTCAGACTACATTGTTTGAGCCTGAGGCTGGCAGTCAGGAAGTGCACATATGTAAGTGAGAACAATGAGCCCCATCTTCCCTGTGCTCTTTAAGTATTATGCATGTATGCAATATGCAGACGGGGGCTCAGAAATATTTCTTACTAAGGGAAAGACACTACAAATCTTGCTCAGATAAATTGAATACTTGCGTATGTGTTATTAGAGAGCTCGTAATTTTACATGGAAATTTATAAGCAATTTCTCATGTAGTTTCCCACATGTTTCCTTAGAATAATCCCATTATACTGAAATGAAGCCACATTCCCAGAAGCACTGGTGACTTTTAGGCTAAACTAATGTACTTGGAACAAGGCCACAGAAGTCATTTTAGGAGTATTTAGAATTACAGCCAGTTACTGAACGGTATGTTATTTTCACACTGAAGTAGAAGCCCTGCTTTTTACTAAGCAGTAGAGGGGGTTTTTTTTAAGTCTCCTGCTCTTTTCACTAACCTGCTTATCCCTCCTACATTTTCCAAACCTAAAATGGCTTTGTGCAGTGATAATTTGGCAGAAGAAATTCAACCCTAACATTTTCCATAAAACTTTCTCATTTTTTATTTGTTGCTAAAGTTTCAATGAAAATATTATTTGAAAAACGAAGAATGCCTCCCATTTCTCTTTTATGGTAGTTATTTTTTTTTTTAATGACAAAAATCTTTCTCTGATTCTTGTAAGCCAAATCAATTGGATTAAACTGCAAATCTTCTCCTGACTTCAATATAGTCAGATACATCCAAATTTCATTTCACATCCTATTGCAGTTCTGAATTCAGGTATGCTGTTTTAACTCTTTAACCCTCTTATCCCCAGTCAGAATCAGTAAAGGCATTGATTTTAGTCTGTGAAATATCTGAATCATGTGGAAAGCCTGTAGGTCATTTTAATAGGATTTACATGATGATAAAACACTTTAAAATTAAAATTATTATTAATAAGAATCCTCCACTGAAATCTCAGCGCATACCTTCTCCTCCAGTTTTATCTTCCTTTGCACTTCAGGCAGATTCTTTATGAGAGGAATGTAATAAAAATATACTTAATCTGTATTTATACTCTGTAGGTTGTGGACAGCAATTTTGTTTGGCATTGCAGAAGTCTCTGAACTATTCCCAGCAATGCAGCTGTAAGAAATCTGAGTACTGGAAACCTAACATTTTTAAAACTCAGTGGAATCACCCAGAGAAGTTTAAATCAGAACTCTTATCTAAGCTCCTTAATAAAGTACATACAAATCATCAAGGTTCAGATAAACATTGAAACAGGTTGTCTCTGACTATGATGGTAAATACCTGCACACATAAGATCTAGCTGAACTGATTTAACAGTAACCAAATTACTTGTTTAAATCAGAGAGGAATCCAGGTCTGCCAATTACTAGTTCACTTAACTCTATGTCAATATAATTTTCCAGTCAAAATATTGATTAAAAAATAAAATAAATAGAGTTAGGATTGACCAAACAAATTAAACAGTGCATGTTCTGGCAATAAATACTTTCTTTGTGTCTTGAAAAACAACTCCTTCCTGTCAACCCAACTTTACTGATGACAGTAATATGTACTGGAAAATTAAATAAGTAAATAAAAGCAACTATATTTTTATAGAAAAATGGACATAGATAACTATATTATGAACTAAATCTTGTAAAACAATAGAAATAGGTAGCTTTTTTTTAAGCCACAATGATGGAGTTTAAGACCTTGTGGATACATATCACATGTATATTAGCTAATCTGTACCATGCTTCCAGTACATTTTGAATGCCTTATTAGACAGAAAAGAGATTGTTACTCGCTAAGCACTCACCATGACAGTATCCACTTCAACAACTCTATTTTGTGGCAGATTTTTTTCTCTCTTCCATAATCCAAAAAACAGGGCTAAGCTCAAAGCACAGTAGGACTTCTACAGGGTTTATAACCTCACTTACAGAAAAGTCACACCTATCAGTCCTTTACATCACTCTGAAGAACCTCTACAGTATTTTTTTTTTTTTGTAACTTCTTCTTCTGGTGAGCTGGAAATCAGGAAGATCTCTAGATGTGTTTATGTATGAGACCCATGAGAGGTTATTCTCTTCCAGCTGGGTAGGCAAACTTTCAAAAAATCAGACAGGTTCAAACTAACAACAAGAAGAAAACTAGGACTAATCACAGGTGATTGGTATTAACCTGTGTGTTACCTGTTTCAGGGACTGACAAAGCAATCAGTGCTGGAAGCTCAAATTCATGTGGTTCATTTTGACTCTGAATGCACAAAGTTCAATTTCACTTTTTCACACACACACAATATATATATATCCTTACCTTTTAATCTTTTAGAAGAGCAGTAAATTTGTGTTGGTTTTTTTTTCCTTTAAGTTTGCTAAATACAGAAAGATTCAGTATTATTTTCCTGCTTATATTCCTTATGAAAGCTTAACAAGTTGATTCCATATGCAGACTGTAACAAGAAAGAAAAGGTGCAAAAATACAGGAAATGATTTATGAGTGCACAGGGACAGCATCTTTTCAGAGATGCCTGCCAGTTCACAACTGAGGAAAGGTAAAACCCAGCATGAACCTAAGAGTAAAAATTTCACCTCTAAATTTAGTTTTCTTTTAGTTAAGATGAAACAAAATGACACTGCTTAATTATGCATCAACTGGAAAAAAGACTCTGCATATAATACAGCTATGAGACCTCTTTACAAAACATGACAGAGGCTGCTATGATCCAATACCTTCATATATCACATAACTTCACATGCTGCTGAACAACCAGAGTCAGTGTCAGCAAACAATTTAGATGAAAAAATTCTGACAAGACATTTTTGTCATTTTAAAAAGCTCTCAGAAATCAGTTTAATTTCCATGAAATACCTTTACGTCAATGAAATTCCTCTGGAAAAAAAATGCACTCAAAAGCAACCTTTTTCTCCTAGCTTTGTCATCCATGTGTCCTCCACACTTCCACCAGCAAGGCTTACAAGCCAGTATTCCAAATCGTTCAGACCAAGGCAAAGTACTCTCAGAAAAATTCCATACAACTAATTAAAATAGGGCCACTGACAAAGTTCAAGCCTTAATCTTACTTGTTTAACTGTGAGCTCACTCTCTGATACTCTTTCCGGCCCTCTACTATTTCTGTATCTCTTCCCTATTCTTATGCAGCAATACAGTCATAGCTCGAGTTCTCTAAAATAGCCAAAATCTAACTTGTCACTTTGTACCCATTCTTGTGCCAACTACAAAAGTCAAGAAGAGATAAAAAGGATTTAAATAACCTGGGACAAAAGAAAAAAAAGCTCTGTTGACTACATCCATAATACTAAATGAAGTGAGCTAGGGCATAGTCTTTTAACCATGAGGGCAAACTATTCAAGGCAGATTTTACATAGCTACTCTCTTTCCTCTCTGCCCCCACAGGATGGTCTCGTTCCTACAGTCCTAGACACAGGCTATGCCCTGAATCATATCCCGACTTTATACCAAGAGGGGTTTCACTCTTACAAAGTCACACTACTTAAGTAAACCTAACACAGTTTCTGAGAACCATCTACTGCTACATGTGTCAGATCTTCTTGAAGTCCTTCCTCCATATAAGAATTTAAGCATATGTTTAATGGTGTTAAAAGTCTGAAGAATTTTTTAGTTCCTTACAATAAAGAATATAGTCAAGTGTCTGCTGAGCCAAAGACTGAATCCCTAAGGACCTTGGCACTTGCCCATACAGAAATCACTCCCTTCCCTGCTGTCACAGCTGAGGTTGCAGCTGTCAGCACCGATGGTCAGCTGCCTGCTGTTGGCAGCAGAGATTCCTCAGCTATGAGCCTCTGGCCAAATGACCATCAGAACTGGAATGTGTTGGGATTACTGTTACTGTAGGCAAGCAGAAGCTCAGCAAAATGTTATGCATTTATGTGTATGAGTATACATGTAGGTATGTACATATGAGGTCTTGCTTGTTTGATGGATTTGTAGCCTGTATCAGATGTGCTTTTGTGAGTAACTATATTTTGACTTCTAGATGTCACATAAAAAAACTGCTTTCTTGGGCCAAACCTGGTGTGCACTTCAAGCAAGTAGACAGTAGAAAATTGCCCATCATTTAAATAGGTTTATCCTGTTAATTGCAGAACTCTAGAGTATTTTAATCACAGGTACTATAAAAGAGAGCAAATTTTAGATTTTATATTTTGTCTTATTCCTCATGAAATCACATTTTAGCAAATATTAGGGTTTTTTTAAAAATTGCTGCTCTAATGATTCAGTGAATTTTAAAAATAAATAAATAAATAAATAAAAGACTTAACCGATCATGTTATTCACAGCTAGTCCTCCTGATCCTATTGCTATTTGCAGTGTATAGAAAATACATATTCATTCTGATCTTGCTGGCCAGGTGGTGGAATTGTTAAATACCATTATTTCAGACAAGATGGAGCACCAAATTAATCCAAATATTTGGACAGCTTTGGCCTGGTAGAAACTAATTTGTCTTTTAGCAGTGAAAATCAAAACCAAGTTAGCAACAAACATGCAAGTTAATGTTCATAAATTTTGCAAGTGACACTTTAGGGAAAAGGATGACCATTTGAAACAAATTTCTCACTGTAATTACAAACATAATATTTCTAAAGAGATCTTGATTCAAAATGCATTTATCCAAAATGCTGGAGATCAAGTACCACAATTTCATTGTTTTATTTAGAGCATTTGCCATTCTAGTCTTTGTGCAAATGACCTTGCATAAAAATCTTACTACTTGATGATACGATGATTTCCTATATATGAGCAAAATTCTTATAAATAGCCCTGTGCTTCTCAGGCTTCTAAATTTCCCTTTTTTCCCACCTTTGGTCTCCTCTTTTCCCTTATCACCATCATATTCCAATCTTTCACCTTAAAAAGACTGCAATTGCCTTTGGCATCAGTTAAATTGAGGAGTTGTGCTGAAGATAGGAAAACACTTCTACAGTTAGGGAAATAGGGACATCTCCTATACATATTGAAATCTAGGGCAAAGGTAGCATCACGATAATGAAGTCCCTTTCAAGCCTGAGAAACTGCATAGCAGTTTTGTGTTGTCCTGCATTAACCTTGGAAGGTCTGAAAGACACACACAAACACCAAAATACACACAGTCCTGCCCATGGTGTCCTATGTGTGTGCCATACACATCACATACACTTTCCCTGCTCTTAAAAATTCCCATGACAAACTATCATGAACCACTTTCACAGGGCACAATGTTAACCAGATATCCAATTTGACTAGGTATGGCTGTTCTCATATGTTTTTATAACTGGATAAAAACAAAGAAACAAAACTCCAGACACAGTTTTTACAAATGCTACTTGAGTAGCAGTATGTGACTGTGCTGTTGAATGCTATGAATGTCATGATTACAATACGAGGTGGAAGAAATGAAGTTATGTCTCCATGAATAACTCTGCCGCTCCTCAGTCCTAATGCAAATTCAGGAATGTTCTTTTTCTCTCATTACAGAGGACCTAGTAAATCAATTATACACCACCAGGCCTTGACTGTTCTCCCAACTAGCATTGTTTTTGCTGCCACAAAAGAAGTGTTCTTAATTCTCTTCAAGAAAACAAGTAAGGTCTCCAAGGAATTTAGAAGAAATATATTTAATTTGGTAGTCTGTAGTCTCTTCAATAGTCTTGGGCCTTTCTTCAGTTATACGAATTTAAAGCACAGTGCAAGCTCTGTCAGCTCAGAGTTTATCTGTTTCAGTTATGAAGGCCATTCTGCTCAGTTGGTAACATGACACTTCTGGTGTGCAAAAGTACACAAACTCTTTTCATCCTGGATTGCTGAAGGTGCAGCAGCCACCCCTGACCTTCACGTATGCACAGAATAAGTCCCTGGTGTTCACTCTGCAGCAGGTGTCACACAAAACAGAGTGAAAACTCCACATATATTCCAGTTGTTGCTGATAGTTCTGATAGTGAGGTTAAAGAATTTGCTTGGAACTTCACTCACATTTAAGATAATGATTTAAAGTACTAAATTCCTTTAAAATGGAATTTCCCTGAGGTTGTAGAGCAAATCATAAAATTCCCCTGTATTCATCCTCAAATAGTTGTTGATTTTTTTTTCTTTTACTTAGTGATACTGACAATTCACATATCTTCACTAAGACTTACAATGCCTCTGATGTGTCATTTACCCTACTGCAAAAAATGGACACAAGATACAAAACATTCTCCCTGTATTTTGACTTTCTTCTAGTGCAAAAACATAATATTCAGAAGGCAAAATAAAATTTATTTCAGTGCTGTCCATTTATTATCTATCTGCAAAATACAAGAACTTCATGAGATTCCAGTATGCCAGCATCCAAGAAGTCTATGGGCTGAGAAAGGGGAGAGAGAGGTTCCCTGTGCTCCACTGCTTCTCTGAGATACACAAAGGCACAAGCGCAGCTGTAAAAAAGTTGCATTTTACTACTAATGCAGCTTAATTTATAATCCGATAAAGTAGGATAGGTAAATATGTTATCTTCTAATTAGGGAAGATAATGTTACATCAGAAATACGGAAAAACTCTGCATAAATACACTGAGCCTCTAGCAAAGATAATAATACTTATGTGTTACATAATTACTTTAAATATCTGTATAATCAAATACATACTCATTCTTTTTAATGTTTTCCTTTTTGCAGTGAAATCTATTGCTTTCAAATAATCTTGTAGAATAGGAAAGAAAATAATGCCTTCATTCTGTTTTCACCAAGAGATAGAAATCATACATATATATATATATATATATGTTTTTCTGTAGGATTTCAGAGATATGAAGGCCTACAAAGATGTGTATCTAGTCTCTGATCATATTTCTTATTATTTTAATTTACTTATTTATTTTTACTAACCAGGACTTTGAAACATGCTTGATCAACTCAGGTTCAGGGAAAAAAACAACTAGGTGTCTCTGTAGATACTGGAATAAAGGTTTTGATGAACTAATCAAAATGTATTCAGATTGCAGGAAGGAAAAAGAGTTTTACAATACATTACATCATTTTACACACCTTTCAGAGCAGACCCTTGGCCTTTCTAGTTGTTCAATCCATTCTAGTTTTGAATCCAGACTGATGGAAATAGCTTCCATTACAAAAAAAGTATCATCTCTTGAAAGGTCCTGAACTGTGGGGAAAAAGTGCAGTCAGGCCAACTTAGTTCCTTGGTGTCTCAGAAGGGAACTCGACTTCCAGTGCTTGAAAGGGTAGACTTTACATTAAGGTGATTGTTTTGAGGCAGCAACACTAGCAGAGCACAACACCCAGAGTGAGGGGAAAATCCTCAGTATGCTCCATCTTCCCATTTTCTGTTTAAAAACCAGAATATTCTTCTATTGAAGTGTTTTCTGAGACTCATTGCAAAATAAGAAAAAGCATATCCCAAAACAAGAAAAACAGGTAAGCATCACATCTGTGGGAATTAAACTTAATTTTCCTACCCACTATTCTGTATCTCTTTTCAATCTGTATGGTAATAATATTTGTCAGGGAAGTGAGACCCATGTCTCTTAGTGAACTTCACTCAGCCACTTGTGCCTTATGGGTCTGTGCTCAGTTCATTAAAAGCTAAACGGTAACTGGAATGCATAACGCAAAACATAGACTTGACTTTCTGCACAGACCAAGCTAAAGCCATGGGCCATCACAATCACATTCAGAAGCAGATATGACAAGAAGAGGCTTTCGTTCAAGACTTCTTTAAAAGTGAAGTAGGAACCAAATTCCCAATCAGTTCAGCTTGACTGAGAGGACCATGGTTTAATTTTTTTGTAACAAGTATGCTCAGTCGTTCTTGGTTAATTGCAGTATGAATCACCACACTGACTAAAATACAGAAAATAACTCCCCTCATAGCCTGTGCTAGATCATATTATTTTGGGTATAGTAAATGTGCATCACTGTGGCCCACAGAGTGCCAGTGCTTCACAACACAGCTTCAAAATATTGTCATCTTCACATATATGTTGTAATATCTGACAGATTAATAATAGGAAATAGGCCGTAACTGAAAGAATACCAAAACTGGGACAAATTGGATTAGACAGGTTAAGAGACCTCCATCATCAGAGGTGTAAAAGCAGAGGAGACATATGTCTGTCACAAGTGGTTGCTTTTGCCTTGAAGAGGCTTCAGTATGTCTTCTACAAACATTTCTTTTAGTATTCTAAAATACTCCCATACAACTCCCAAATTTATGAACATGAAAACTAACACACGGGTGTGAAAATGCCTGATTTTAGTTAACTATATACAAATAAGTCTGAAAGAAATAAGAGAATAATTTCCTTACTTCACAGGTGAAAGGAAAAATTCTATTATATCAAATTATTATAAGTAATATGCATAATTTTTTTTCTATTGAAAACCTGAAATCTTTCCAGAAAATTAAAACCTCCAATATTTTTTCTGATATAAGTTATGAAATTACACATTTAGAAGTTACACAGGATGTGACACAATCATAATACCATCCAGTCAGGATCCAGATATGGCAGAACATCATCGATAACAATGCTGTCTGAAGTATGAATATGAATTATGATATAAAAGCTGATATTTTTCCTGGTATATTTCATGTAGAACTGAGCAGCCAGTTTAAATTCAGGGAAAAATTAAATATAAAATAAATAATTGAAAAGTCATTAAATGCTCCATACAGATTCAGTGATTAAACACTGTACAGTTAGAAATATTGTCTGTTCCCCAGACTTCAGGTAAAGATACAGAGAAATCACCAAATTTTATAGCCTAAACCACAACGACTGGAAAATATATTTTCAAACTGTACACTTAAAAAACTATGCTACCTTTTTTTTTTTTTTTNAGTTGACAGTTCACAATTACTGCATCTCTTTTCCATGGAGTTTGAAAAATGCTTGAAAATTAGTTGATGGTAAATTCAAGTTGCCCCATGTCACAAAACGAGAAGGGTTGAAGTGTATCTCTTCATCTGAGTACATGCTTAGGTGTAAATGCATCTACACCCATTTAATTTACATATTGAAAAACACAAAAAAATTATTTCCACATTACAAAAGAGAGGTGGAAAATGGCTTAAAGAAACATTAATCAATCCCTCAAAACACAGTGCTATCCACACAATAGGCAGCACTTCACTAAGAGGAAAGTTACCTTTGTAAGCACTGACCAAAATCAAAAGAAAAATATGTTTAGGAAACAGATAAAAAATAACTGCTAAGAATACAGAAGGTTATCTCTATTATTTTCACTGATATTTGTTAAGGGAGCTTATGAAGATGATCCAGTGGGAGATGGGGTAATCAATATGGGGTTGATCACTGCTGCAGTTACCTGGGATAAGAATCCTCCTAGTAACACGGGTTTCATACTCAGGAAAAATATGTAACTGTCTGAACTCTGAAACATGTGCTCTGAAAATGAGCAGTCGTCAGCTACTTCCTCAAACCAAATAATGATTTCTCTTGTACGTAGGGATCAAATCAAGGTTGTGGATAACAAATTCCGCCTGTCAAACTCTATTGAAGTTCAAATAAGACTTAGTGTTGCAGATTACATCTACATAAAATATCAAAGCTGTGAGGTCACAAGAAAAATAGCAAAAGAAATCATGACAAGTGGAATTAAATAGACCGAGACAGTTTTATGACTGAATCCGTGGAAACATAAAAACTGCCACTACATAACCTTAAAGAATATGTTTCATAGTTATTAATTCTGTAAAGCTTTTTCCTGTGCCCCACATAATTTCATTTTCTTGTTCTTGGTCAACTCTTGACCTGACAATAGACAAACTTGCTAAAGAAAAGACAAAACTATTGCAGGAAGGGGTCCAGAGAGGATCCCGTTTTATTGGTGCTCATGAACAGGACTAGAGGTTTGACAGCAAAAAAGATTAGAATCTTCTAGGCCCTTTCCAGTGAAAAGATTGAATAGAAATCAGCTGCACCACTTTTATTCCTTTTCCTTCTATTCCCACTCAATCCTACTTCATAAGCAGAGTAGTTAAGAAATTCTGATTGTCTGGCAGCTCTATATGCTAGTGTGGAATGTGGTTAACAACAGGAAGACAGGAAAAGAAGTTGTTTGTGATGCAGACACATTGCAAATTACTATTATATTTTTCTTTTTTCATTCCTAATCTCTACAGTCAAAATCTGACTGTTTCTCTGAATAAATATTTTTAAGAGAGCTTTGATAATCTTGAGACAGTTTGAACTGGTATATAGCACAGACTGGCAGACACTATCATGCTTCCAGTCTCTCCACATGAGAAGGCATGAAATATAGTATGTGTTAACCTTTTATTTATGTTTTTCTTCTTTCCATGTGACTATAAAGAGTCACTTCAACTCTTATTTTCAGAACATTCCTTGGTTTAGCAGGAGAAAAAGAACCCCTTCTTATCCTCTGGTTCTTGTTTTGCTTTTAATTCAAGGACTGAAAATATGAAATATCCCAAAAGCTGTTCCTCAAGAGATACTCGTCAAAAAATTGATCTCATTTCTATTGATCTGACAGTCCTCCTATACAAAAGTCTGGCATGCTTATCAAAACCATAGTATTAACCATGAATTGGTCAGTGACTTTCCTGCTTCCCACCAAAACATCCAGTCTCTTTCGATCTTCCCTTTTTCTTGCCTGTATATTTCCACTAAGCTGTAGATGCTACCTGACTAGCTATAAAACTGAAATATGCAGCTGAGCAGTTAAGAAGTAAGGTGTTCTTAGCTCTTCCAACCTAAAAACCTGTACAGAAATTCACAGCAGTATCACAAACTGGACACACAAAGCAAGAAATAACCAGATTAACATGTATGGCAGATTGGACAGAAGGTGTGTGAGGGGACATTTAGTATCAGATTAAAATTTTACCACTCAGAAAAAAAGAATTTGTGATAGATAACTAATAGGAAGGCATAAGATAAATGTCCAAGAAACCAGTAAAATTCATTTAGAGAATAGTTCTATGACTTCTGCTTCCTCCTTCACAGTGTGATCCCACTGATTTGTGGGAAAAGGGTGAATACATTACCCAGGGAAAGTAACAGGGGCAGTTACAGCAAATGCAAATGACAGAGATACAGCACCACCTCGTTAAGATGTTTGCATAGCTTTAAATTATTGTTATGATGAGTTTGCATATGCTAGGCTCTCCCACAGTGTGAAGAATAATTTAGACTGGCACAATCTAATCAAAAAAACATTAGGTCAAATTTCATAGAACCAAGCAGATCTCTTTCTCCTTTCAGAGACAGTGTTCCTCCAACTGAGGAGGCCATGCTGAAATAAGCACAAAATGAAAAAGTATCAGAATGCCAATCAGCCAGCAAGGAGCAGCAAATGCAATTTCTAAATACTCAGCCATTTAGCCAACAAACTCAAGGCTGTAATTCTCAGTTATTCTCACTATAACTTTTACAGTGTAAATTATGCTATCTAAAAGTGTGCAGAGTGTACCTGAGCCACTGGAAAAACCATTAGCTCATGATTTGTTTAGATAACAGATTATTTTCAGGCTTTGCTGTTTCAATGAGGTACCATTTCTCTATGGATCAATGGGAAAAAAACAGTTAAATGTTTTCACATAATACCTATTATATAGAAAACATATCCATAGGGAAAACAAGCTGTATAGAAGTGGAAATACAGGAAGCAGCAAGACATGTTTATAAGGGAAATGATCCATATGAACACCGTGTACAACTATTTTTCATTACTACCTAATCTGAGGGGGGCTTGAATTATTCCCAAGTGTCACATACTCAGAACACAAATTCAATACAAGCTTATCTTCGTCTCAATGGCATATTTTTTTAAAGGACCAGTCCCGTCTTTCCTGTATAAAGTAGTCTTTACCTACTTAAGGATTTTTTTACCCCATCTTACAAGGTACTAAACATCTCAAACTCAGTAGGTCAATAAAGTTATCCTTGATAATATACCATCAGCTCAAGTCAACCTTATAGGAAAATACCGTACTGCCCTATGCATCTGTTGGGGAACAGAAATAAGGTGACATTTCTTAGAATCATTTTGGCATCTCTATTTCAAAGAAATACTGTTAAAATCTGTTTTGTTAAAAAAATTCCACACTTTACAAACTCAGTTCCTTCATTCATACAGGACACAGCAAGGAGCTCTAGAGGCAAACAGAAATAAATCAGAATAAAGAGGGCAAGTTCAAGCACATATTAGAAAGGTGGAAATTGGAAAAAGAGCAAATAGAGCTATTTTGTCTTTTGGTG
The DNA here is from genome assembly GCA_013400415.1 of Scytalopus superciliaris. Lineage (NCBI taxonomy): Eukaryota > Metazoa > Chordata > Aves > Passeriformes > Rhinocryptidae > Scytalopus > Scytalopus superciliaris. Next base: position 229,325 of record VXBX01004433.1, read on the forward strand.
AAGTATACTAATGTCTTGTAAGGACCTGTAATCAAGTAAGAAGAAATGTGGAGGAAGAAAATGTAGATCAACACTGATTCAAATGTGAAAATGAACTACTGAATAAATACACAAAACTCTGGTGTGGAAACCTATATCAGGACAAGAAATGAAAAGAGAACTTGGCGAAATCGGAAGGGTTTCAGAATGAATGTAGGGAAGTCCATTATTTTAGTACAGTGACTGAAACATTGTATTTTAACTTGGTAGGTGTAACACCATATTGCCCAGTGGATGCGCTTTCTTGGTTAATTTGATGAAAGATTTGTTGGCTTTGACAGGTACAAATAATTTTCCTGCTTTCAAGATCACAGAAAATATTATTGCTCTGCTAGTGGCTGGTTGCCACATCTCAGCAGAATTATCAGTTGATTAATTTGGATATCTTTTATAAAATATTTTTTGTGGTAATTAGGACTTAGTTAGAAAGAACACTATTTTGTTTCTCATTTCCAGGACCACTACGCAGATTTAAACTGGACTAGCGTTTTCTGAGCTATCCTTAGAAGCAAGGAACGCTGTCCAAAATAATTCAGGAAGCTTTCAGTGGGACAGCTATCTGCAATACTTCAGGTGTTTTTTGAAAGTGTCCCAAGAAAGCCAGATGAACAGACACACCTGAATGACTGGATGAAACCAGTCAGTGTTCACCATCTATCCACTGTCACTCCTACCCTGTTCTTTTATACTAGTCTCTTATTGTTTTTCACTGGTGTAATAGAATCATAGAATCATTTAAGTGAGAAAAGGTCTTTATTATTATCAAATCCAATCATTACTTTGCATTGCCAAGTGCAGAGTGCTTTCACTATGTGCTTGTATGAAGTATAACTCAAATGTTTCAATCTATGAACTCAGTGTAGGTTATATAGCCCCCAACTACACAAGGATTCAATTTGTTACAGCCCTGTAGTATTTTACCTTAGGGTTTAATTACCATAACTTCCATTCTGCATCCTCTTCTCAGCTGTCATCCCCATCATTCAATCATTAGTTTGTGCAATTGGCTACACTCTGTAATTATCAAACTATATTCTCAGTGAAACACATAAACCAAGGTTATGTTTCCCAAGGGAAACACATAGTCCTCTTTATACCTGTTTAACACAAGGAAAACAAAAAGACATGGGGACTAAGTAGATGATGGACATTTTGTTTCAGAAATTACAGTTGTGTTTCTGATAGGAGTGTGAGAGACAGTGTATTCAGACCTCTGAATAATGCATCAGGAAAAAATAGTACATTGTCTTAGTATGTGACCTCAGGAACACTTTTGCAAAGGACTCAGGCACCCAGAGGCAGATTTCAACAGAACATAGGGAAGACCTTCATTATATCAGACTCCAGTCATATAAAAGTATCTTTTATGAGCTAATTATTTGGGCTTTTACTATAATTTGCACAGACAAACAGACACTCCCAGAGAGTAATTCATCCCTTGACTACCTTGTATAATAGGGATGCATTTGAATTCTGGAGTGCCAAGATCTCTCTGCTTTGGCTACAAAAGGATAGAATAGATGACTACCTTAGTTAATGGCTGTTTTCCAAAGAGGCACAGTTAGCTGAGATGATGCCTGTCCTGTATCTAAACCTGAAATGCCTTCATGTTCCTGAAATTTTTATACCCCTACAAGTTCTCAAGTATGTAATTTACAGAATTGAACACATCAGTACCCAGTTCAAAAATAGCACTAAAAGTGGTACAAAAATGAAGCATTCATTACCTGAAGCAAGTGTAAGACAGATCAGACTTCTGTCCATAACAGGGCTTCTGTCCCAGCATCATTACTGCTGTGGTTTATTTGGTTTTGTGTTAAATGCAAAAACAGTCTTGGGAACAGGGACATAATGCCCATCTTCTCCATTTCATAACAGCTAGCCTAAACTGCAGTGGATGTCAATCTGGTGACAAAAATAGCTTGTTGCTCCTTCCCCATGCAGAAATTCAACAGCAAATTTTTTTTTTTTTTTTT
>VXBX01004433.1:231400-294130 GCA_013400415.1 Scytalopus superciliaris
TTTTAAGAAAAACTGAGATTGGGGCAAATAAAACCTCTGTGGATTTTTTTAGCCTCAGGGGATCTCCATGACAGAAACTGATTCACTCATAGCTAAAAACACTTCACTCATGGCTGCTGCCTGAGCAAAACGATGGTGTGGTGCTAATCTGGTTGCCTTGGGCATGTGTCAAAATGTCTGTGTAGTTGAATCTAATTGGACAGTCTGATATTGATAGTCTGAGGCAATACTATGTAGAATTAATTATCTGTGGGGATAGCACTTCACCTCCACTATTTCAAGTGTTCCCTGTGTGATGGAACTGATCTTCTCTAGCACAGCTGTCCATGACAAAGCTCATGTTCCCATTCCAAGGGATTCTGTATTGTTGAACCACCTAGTTTGGTAACACCGACTAAACTTTTCCAAAAGAACATACATATTAACTTCTGAAATTTCTGCAGAAACATGTTTCCTTTCTAAAGGACATGACTTGAATTTCTATGAAACACAAATATTCGTCAGCTCCCTTCCCACCCCTTACTCAGCGCCAACTGGGAAGAGAGATTATGTATCTCCTAAGGCCATCCCCAAGAGCAATGTTTTAAATAAATAAGTAAGACCCATTTGTCTTTGCCAGGAAATATCTTTTAAATAAATCTCTGCTTGTCCCTGTTGACTGTCACTGTACACAGCTGCAATTGGTATTTCCATGACATCCTATTCCGTTATTGTTCTTGCGACTCAACACAGTGCATACTTCTCTTCTATTCTCATCAAATACCTTTGTTGTCAATTTAAACTCTAATTTCTTTTTGTTGGTTAGGGGATTTTTTCACTAGCAGATTCACTTTGCATTAGTATTATATTATTATCCAAAGTATTATTTACTCTTAAAAAATCTGCATTCAAGTTATCTCCACTATAAGATAAGAATAGCAATAAAAAACAGAGACATGGATGATTTTTCTGTGTTTGATGCAGTACAGGGCCATTCATTAGGGATGGGTAAATGGAGCATGAATTTTAGTGCTACACAGCCAGCTGAGCACTTGTGTGAATGACATTGTAGGCCCTGCTGCAGACCCTCTACCTGAGATACATGTGCAATGTCAGATTTCTTGGAAGGAGAGAAGAGGCTGACATCTATAGCTTAACAAGTAAGTATTGGTGAAATATAGGTCAAAGTTTTAAATTTTGAGCAGTTCTCCAAGCTTGGACTTTACAGAACTGCACCATAGAGTTCAATACACACCATAAAACAACTCCATGTATATTAGCAGCTCACGTGGGCGGTTTCTGCAGAGAACAGGAGCATTCAGAAGGTTTCTTTTCCTTGCAGAAAAAAAAAAAAAAAGGTATTAAGACTGATTATCCAACAGCTGCATTCAATTTTTATTAGAAGGCAGATTTGCCTTTCTCTGCTGATCTTTCTGGTACCTTTCTGTAAAATGGCAACTAGTTATCAGACTCTCTAAACATCACTAAGGATCAAGGTATGGAGTATTCTAAGGAGTATTAAAGACATCTCTGGGGTCTATTAGGAAAAAGAAAAGGTGTTGCTCTGCATGCTCTAAAGTGCAGGAGTGTCCAACTCCACATGCTCATACTCAAATGTATAATTTAGTTTTAACATAGACTTTTCCCAGAATGGTCCTTATCTTCTAAAAAGGATAGGTATCTGTAGGCTCAGAAAGTATATGCAATGCAATAAAGAGTCAGTTGAATCTCTGCCGTGATGCACTGAATTTTTTGCAATGTGTTGTCCAATTAATCATATTTTGACACTTCCTTCACTTTTCAGTTGTAATTGAAACACTTAAAGGTCTGAGTTTGTTCTCACAAACATCAGTACACTGACATAATTCAATGGACTTAACTCATATTTATATTAATGTCTTTTTACACCGTTGTACTTTAAATTGAATACCAAGATACAACAGTACTAATCAGAATCCAGCACTGTAGTCTTGACTAGAATTCCTCACACAAAACCAAGAAAACAGAATCAGCAGCTGAGACTTGTTTCAAGTAAGTGCAGAGGTTGCCCTTTCTATAAAGAAAGGAGTTGTGAAGCTCTTTAGTCTGACAGAAAGCTGAAATATCTTTGTTTCTATGCTTTGCTGCTTTTATCACCATAAAACATAAAGCCAAGAGAAAAAGAAGGATGATTAAACACCCACTAGTGGAAATCCGTGGATGCAAAGCATTTCTCACTTGGGGTCTTAGCTGTCAGGACTTTTGCTAGGCAAGGGTGGTTTGCAGCAGCATCCACCTGTCAACAGCTACAGAAGTTACTTTAAAGAAGTTTATCTGCATCCATCTGGAGAAAATAACTCATAGTCACAGAAATGCATATACCCACAGTCAACAAAGATGATGGCAGTGAACAAGTCAGAAACCAAAATGATAGCCATAAAACTCTTTGTTTACATTTGCAGAAATATATGTTTTCTGTAACAGCCTAAAGTTTGAGGGCTGCAATGTCATATACCATCAGAGACAAGTGTGCACCTCTCTCAGGATTTCTTGAGGCACACAATGCATCAGAGTTATAAGAGAATAAAGAAGAAGAAAAGAAATACAGCAAAAAGTAAAATGCAGTAGAATAAGCCAAAGTACAGTTAAATCAGCCTGAGTATCAAATTAGGGGATAGTGGGTTTTTTAGGGAACACAGCAATGAACTTGTAGTCAAGAGCAATGAATCATATTCATTCCTGGTTCCCATATATTTATTGTGTGCTTTTGCTCAAATTACTGAATTTCTCCATTGTTCATTTGAGACAATATGGTGGTTTAGTCTGGGATAGACTTAATTTTCTTCACAGTAGTTTATATGGGGCTGTGTTTTGTATTTCAGCTGGGAACAGTGCTGATAACTCAGTTTTTGCTGAGCATGCCTTACGCAGAGCCAATGTCTTTTCTCTCCTCATGCCACCACACCAGCAAAGCTGTGGGGCAAAAGAAGCTGGGAGGAGACACCGCCAGGACAGCTGACCCCAACTGACCACAGGGATATCCCATCCCATATGGTGACATGCTCAGCATATAAAGCTGGGGGAAGAAGAAGGAAGGAGGGAACATTCAATGTGGTGGTGTTTGTCTTCCCAAGTCACTGCTGCACATGATGGAGCCCTGCTGTGCTGGGAATGGCTGAACACCTGGCTGTTCATGGGAAGTGGTGAATGCATTCTTTGGTTTGTTTATTTGTGTGCACAGCTTTGGCTTTGCCAATTAACCTGTCTTTATCTCAACTCATCAGTTTTCTCACTTTTACTCTTCTGATTCTCTCCCTCATCCCACCGAGGACAGTGTGTGAGTACCTTTAGTAACATTCTATTTTCCTTTTTCTTTTTTTCCTCAGTTTCTGCATCTTAAATAGGGATAAGCTGACTACCTATATCAGGGAACAAGAGAAGGCTTGGGAACAAGGACAGTTTTTGAGATTCACGCTCCCTCTGAGCAAATGTTTTTCTGCTTCATGTTTCACTGTGCTTTCTGTTATGCAAGAACACAATGGGTAGCATTGCCTTGGAAAACACAGTTACAGACATACTTGCTAGTGCTATATATGAAGCACTCTTGAACTTGTACCTGTATGCTTGGGCTACCATAAAATGAAGTTTTTCACAGCAAGATCCTGCAAAGCAACAAGTTCCTTTGTGTTCCAAATCCACAGTCACTAGCTGGAGGAGGGGACCAATGTACTTTTTCATACTTTGTTTCTTCTCACATCAGACCACTCCTCACATTAACAGCTTTGCTATTCCATAGACACTTACTTGAAGTTTGATATATTGCCATTTTTGTTTACTTTCTTTTTTCCACTATTTGGGTTTTTAACAGAGCTTACACAAGTGTTCCCATCAAAGCCAATTTGGAATTAATCTTTCAAGTAGGAGCTCATGTCACACTATCAAATGTTCTAGTAGCTAACATAGTGCATCTGCTAAATTCCCATCATCCCATAAGATTGTACTCCTGCTCTAAAAAAAGCACTGACATTTTTGCCTGTCAATATTTTCTCATTGCTCGTGACATAGTTGTTCTTAAAACCCACAGTGTATCCTTTCTCTGTCTATATACACCATAATTATGCAGGAATGCAAATTAGATTTAACACATATAATTGCCATAACCATGTATTTGGATATTTTCTTAAACTTGGAACAAATGCCTTCCCCAGTTTTTCCTTTGCCCCAGCAAATACCCACACATCTTCAAATAAATAAACTACATCATCACACTCTCCTTTGACCAAACTGTACAACACCTTACTGGCTTTCACTAAGATACTGTTTTTAAAGCATCCTAATCTATGTTACCAATGGGTGTGCTGTCTTCCATTCTTTAATAAGACATTCTAAAGGTTAAGTCAATTAAGGCTACAGAGTTTACATGAAGCAAAATTAGTGAGTGAATCATCTTTTTTCATTTACATATAGTGCTTATTCTAACTTTTAATTTAACCAAATAGACAATATGGATGACATTTACCTCACAAAAAATTTAGATATTGCTGGTTTATAGTTATATTTGATCTCATCACCTTGGGGTCCCTTTCTAGTCAGTTGAGAGACAGGACTGTTTGAGAAACATTAGTCTGATCTATAGGATATGTCTAATTTGGGCAGTCAAATACTATGCAGACAGACAGAACAAAAAAAGTTCAGTACTGTGTGCATAATCAAAGAGCAGGCCCCCAAAGGGCTTTCTCTCAATTAATGACAAGACAATCTTACATAGAACAGTATTCAAAAAGGTGTCTTTGGTGGTTCCCACTTCTATTATTTGACATACAGTGAAAAGAAAATAGTGTGATAAAGTGAAAGTGCTTTCCAGAAGCAAAGTACATGCAATGATAAACTATTAAGTTTACAGAACAATATTAATTTATTAAGTTTTATGATGATGGATGTCTTTCATTAGTAGTACTACTGCTATTATTAATAATGATTACTATCTATGGTGATTGTTATACAGAGGGGAAAAGCTGGTGATGTGCAATGAAAAAGGGTGCAAAAGAGCTTTCCAGTCCCTGAATGTTTTCTGCTTGCTTTTGCAACTTGGTGAAACACGTTCAGAAAGGAATCACAAAGTGATAGCTGAGGTGAAGCACCTGCCCAGCACTCCTTGGGTGCAGTTCTGCTGCTCCTATATGAAACACTAAACTGCACTGCCTGAAGAAAGGGCAGGCCTAGGAAGGAAACCTTAATGTCTTTTTCTAATTATTCCTTTGTGAAATAAATTGGTTCTTTCTGTAACAGAATATGTTCTTCCAAAACTGGAAATCTGATGCTTAATCATGCCGGCACTCCACATATCTGATGACAATCATCAAAGACATTTCTAAGGCAGCACAAATCATCTGTCCAATCTCAGTTGTTTACTTTCAGCAGTTGCCATCCCCAGCTGTTTTCTCTCTATTGTAAGCTTTGTTTCACATGCTATGGATAAAGGTTTTAAAGACTCATCTTTGTCTGAAGCATTCTCATTTCAGCTGAGGGGTTTTTTTTGAGTTTCCAGATCTTCTCAGATCAGAAAGGGAAAATCATCAGCCTGTGTGAAAAGGCCAAGTTTTCTGTAAGTGAGTGAAAATTCCTGAGTGTTTTAAGCTGTTACATTCTTGCTGAAGTTCCCTGAAGGTGCACCTAATATTCAGATATTTTTCAAATTCAGTGCTAGTATTTTCTTGATCACTCACTCTCCCTTTCCACAGGGCAGTACCAATCTGACAGGGAAAATCATGACCTGTGTTTATATAGTCTAATAGGAACTGTCAAAACAGTCACTAGTCAATCAGTCATCTGTCTCTCATTTTTTAAAGCATTTTATAACACTTTGTGGACTTGTACAGGTTCCAGACAGATATGGCACAAGATACAGTTGATTTAGAATGGCATGCATTAACAATGAAAACCTTCAAGGACTCCTTCTTTGTCTCATTATGAAACAGAAAGAAAAGTGCATGGCAGGGAAAATAGTAGACATGAATAGACATGATTTTTTTTTTTATTTCTGAGTCCTTAATATGTCATGAAACATAAGTCTTCTTGATCTTTATTTAATATAATACTCTGAACAGCTCATACAGCTCACTTGCCCAGAGGTGCTAAATGGCTTTAAAGTGTAATATTGTTCTGCTGTATTGTTGACCTCTCTGTTCTCTTGGGGATTGTTTTAAATTTCTCTGCCATTCTGTCAGAGGGAGTTCCCATTGCCTTTTTGGCCTGAATTTCCCAGATGGACATCTACTTGCATGCAGTTTACAGCAAGAAGCAGCATCTGTTATTCTTTGCATGTGCTGTGCATGTAGTTTGAGAACAGGCTGTGTGTCCAGAGGATTTGATATGCTCCTTGTCACAGGAATAGAGGTGTGGTCTTGTGTATATGTCGTGTGTGTAATCAGGTTTCCAGAGGCCCAAAGCCTTGGGTCAGAATAACACATAGGTGAATTGGGATACTAGGTAATGGCATGCATATTAAAACTCCCGCTGTCATTAAAGCTTTGGTAAGGTTGTCATGGACATCCTTAGCCCTGCACAAATGTAATTTACCTTTGATCTTACTTCTTAATAGGGTTTTTGGCCAAACTCATGCCTTGATTGCAGTGTTTAGGATTCTTTTCAAGATAAAGTTCTTTGGAAAGCCCATGTTTCATGGATGTATGGAAGCTAATATGTACAAACTGAAAAAATTGACATTAGCCACCTAAATGAGGCAATCAGGAACTCAACATGCTATCTTCACAAACACTGAGTGATGGGACGTCTCCATGATGCAGTTTGATTCAAACTGCTTTTTGGAACCCTCTGTTTCAAATGAGTGCAGGAAACATTTATGAGGGCTAACATGTGTGCCTTAGACTCTTACATTTATAAAGGAAAAATCTGTGGCACAAGGATTATCTGAGTCCGCCAAAATTTTATGCAGGAAAAGAGGGTTTGTTTTCACTTGTTTCTGTCAATTAGCCCATGGCCTTTCTTCTCTTCCTTATGAAAATGTGAGGAAATGTATCATATATGGTTTATTCCTTGATTTTCCCCTCTTATAGTGTATAGTTCTAGATGAGAGATGGTCGTTTAATTGCAATTCCGTGCACATAAATGGCATTTATTTCAATGTTTCTTGACATGATAATGACTTTGAAGGAATGTTTCACTTTAGATGTTGAAGAGATATGGGAAAGGAGTTTGCAACTGAATGGTATAAGAAAGGATCTTATAGTAATGTTAAAATCTGAAATGTTACTGCATAAAAATCAATAACGAGAGGCTACAAATGCTACATAAACCATGAACCATAAGAGAAAAAAACAAACACACCCTCCCCTCCCCCCCCCAAAAAANGAAGAAAGAAAAAAAAATTAAAAAGATATGAAGTCTGCCAAATATAAATGCATGTTAGAAAATACATTTTACATTAATTTTCCCAGGAAAAGAATACTGGTTTTGTTTTGGCGAAACCAAGTTTATTTGCTGTGGGAATCACTTGTAATCAGCAGCCATAATAAAGATACTGCTAAAGACTTGAATAAATATCTTAAGTAACGGTATTGTTTCTTTCTGGGCAAAAAGTAATAGCCAATCCAATTTTATGATTTGTCCATCAGTAGTTCTGTACCCAGAATTCTGTAATTCTATGTTATTTTCCCTACTTGCAAATGTAAAATCGTTCAGAAATATTTCAATGCTGAAAGTCACAGAATTGTCTAGGGGACTGAATTCTCTCCTCTGTTATACCAATGCAATTGCACTGAGCTTTTTGGAACTGAAGGGAAAACAGTCTGATGATACCTTACAGTTGTTCTTACTCAAAAGCTGATCATTTTCACAGAAGAATTTTTGTATTGTTCTGGATTCAGAAGACAATTTCCATTCAAAAAGTTATTGAACCTTTCATATAATATTAGGATTGGTTTGGGTTTTTTCCCCTAAAAAACTATGAAAGTGGCTAGTGAACATAATTGAGGGAATAGTGGGAGTTTTGGCATATCCTAAGTATATTATTACCTCTCCTACAACCTTATTTCAGCAGCTTACAAAGGCGCAGCATCTTGCAGATAGAGCTTGTTACAAAGTAAGGATGAAATGTTATACACAGTCTTTAATGAGATATAAAATAGATTCATGTCATAGAAGAACCAGTGTAAAAGTTGCAATTTGTTAGACAACTAGAGAAACTGAAATTAACTCAAGATATTCCTTGAGAAACCAATGTTCCAGGATGGTTTCAACCTGATCTACTAAGTAATGAGGCACCAGTATGGGATTACAGTTAAAGAAAAGTATAGGCAGATTGCAAGGGGCCACAACGTATATCCCATTAAGGTTAAGTGAAAGTGAGTTTGCTTAATCTCAGGAAGAAGAAACTATCCAAAGTGGTTCTGTACATATGAAGCTATTGTAATGGCAATCAATTGTTGGGGAATGTTGGGGAATCAGTCAGGAAATCAACTTAAATTTTCAATCATGCGTATCTTTATGCAATACTAAGAGGAAAATATGTGAATAAAGTATTACATCATAGGATATCTAAGGAAACTCTTTCCTTCCATTTGTCTCCAGTGGTGGAAGTGCTCGATTTTGCCTAAGCAAGACAGGAGCACAGACAAGATGGTCTCTGAAGGTCTCTCCAGCTCTGCGTTTCTGTGATTCCACAGTCACACAGAATTCAGTCTTTAGTTTAAAACACAAGGGAAACTTAATTTTTGGATAGTCCTCACCAGACTCTGGTCTAGTTGGACCAATCTTTGTGTAGAAAAATTGCTGTAAATCCAGACCTGCTTTACAAAGTTTCAAGTAATTTTATTTCAACTTGAAGAATTCAGACATTGCAAGTCCTCTAAGGGGCACTTAGAAAAATTGTCATAGCTAATAGCTTTTACTGTTTTCTATGTTTAATAATGTACCTCCCAAAATAGGAGGAAGATACATGGCATCTCCTTACAATGACCTTACAAACAAATATTCAGTAACACATAATGAGAAAGTAATGAGTTCAGACTGAACAAAGAAAGGAAAGGTGAAATATTATTAAGATTATGTATGGATACCCAATAAAAGCTCCTACAAAGGTTGATGGACTGAAAAGGGTATTTTCAGGGGAGGAGTCTAATGCATATATTTCTTCATTTTATTTAGTGTAAATAAGCAGCAGACATTTTGTCAAATTTTAGTCATTCTTGTTATTTATATACTGCAGCTGATCAGTGCATTAAACATTGTTGGTGTCTTTGTGTTTGTGGGTTTTTCTTATTCTCTTAGTCCTTCAATATTCTAAATGATGCAATTAGTTTTTTTTACAGTTGGGGTTTCACTTTATATTTTATTCATAGTAAATGTATACCCATAAATACTCATGCATGCACACAGAGACAGAGAAAATCCTTTTGCAAAGACACTAATGATTTCTGTTTGCAGAAGATAATTTTGCTAGAGCCTTGGTATATTCTCAAATCTTAGCAGGTGGACCCTAATAGTAAAATGTAAAACTTGTTATTGTATAAAATTTCTATTACCATCAGTGTACAAAACTGTTTTAGAAAAACAAAACTGATTAGCATGGTATTGTATGGTTAGCTGTAATAGAATTCCATTAAATCTTACTGCATTGCTTCTATATCGATGCCATTCCATTAACTTACACTGTATGTGCACCCCTTGTGGAAGGAATGATGGCAACGTACATAATCTTGGGAGGAGAAACACACTCTTTTGATGACAAACTACGAAAAGAAATTATTTTTGGCTTTATTGCCAGAAATGGGAGAAGAAGGATTTGTTGTGCTGTGCTCCCCCGCCCCAACAACAACTAATGAGGGAGCTTAAAAGGCAGAAAATCTCTCTTGTTAATTGCAATGTTGGTAATAGAAAGTGCATCAAAATAAGGATCCTTTCGCCTCCTGCAAATCTAATTATGAAAAGTTCAAAAAAACATCTGAATAATCAAAATTCAGAACAGAAATTAGAGAAACAACTCAGAGCCACAGAAGTACAATAAAATATTCCTGTGGACAGTCATGTTTTGCTCCCAGGGAACAGAGTCTCAACTTTCAGAGCTGCTGACATCCTCAACATTTTAATATGTGCATTAACCACCCAAAGTTCTCCCAAATATGTTAATCATGCTTGCATTTTTAGTCCTGAATTATTCTCATTTATAGCAATTTTATACTCTAGTCAGTGCAGACAAAACTTTGAACGTCCAATTTTACACTGGTTTAATTAGTCTATGGGCAAAAGTAAATATAAACCAAATTCATTCAGTAGAAAAAGTGACACAACTGACCCACAGAGAGATTCTGAAAACAGTCTCATCACTACTAGTGGTAAAAGAGGACTAAAAGTGGTCTAATAATGTCTAACAGTGACAGTTCTAGGAAGTTTGGAATACTAACAGAAAAATTCTTGGGCTGAATCGGGATGAAGAAAAATAAAACATTTTCTGCCAAAATATAAATAAAGTAAAAATTAAAAAAAAACCTACATTTCCAAGCAGGCCATGCAACTTTCTGACATGAAACAAATTGTCTTATGTTCAGAACATTTTCATTTTCTTCACTTAAAAATAATTATATGGGGGAAAACTTACAAGTCAGTAGCTTACTTAATGTTTTTAAATTTGTAACTTTTTATTTGTTTTGAAATAGAAAAGTTCTGCATGTATCAGAAATTAAAAGATTGTTTTTCAGAAAGCACTACCTAATGAATTTGAAAATCACCTTTCAGTCAGTCCACACCAACTTGTATTTTGGATAGTTACCTATTTTACTGAAAACTTCACCATCTGTACCTTGCATCTGGAATCAACACTACAAAAGTAAAACCAAAAAGACACTTTTCATAACACAGTAACCCGAATATAAATCTTTTTCAAAGTACGTCACTTAGTGAAAAACATGCTCAGAGATCTTGCTGAGTCACACGCTTGAGAAATAATGGAAAGGATACTTAGACACACCACTCTGCAGTAACAAGATGTAATGCTAAATGTAACATTCAGAAGTGCTTCTTCTCAGCAAAGTCAAATAGAGATGCTTACTCTGTGTTTCAGTTTCATATTAAGGGGGATCTTGTTTAATTTTCTGGGAGAAGCAGGTACCAATCCAAGTAAGTGTTAAAAAATTTTCAGTGCACATCCCACCTTTCTTTACTAGAAGCAAACACAATCTACTGTTACAGTAATATGAGCAAAAAGGATCTATGATTTCACAATAAAGTGGGAAAAAACCACAACCTATCTCACTTTACAAAGAATACAATGGGGGTCATCAGGGTTTGCAATAAAGTAAAGTCATATACAAAGAGCTAAAAAACTCAGGACAATTTCACCTCTTCTGGAAACTGAGTGTGGATCTTGTGTGACTTCATTAGGATACCAGCTGCCAAACCATGACAAACACTACAGTAGGTAGCTTCATTCAAACATAGATTTAGCTCCACATTTGAAATCAACCAGGTTGAGGAAAAACATTCTTAAAATATTCACTCAGTGTGAAAGTCCAGCATTGAGATAACATCACTTCACTAGAGTATTCTAGTTTAAGATTAACCTTCTCAAAGACAGGCTTGTTTAGCTTTCACACAGTGCCCAACTGATGTGTCTCTATTGCTTCAGTAATCCAAATCAATATTTCTGCATGATGTTGTCTCATTCAAGATATATCAGCTTATTTGAAGCTGCCTCAAGGATCTCTAAACTGCTTTGCTGCTATGATTTGCATCGTGCAACAGAACCTCAGGATCTGGTTGACAGAATATTGTGATGGAAACACAGATCTGACAGAGTCAAAAACTGAGGTGTTTGTTTAACTATGGTGTCTCAGGATGCTTGTCCATGTCCCCAGACTGCCCATTTTCCTGTATGAGTTGTCAGGCTCCCTGTATTTTTAGATTCTAGTGACTTGTAGGTAATCTTAGCCACTGCTTATTCCTGAAGGATTCTTGATAATTCAGTTGTGAGCTTGAGAGGTACAACTTTTTCAGCAATTTGAAACCCAGACCAATTCTGCAAGACCTGATTAACTCTGCAGACAGATAAGTCTCCATGATACCTGGGATGCCACGATTTCCAGATTATTGACTTTCATAGCTGACTGTTCCTGAGCTTTCTGCAAAATTAGGGAAGTAGACAGGACAGACAATAATCTCCCAAAATGATTGTTAAGATTTTGCTCCTGCACATTGATTTTCTCTCTCAGTATTGTATTTTATTTCTGGTACTGATCATAGAAGTACAAAGAACAATTACAAGTCAGGCCACATTCTTCCGTAAGTATAAAACCCTTGGATGGTTTTTGGCATATTTTAATTTATCAGCTTCATGAAGGAAAACAGAGCACGTAAATGTGCTTATAAGTATTGGACTGTATTGGGATTGTACCTTGCATAAATTCTACATCTTTGCAAGTATCTACTTATTTGCAAAGATAGGCAAACTTCATACCCATTCTCAAAACCTCTAAAAATGTTCTACTCATATCTAGAAAACAGAGAAAGGTGGAATGGAAAGGATCTAAACCACCTTGAATTGAAATACTTTAAAATATTGCAAAATAGTTTTAGCTTATTTTATTGCAGAATAACTCTTTCAATCTGATATTTACTTCCCTAAGATCTGGGGACTTGGACAGGTGAGTTTACCACATACTTCTGAAGATCTAAGGTTTCCATGTCTCTCTTATAGGGTGCTTTATATAGTCTTGAGGTGGTATTAGTTATCTAGCATGGTATCAACTAAATTAGATATATGTGGAAGTAGAAGGACACTTCAACTGACAAAAAGCAAAAAGATTTCCTTAGGATGTTAATCTCAGATCCAGCAGAGGGCCTGGTTCAGCAAAGGTGATGTGACTATCAACTTGCTTATCTTCAACCACATAAGAAAGAAGTCTGAAAAATGAAAATAAATAAATAAATAAAATCCATTACTCAAAAAGCTGCATGTGTCATTAGTTTGTTGAGTCTAAGAAGACTGTTATATGACCATGTTTACAAAGACCAAAAATTTTCTTATAATTTTGACATATAGTATCAACAGGGTTTTTAAGTTTACTGGTGTAAACAATACAAAAACATCCACATTAAAACATGAATCATTGAATCTTATGCTGGAAATTATTTCTATCAGGAAACTCTTTCCCCATGGTTCTACCTAATACATCCTTTTTACAAGTGTCACCGTTTAAGAAAGTAATTTAAATTTCTATATTCATTGGTTTTATCTCTTCAGTTCTATGGAAATGTTGCTATAACAGTGGAAACCATGACAACTGATGCCAATTTCTGATTTCATTACAAGGTTGCACCTTACCCAGCTTCCTGAACTTTTCAGGGAAGATGGACATCCTCATTTCACAACTAAATCTTTCAGAAAATTGTGGTTTAATATAACAATACTGCTTCATTTGATCTCTCAATTTAAAGAAGCCACATTACATTGGTACTGTTGTATTTCTTCAACTGTTGCTCAATGGCGACACTATTTTTTTGACAAAAACCCAAGCAGAAAAACCTCCAGATACAAAATACCCTCAGAAATTAAACTGTGTGAACTTATGGCCTTAATACACACCTGTATGTAAACACATACATTGTCACATAAATGTTTTAAGAGTCACACATTGCCAATTCACTGGTTTTTAATATCCATTTCCAAGTTCCATTAAGTCATCAGCCCCTGGAATTGGAGAGGTCTGAAATTCCTTTCATTCTTTAGTATGGAACTATTTCATTTTACTTGTTGCTAAGTCTTCATAAAACATCAATATTAGCATGTGCTGAGGAAGTGCAGTAAACATCAAGCTGTAATCTGGACTATTGTGCTTTTGAGAATGGAATGCTCTAACAAGTCACATTTTAGGACTCCTAATCCTGACAATTTTAGAGTTCCCTAGAACTAAGAACAGATCTAAAACAGAGGCAGAATTTGAAGAGTCTTATTAATAGGGTTAAGCAATTCTCCTCTCATTATGCTGGTATTTTTGACTACAGACTTTTGATTCTGAATTACTTTCTTTAGATCTGATCACAAATAAGCCTAAAAAGGTAATCTGGAATCAGTATTTCCACCAGTCCTAAATCTGAAGAGAGGTTTTTTTCCTAATTCACTGCTAAATACAGACTTCCATACTTTCCTGTACCAATTACTGTGTTAGTACTTTAGCAGCAAAATTGAATTTAAAGGACTGTTACTAAACTGACAAGGTCAAATCCCAGTAAACTTCAGAATGACTTTGAATGCATTCTGACAGTCTGTTCTCTTCTGGAATCCTCTGCAGCTGATGGTTACCAGATGCAAAATTTGAGAATAGATGACACTGACAGTGACCTGTCATGACCAACACAGCACTTTGGTTTTGACTGGGAAGAAGTTGCAGTTACTAAGCAGTTTCTAATGTTCCCAGACTCTCTAAGGCAAGGTGTTTCAGTCAGAATCACAAAGTGTTATTATCAACCTTCAGTTTCAGAAGAGAAGGTTTGTTCTGAAAATAGTATTGAAGATTACAAGACTGATGCATGCGTAAATATTTGCATTCTGACATGTAATTTGACAAAAGACCAAAAAGGTTTAGTTAGAACAGAACCATTCATTTTTTTATGCAGAACTAAAAGGAAAACTTTTCAACTGTTGCTCAATGACTGATATATTTTACCAGTTCTCATCTCTATGTTTCTTCCTTTCATGTTTAATCTTACTCTCACTTCTACTATTCAAAACTTTGATTTCAGCATTGAAATTGTTATTTTTTTTTTTTTTCAAATCCTCTTCCAACTCACTTTCAGGACAATTTTGCAGCTGTCATTTGCTTCATCAGGAGAAAGCAGGTGAACCTGAATTTCATCTGCATTCTAGTGCTTGGGAATTAGAGTGTTTTTACCTCTGCCAAATACTGGATGGGTGCACTTGGAAGTAGATTAAGATCAACTCACTGAAAATAGTCCATTGATTTGTCTCATCAATTTGAGACATGTCACATTTAATTTTAGAATTTTAACAGTGCAAACGCACCAGTATCTCCAACTGAAGTCACCAGGAAATGTGTTCAGTAACTCCAGCAGTTATTTTTGTACTATTTTTCTATTGTTTATCTCTTGTTGAGGTAACGAGCAGCTTCCACATGGGATTTGATACAGGTTCTATGCCCAAGTCAGAAACCAACATATGTCACTATCAAACTATTACATGCAATCCAGCACAAAAGTAGTTTGCAACTATTCTTTAGGAGTCTCAGCTCATGAAAGAACAGACAACTGCCAGCTTCTGAAGGTTCTAATCCTTTGCCACTGACTTCCAAGTAAGATTGGCTTGTTTGTTGTCCGTGACCTGGAGGGCAGTGCAGAACCTTTCCTACAGGTCTCTACCACCTCATGCCCTGACGAGACAAATGTTATAGTGAAATTAATTAGCACGTTCAGAGAAACACAAACAGTAAAGTGAAATCCTGGACCTACTGCAACCAAAGTTTTGCTACTGGTTTCAATAGGATCAGGACTTCTCTCAAATTCTTTGTAACTTTTATCTTTACAGATTACAAATTCATCCTGTCTGGCAGAACTCAAAAGTGCAAACACATAGAGGTGAGAACGCTGCCCCCCGGGATACACTTGGGCAGGAAGGCAAGTCCTGATCTGCTCATCTTGCTCTTAGAAATAACTTTCAGGTGTGCACCTGTTATGTTACTTCATGCACTCCATGATGGATTTATGTGTTTAAAAGCAACATATTATGGGATTTAAAAATAAACCTGTGTTTGTAATTTCTTGTCTAGACAGTGGTTCCAAAAAGCCCATTCTATTTTCAGTCATCCCGAAATCCGGAGGTGCGTTTATTATAAAATAGTAATGGCAGTGACTTAAATCCTGCTCTGGAGTATCAGTAGGGACAGCTTCTAATTACCAAGCCTATTTGGGGTTCATCTATTGCCCAACATTTTAGCTGTACATTTAGCTTCTTCCCTCTCTGGTGTTACTTCATTGATCCTTGTCTTGCCATCTTCTAAGGCTTTATAATTCTATCCTTTATTTTTATGGTTACCTTGAAGGTGTTTATAGACTGTAGAAGATATTTATTGACTTTGATCATGTCTCCCCCTGAGGATGCTCTTCTCCCAGTCATATATTAGTTTAGTTCCCTGTGTGTTAGCTCACATATCTCATTTTCTTTTCTGGGCACCATTTTTGTTGCCCTTCTTTGCATTTTGTACTGACTCTTCTATGTGCTTACATACTGTAAAAACCATCATAACATGTAATACATAACACAGAATTCCAGGTGTTTTTTCCTCCAGTGTTATATAAAGGGGGAAAAAAAAAAAACCCCTACTGGATAAAAATGTTTTCACTAGTTCACTGCTCATTGAGAATTTCATTTTGAAAAGCATGGTTTTTAACAGGGCCAGCACAATTCTGGAATCTATTTTACTCAAATCACAATAACGTTCTGTGGGGCTGAAACCTCTGATTTTTCCTATATTTTTTGTGGCCAAGTAATTTTCTTTCTGTGCCTTGTTCCCACAGAATTCATGAGTACTTTTCATCTGAGTTCTTATGCTGCTGTATTTCAAAAGCAAGGAGGAATATGAAGAAAGAGTTTCCATTGGAACCCACACCTTTTAAATACTCATGTAGAGTACTGGCTTTTATTGTCACTAGTACACCGTCCTACAATATCTGCTATTTTGTACTCCACCTCTTCTACAGAAGGACTGAAGTTCACTCCTGGCCATATTTTTAATCAAATTTACAACGTTTATTTTCAGGTGGTTGATTTTTGTAAATCCTCTCTTTTTTTTTTTTTTTTTTTTTCCCTTTTTTGGTTTTAACAAATCATTTAGAACAAATATTAGCTAGGAAAGCAAACCTACTTTAGGTCATTAATATCATCTTCTGTTCAGCTGTGGATCAGTAAGGTTTGTTTCAGTACTGGCAAGATCAAAAAAAAAAAAAAAAATAAACCCTCCAAAATAAAAGTACCAAATGTAACATGGAAGAAGCTGCCCAGGGAGCCTTATGAACATTTTTGAGAAATGTTATTCAGGAAGGACAGGCATAGGGCTGCTCCCATGTCAGGCCAGGAGTGAGGCACCTGCCTGCCCCCTGCTCAGTGTCACTGGGAAGAGCCATGCCTGGGACAGCTCCAGGCTCTTGCTCCCAGAGGAACAGGCACACCCACTGCAGCATTCACCTCCCTGCACACCGGGGTCCAGCCCTGCTGGAAGGATGGGCTGATGGGACAGATTTAACTGGCAGGGTGAGCTGGCTGAGGGCTTCAAGGTGCCCCTTTCTCAGGTGTCCTTGCCTCAGCTGTCTCTGCATGCACTCCAGCCCCAGCACTGGACACTGGACATGGCCCCAGCCTTCAGAAGATGCTTTCCAAATCCTGTGCTGGGCTGTTTGTGCCGTTTTCCTCTGAATATCCAAAATGTGGAATTTGTAATAAATGGATATTCAGTCTACACTTATGTTCTTGGTGTTGTGCAGGGATGAGGCCTGAAGTTTGTGCTAAGAGGTCAGGTTATGAAGATGTTAAACTTGATAATTAACATGCAGAGACAAGGCTTGGAGTTTGTAATGCTTATATGTTCAACCTCCAATAAACTTTATGGTTTGCTGTCAGTGTCTTGGTGTGTGTTTTGCAGGGGTGAAAGATGAATTTTGTGGTACACACATACTATACTAGTGAATGTTGGTAAGACACGATGAAAAGTGAAGATACATATTCTGAGTGTCAGTGAGGCATCTTTAGCAAATTGACATTCTGCCCATTCAGGTACCCTGTGATTTGCCATTCAGCTACTGAATCTGAATATAATAATGTCAGATAATTCCTACTTCGCTTCCTCAACTGGAAGCTCTGCTCCTTTGAGATGCATGTTACTTTTTGCAAGCTTGTTTGATGTGGGTAGAAAACCCCCATAAGGATTAAAAATACAAAACCTGGGAGATGAGTAAACATATAGTCATTTGGAATAAGCTTTAAATCCAGCAGACATCAGCATTGTAGCCTGGAGCAAGGCTAAGGAGGTCTAAAGACACTAATTATTGTAGTCATGCAATTGAAATAATGGGGACCTGACAGTAAGACTGATAAACAGCTAGTAAATTAATGAGCGGGATGCCTGTCTTCCATCAAGAACTGCCAAATGTCTGTACAAGACACTACAGACGACACCAGCATTATGTGCAGACCAAAATTACTATTTAAAGATTTGTGGCATGAACTGAACACATGGTGCTACTAATGACTGGAGCTTGTGTGCCCACTGTGTATGGATAAAGTAATTAATCACTTTAAAATTACACAATGGGAGATTATAATTAATAAAAAATAAATCATATAGTGTATGAGGGAAAGAAAACATAACTTGGAGCCTTTGAATTAAGGATTTCAGACTGTAGGAATGCTTTTGGATCACTTAAAGAGTTTTTTTTGTCATTGTGCAAAATTGTGCTTGTGTCCCTACAATTAATCCAGTTGTAAGTTGCCACTCATTTCACTGATTGCAGGTGAAAGAAATAGCTTCATGGAAGAGAGAGAATTATAGAAAGAGTTTGGGGCAGTGTCAAGGTCCTTGGATAACCTTCAGATCCAATAGTTAACCAGCAGTCTCTGAGGTGCATATGGTTGTTAATGGCAGAAAAGAAGTAACTTATATGAACAATTATAATTATCATCAATTTGCATCCAGAATATTTCCATAATTTCCTGAAAAAAAAGCATTCATATACTCATTGACATCCCTGGAGAAATTTTACAAGCTTTAGCTGAGAAAGTAAATGTGTCAGTGGTGTCTTTACTAACCCAGTGGCACAAAACCTGGTATAAGTGAATTTCAGCCCCATATCTGACTCATCTTCCCTTTCACAGCATTGGAACTATCATCAGGATGCAAAGCTCTGTATTACATGGTCTGTCAGCAGTCAGATGCTTCAGAAGAAAGCTTCAGACAACGCCTGTTTTAGGCAGATGTTATATACTCTTCCCCCAGTCCTTCTTCCAAACTCTCACGGCAGGAAGTGATTGAGGCCTGAGAGACCAGACAACTACCTGTTGTGGCTATGTGATCATGTCCTTTATCCAAACACATTTTGATGTAGCTTTGGTGAGCCTATGCTCTCTTTATTGGGCTGTAGCTCTGCCTCCATTATGGAGAGCCATGGGCTCTGAATTGCACCTGGCTACATTTTTAAGAGGTATCTATGCTACAAAAATGCATAGCCTTGTATTTCCTTTGGGAAAGAGATGATCCCTTGCTGTAGGGCAGAGTGAACATCCCTCCTCATGCTAACAAATCCTACTGGGTGTTCTCCCACAAAATCTGAGCGAATGTTTGATGAATTGAAGCTTCAGAATCAGTCTAATCTGGCACTGTCTGTGGGTATATATTGGGAAGATGAGTTAGGGAGTGTAGGCTTTCAGTGTAGGTCCTTGGTATGTTGCTGAAATATAAATGGTAAAAATAAAACAGAAAAGGACTGGGTTTTTCTCAAGGAAGTAGGGGTTTGGTATTGGAGTCTCCATTACCACTAATGGGCTTTGACAGCTTCGATGGCTTCAAGAGGCATTGGATCAACTGCTATGAATAGTTTTCCTAAGAACCTTTTGAGTCATAATTTACAGTCATATTCCTGTGCAGAGCAACTGTTTGAGTTCTTGATTTTATCTGACACACATTTGTAAATGGTTATCTGAAAGACCTGCTTCAAACCTGATGAAAACCTTGCATAGCCTGTTCTAGAGTTCTCAATACTTTTCTAAATGCATTAAAGGGCAAATATTTCTTTGTGAAACATTAGTGTCATTGGCAGGAGCTTCCACTTTTCCACTTTCCAGGAATTTAATAGCCTTCAAATGCATAGGCTTCCAGAAATGTCAAACCATGAGCAAAGGGGAAAGGACGCTATATCTATTCAATTACAGACCTGGGATATCACAGGAAATGCAAGTTTATCCCTTGGACTGAACAAGAAGGTTGATGGCTTTAGTAAACTGAACACCATTCATGTGAATCATTGGTATACTCTGTGCTTTTACAGAACATTACCCATGTAATCACTGCACGGAGTTTATTAGGACGGAAGACAGTAACATGCACAGTATCCTCATTTGTTGGTGGGTTTGTTTCATTGGGCATTCTCTTACAAACTAACCAAATCTCTCAAAACACAACCCAGCAAGCCTGGATATTTTCTAAAAAAAAATTTTGTATGTAAATTCTAAAACCTGTAGTGCAAGGATTGTGTCTTGCTATCACTTCATGCTGTATCTAGCAAAACAGTGTCTTTCTACTAGTATAGATCCAAGGTGCTGCAAGAGCAATAAAGAAAAAACCAACACACATTAGGCATTCCAAGCCCCCTCCCTCTGCTGGTGAATAAATGTTCCCTGTTGTGTGTTCATATTAAAATCAATCACAATGCTAACTAGCAACAAGAAAAAACACTTTATAAATGTCTTAGCAAATAATGTAGACAAAATTTTAAAACATTTGAAAGAAAATAACTTGCTACATAAATTATACAAAATTCTCATTTAGAAAAAAAAAATCCAGTTTAAAAAAATAGAATGACCTCTCATGCAAGAAATTAGGCATTTCCAGAACATATTCAGCTCAAGAAAACTGGAGCAGAAATGGTCAATGTGAAATAATAGCAAGCTCTTGACCTTCCCTGGCCCTTTATACATTTTCATGAAATGATGTAATTCATTATTTCCACTGATGTCTGCAAAGCAGTGGATCAGTTTATTTTGTATTCATTTATTCAGTCCTGAGTAATCTGTGTTTAATAGACTGCTGGAGCATGTCAGAATGAACAATTAAACTTGGTTGTTATAGAAGACAACTTACCATTATTGCCAACATTACTTGTATGTGCTTTATTTTTTTAATAAAGAAGGAGTTCTGCAAATTCAGTATTAAATTATCATGCCGTATTAAAAAATGTACACTCTTTTTATTTAGAATGGAAATATTTTTCATACTTGGTATCGTAGTACTTTGTATTGAGCTCTCAAGTGATGATGCAGCCTGTAATTTTTTGTCAAGACTTTTCTGAAACGAAATGCAGACTATGAAGAATGAACCAAGCTCTAGGAGAGGACTGGGAGAGATCAGCTATCCCATCAGCAAGGTGCAAAGTTTTGGAAGACTATTTTCTAGAGTGCGGAAATTGAGTGGGTTTGGTTACTTCTCAAAGGCAAAGGATAGCAGTCTGCTTCAGGGACAAGAAGTGATAAACCCCTCTGCCTGGCAGTAAAAAAGCAAAACATGCAGAAGTATTTCAAATGAGTTGGGCAGAATGCATACAGAGAATCCCAGGGAGCAAAGAAGCCATGGAAGTGAGAATTATGACAGAGTAGGATAGTGTGTCTGATTTTTGGTGCCTCCTCCTAGATGAAACTGTAACGGTTCCACTGTGGCCCACAAAGTCCTAGTGGGCTAAAATCTCCCAGAACAGCTTTCTAGTTCAGTCAGTGGAGGCTTTTCTGCCTTTGGGGCAGAAATACCTGAGTTCTATACTCATTGAAACCTTAAAATTTTGACAGCATAATTACAACCTTGGATTGCAGTGCTTGAATACTCATGAATATTATACAACTACTGTGGCAATTTGGCTTTCTCATGAGAAGTGCATAGATCTCCATGAATTCCATGAGGAGGAATTGAATTTGGATCAAGATGTGAGCCTGTAAAAGGCCCAGGTGGTCCTGATTTCAGTGCAAGCTGGACATGCATGAAAGTGGCATTGGGTTATGTTTGTATTACTGTCTGGCATGACCCATCCTCCATGCCTTCTTCACTTTGATAGTTACCTGTGCTATTGGTGCCAGTCTGGACCACTCTCACAACAGCCACATTAGGAGGCTCAGGTGGTTTGGATGAGCTTTTCTGTTTATTGGTCACATGAATGAAGGGGAATGTGTGGTGGCACCAGATCAGCAGAAAAGCAGTCTTTAGCTGGTATCTCCAGTAATCACCAGCCACACACTGTCATTTCCATGCCCTGTAGATTATCAAGAACTAGTGATGTTTCACTGCAGAGCAAGCTGAGGAGGTGGGAGAGGAGTAAAGAACAGTGAGAAGATTTGAATCTCAAAGGCAACAAATGCAGAGTTGTATGCCAATATTTTACTTCCCCAGGGTATTCAGAAGTAAAGGGAAGATATTTTGTATTAAGAAGCAGGTGGCTAGAGAAAATCCTAAGAGAGCTCTGTGATACTGTGTCATCAGCTGTGCCTACATTTGCTTGCCTGTATTTGTAATGCAGCCTTTTGAATTATTAGCAGGAGCGGTGTCTGATGTTTATGTGTTTATGCATGTAGCCAGTTATGAATTTTTAAGACTGCAGAATGAAATTAATTTTGCAATAATGAAGATTTTATCTGAGGTAACAAGGAACACCAATGCAATGACTCAATTCAGAGATGACACAGAAAAAGCAATCCTGCAAGTAACAGAAGAGGTAAACATGAGTAGGCCAAATATGTGAACTCTCTGAGAAGCCAAATTATGAGGAAGGAAATAAAAAAGTGAAAAGTAATTATCAGAACAGTTGTGTAGTGTCTCATGCTATCATGTATAGAAAACCATAATTCTCATTCTTTGTCATTTTTCCAAGAAAGTTACAAAAACAGCACTTGGAGAAGTTACAAAGTACATGCTATATGCTTGTGCAAACTGGGTCAAATCTTGTAAAGGATTAAAAGCAGTGAGCTAGATGAGGCAGTAGCCATTCTGCAATGACTCCACCTGCCATTTCTGGCTATGCATGTCCTTTGTTGGTTCTTGAAATGCCTTTCACTTATCAGAATTCTTGAGGACACAGTATCTTGTCTCAGTGGAAAATACTGCTTGTTGAATGATGTTAGTGTACCAATTAGTACAGATTATGTTTTACAACTTAACAGTCAAACAGATAATGTTTCTTTCCTAAGCTAGTTATTCTCTCCATCCCAAAATGCACACTGGAGTCCCTAGCAGCCTATTGACCATGGCAATGGCAGGGGTTGTAGGCAGATTGCTCTCAAGGTAAACAGCGACTCATTGTCTCTTATGTTGTCCAGCAAAGACAAATTTACAATCAGCAGACTACATGCTGCCAACTAAAAGCACAAGAGATGTTCATAGGATGTGTCTAGCAGATTAGCACAGTTGTTTAGAGCAGGTGTTTTGTTAATTCTGGTATATTCAGAACTGCACACTGTGTTCAAAATGACCCTTAAACGGGCATCTCACACCAGTGAGATGAGATGTTGTGCACTGAGCTGTGAAATGAAGCAAGGAGGAAGGATGACAGTGGCCTAAGACCTATTCACCTACATTCATTGCCAGTGTTGTCAGGGCAGCCTTTTTTATTATCTTTGATTAAATTTTAATCTTTTTTTTTTTTTAATTAGTGTTTTGCCAAATAAGTTATATTGGTTTTGGGGAAGTTCATAAAATAATTTTGAACCAAACTGTAGGAGCCCAAGAGGTAGAAGTTTTGTGGGATGGAGATGTGAAGCTCTTTGTTCAATTCTTTATCTTTTCAAAAGGTATACAATATTACATTTGAAGCAAATATTTTCCCATACACATCTGTCACACTTAAAACACTTAGATTCTGGGTAAAAGGAGCTTTAGACTTTCACAACATTTAGATCATAAGATTTCAGGAACACGCTGTAGCAGAGAAGATGCTGAGACAGTTACTAGCAGGGTCTGTGGTTGATGGCACACATTGACTGTAGCAGTGAGAATTGCATTTAAGGAAGAATTAAAGCAGAAGGGGCTGGTGATGGTCTCAGTGCCTCCTCTTGCAGCACATGGATGCCAGGGCATGGGCTGCTGGCTGATTTGTTCTGCCTGGGGCAGGCACTGCACCAGCTGCCCCAGGGTGACCAAAAGCTAGGGCCTGGGGAGGGCAGTGGACTCCTGTTGGGTCCCAGCCCTGCAAACACCAACAGGGAAGCAGCTGCCCTAAGAGAGGCTCCAGGAAAGGCTTAGCGATGCAAAGGCTAAGAACAGTAAGGCATCAAAAACCACAGGATAATTGCAGTTTAACTCATGAATTTAAACCGATTTCAACAGACAGACTGCCTGAGAAAGCTGAGTTCACAAAGGAAGAAAACCTTCTTCTTTTGTCTTTTTCTACACTGAGTACTTTGATATGTTTCTTTATGAATTGTGTCTTGAGACAAATTTTCCTTTTAAAGATAAATAAAATGAAGGGGGTAAAAAAATACACTGGAACTGAATATTTATTCAGTCCCCAATTTTTCCCCATTTGTTTGCTTTGATGGCTGACAAACAAAGAAATCCATTTTTCATGCAGCTCTAGTACAATATTAATCATCATGAGTACAAACAGCAGAGTCTAAGCCTATGTCTATTCATACTGTGTTATGTTGCTCCATGCTTCTGCATACTGAGTAGTAAGTACCTGCTCTGGAAGTAAGGAAAATTAGTCTGTGTGTAATGACATGTGAATGAGACTGGAACTTTCAGGTCAGTTAGCTGCTCTGGAGAGCTCAGATATTAGCATTGTTATTTTGGCCTAAAGAGATAATAACTGCAGTTCTTTTCTAAATTCATAAGCCCTACTCCTTTCCCCACTCCCTCCCCTTTTTTATATTTCTGCTTTCGAACAGGACTTCCTGTGGCTGAGAGCTCACTGCCAAGTAGAGATACTGATCGTAACAAGGCAACACACTTTGATGGGCAGGCATAGAGAGGTTTTACACTTCAGAGGGTTCTTGGAAGTGTGCAAAGTAAAGAGAAATGCATATTGCCCCTTCCCTGCTAGGCTTCATCAGGCTTTTCTCCACAGTGCTGAACAAGAGCATCTTCAGAGAAAAACTAAAACCCAGTAGGATATAGTTTTTGAGCTGCGAGATCTGCTTTTCTACAAACACAGGTCACTCTATCCTTAAGTATTGCATTGTAAGATAACAAGGTGAAAGCATTCAAGTTTTCTTCTGTCAAGTATACAAATTTTCAGATTTAGTAACTTTAATTACTAAGATTACTAGATTGTTGCTTCTTCCCAGAAATCCCAAGAAGATGGGTAAGGGTCAGTGAAGAAAAATCTGTAACCAAAGAAATGGCACAAGTCACCACCCCATTTCTGTTGGTTATCTCAAACTTTGGGATAATTTTCATTACTGAAAGCAAAATCTAAAATCCAGATCATAAAGACCTAAATATTAGACATTGAATCACTTTCACCTGTATGAAACTTCCTTCTGAGGTATTTCTACTGCAATTCAAGAAGTTTCATACAGGTCTTTACTCAGATCCTCTAGGATTCATACAGAACAATAAGAGAATTAGAAGGACTTCGTAAGTCATGTTATACCCAGTGCTTTGGTAAAGTATGTGTTTGTGATCATGGGCAGTGATAGATAAATTGATGAGTAAGTGTTGGTCTGTCAGAAACATGGATGACAGTCACACATCCACCAAAATATAAGGGTGATGTGGCCACATAGAAAGTTACCACTTGTTCTGTGGTAACTGCCAGTGTTTGCACTTCTTACAAGCAGCTAATCCAGAGAAAATTCGTCCACAATGAAAGAAGCTTACGCTAAGTCCTGCCTAGATCATATGTCTGAATAAAACATGCTTGCAAAACATCAAAGAAATTCTGCACCTTTCTGGGTGAATACATACTTTTGTTGGCTTTAAATAGGCTTTGGTAAGTAACAAATTTATGACAAACTTGCTCAAGATAAACTCTTCAGAAATATCCACAGTGTTGTGATAAGCTCCAGCTGAAATCAAGCAGATTAAGAGTTAAAGGAAAGGAAAAGAATATGTATCATGGCTGAAAGCCTACCTTTAAATATGGAGGGAAACTGAAGTAATAATAGAAAAATTTTAAATGAAAAATAAATAAACATTAATTGAGTGTATTGTAAAGGACAAAGCACAGTTATTTTAGAAGCCAAAACAAAGCATTATTTAAGTGAACTGGAATAACGAACTTTTCTCAAAGTTGAGTGTCTTTTACACCTGTGCATCAACAGTAGTGCCTGTATTTTAAAGGGCAAAGTAAAGGTGTTAATTAGTTACTGCAATGTCTCAGAACTGCATTAGTGTAGCCGTTTATAGTTAGAGATATGTCCACCAGTAGCTAGCATGTGAAGAGTGATACTAAGAATAGATTAAGACTAAGAGCAGTGACTGTTTCAAAAGCCTTCTGCTACCTAAGTATTAAACATTTCTTCTTACGTTATTTCTTTCTCTTCTAATAATCCAAAGAATCTGAGGCTCTGCCTAGGGCAGTGGGATATGCATAAAGTCCACCAGCTGACAAGGAGTATCAAGAGGCATCGTGCCTAACAGTGTGGTTTGTTGATACGGTAAATTCAGTTTTCAATCTCCTAACATAACTGCAAAATCATTGTACCTATGTGAACTGGTATAAGTCACACTGATAATTCAAGTCTGTTTAAAAATACACATAAAGGTGAATGTATTGCATCAGACTTCACACTGCATCAGATTCTGTCTGCCTGCAACATTCTCAGTTGCTAGAGCAGGAGCATAATCCCAAAGGGAGGCATTCTGACTAAGGATACAATTTCACATTACAGCAAACTCACAGCCAAGAGGCTGTTAAAAAAATTAGTCTGCTCCACTATCTCCTGTAGCCACTCCCACTGCCAGGTATGACATCAAAATAGGACCACTGTTTTCACCACAAAGAAGAGTGGAATGCATAGGACTGGGAGGCAGAGCAGTAAAGCATATTCTGTCAAAAACCTGCAGTAACATCAGTGAAACAGTTATGTGGAACCACACCCCAAACTCAGCAGAAGGGCAGTGACACATGTATTTGAATCACATTTAAAATATTGTGCTAGTGCACCTGGGACATTCAGTATTGATTGCAGAACCATAGCAAAGGCACCTCAGTGAGTCACACTTCTTCCAGTGCACCCTGCTTACTGCTGACAGGGAGTCATTGTCCCTGCCTTGTCTGGCAGGTAATTACTGCCACAACTATGTGCTTTCTTCATTTCACTGGTGACAGTGAAATTCCAGACAAACTTCTGCTGGGGAAAGAGTAAGTGAGCACCCCTGAGCAAGTCAGAATCTGCTTTAAGCACCCACCTAAGCTGCTTCAAAAGAATTTATTAAAAATGTACACTTTTTAGCTCCTCACCCTATGCGTTAAAGCACAGCCCAGAAGTTTTATTCTTTCACAATTACAGTCACTCCTCTTTAGAAACAAAATACTTAAGCCTCTTCAATTCCTCCTCTTGGAGGAATTTATTAGTTCCTGAAGTCATGCCATTTATTCACAAATATCCTCATTGTCTCCTGAACAGGGATGCCAAGAAACAGAAATAAGTAGACCAGTCTTTCTCCAGGTTTTCCCCCCTCAGCTTTTTTGTTCCTATAAAACTTTCTGCCAGGAGAAGTATAAAATACATTTACAGTATAGTTGGGGGGTTTTGGGTGTTTTTTAATTACAAAAACATTCTTGAAGTAGCAATAAAGCAACAGCCTTGTAAATCTCCTCTGTGTACTTGCCTTTCATGAAATTTAGTGGAATGATAGGTACCACAGTATTTTTGTGGGAAGATGCCACACATACTGTTTCCAAGCCTGTTTCTTAAGGCAAGTCAGTCAGTTGTCACACTAAATCTCAAGTAAAGATTGATGAGGATTGTTGGGAATATCATATTTGTCACAGAGGTGCTGGGTCAGAGAGTCTTTTATTTTTCAACAAGGGCACTTAGTATCGGATACAGTCTCTGCACCAGTGATTATTTTGGCCAACATGCAAGCTCTGTGCTCCTTTACACATACTGTGAAGATTCAACCATCCCACTTAAGGTTAACCAGCTGCCAAGTGATCTTAGCATCTGTTACTGCTGATATGACATCAGCAGCTTGCCTGTATCCTTTGCACTGGACATTATTCACTGCTGTGCACTACCAGCAAAAGTCATTTCTGCAAGAAAGATTTCTAAGCAGCAGATTCCAGCAAACTTCATGTTTGCTATTCATAATGAGTGCTTGGTTGCTTTAGACACACTGTATTTGACTCCTCATAGAAAAATGGGCTGTTCTAAATTACAAGAAAAAGAAATAATAGAAGATGAACTGTGATAATGCAAGAAAGGAATCAAGAACGTTTGTACTTCTGTGCAGGTATGTGCACAAAGAATTGAGCATTATTGTTGGGAAAACATTGCTCATGCAAATTGCCTATTTGACCCCTATAAAGAACTAAAGAGTTAAACTGTAGAGCTGAACATTTACCTCTTTAAGGTTCTGAATGAAAGGGCAGAATTGGACTTCAAGAGAGAGGAGTTTATTTCATTTAATTCTTCCAAAGCAAGTAGAGGTTCGCAGGGAGAATGATTTGCTAGACATTGCTCTGAAACCCCTGTCTCTAAGGTTGTGGTGGCACAGTGGGAATATGGCTTTGGCTTTGCTTGGCCACATGTTCAAAAGCCAGGTCCAAAGGTTAAGCCAGAAGGCTGTGCAAACCCTATAACTATTTTGAGTACAGATTTGAGGTAGTCCTTGTTACACTGTTTATGGGGTCCTACAGGCCCCTTTGCAGCCCCGGCAATGCTCTTATATGCTGGCAGCTGCCTGCAAAAGGCAACATAAATGAGCATAATAGCCAGGGAGCACTGTGTCCCACTGGTATACAAGGAGATTCTGGAGCATTTTCTACAGCATGCAATATTATTCCATGAATAACACCTCTAGGAAGAATCTGAACTTCTGTCAGGTGTCAGTGTAGGCAGGAGGTATGAAAAACCTCTACAAATCAGCAAGGGTCTTTGTGAAACTATAGAAAGAATCATGAGCTTTAGTTATTAATGTTGCAATATCTGGGCTTGCTCTCTACCTTCACTTTCTTTTATTTTCTTGGTTTCATAGATACCACAGTATTTGTTTCTGGTTTTAGTATTAATACATCAGTTTTATTTTTAATTTGGTTTCAGAGTGAATCTTAAAGCAAACACTAGCAATAAAACTTAATTAAAAGAACAAAAATGCATCTCTTAAAAAGAGGAACGGTGTATAGTAAGGTTTCAAATGTTCAAAAGTAGGTACAATTTTAAAGTAATCACATTTTAAAACCCTACAAGAAATCCTTTTTCCCCCTCCCCCAAGTTAATATTCTGTAAAGTTGTCTCCTTAGTGAAATTTCAGTCACCAAATGCATGGCTGTTTAAGGGAACATGCCTGAGGAAGAGTGCACTGGGAGGGTATCATTCAGATAAATAGGACGAGCCAAATACTGAGATCAGTAAAGTGGCATTGTTAATTGTCAAGATGATGTTGAATAGACAGAGGCACTTAATTGTTGTGTTTGTGCTCCCTTGCATCATTGTCTCTTTGTGTTGTTTTTAATTTGTTTTCTACTGTAACTCATGAAACTTACATTACTGCCATTAAGGTGAATTTTTTGAAGCTGCATCTGCTCACTGGTTTGCCGATTCCCTCTCTTGAAATTAGATTGATGTAGTGTTATATATTCATTCCAATCTAATGACTTTTCCAGAGCCCCAGAGTAAAGAAAATGGGTTTCATTAATTTCCCTAATAGCATCACTGAAAGACATGTAATGTGTGAAGTTAAAACTTCTTTTGTTTTTAATCTCTTAATGATCTCTTTTCCCTTTGTTCAGACTATCCTTACTTTTAAGGAAATAAAGGGGAATGAAAATGTCTCTTGGTGGATATGTCAGGGAAGCGAGACTTCAACCGTTTTGGTGGAAATGTTTCATGGCATTTTTATGTTCTCTACTGATGTTTATTCCACTATTCAGTCCATTTATTGCTCCATAAATTGCAATGTGTACGGTTTCTTTTATTTTTTTCACATCCCAAGGAAAATGAAGACCAAGTTGCTCAGCCGCATCCTATTTAGCGTCCTGAATTTGTGACTTGTCTCTGAATAAAAGTCTAGAAATACCCTTACAAAAACAGGAATTATTCTCATTTTAGGGAAAGCAAGATCTTCACATGTTTCATTTCTCCTGACCTAACTTTACAGTTGGTGAACCCAATTATTTGACACAGGAAGTTTATTAAATGTTCTGTTTGCTGAAAAAGAGTTTGATGATTATTTATGCTTTGACTTTGACAGCATGGAAAGGGATAGATACATTCAGAATAGACTGTCTGAACTGAGCATGTGAACCAGCACCAAAAATGTTTTCATGACTCAGTTGCAGGATGAGGAATGAACAATATTTGTTTTGAGGGGGCCCTAATCTTAACTAATCACAAAAGTTAATTTGGTTGAAAGGTGAGGTTAACTATTCATTATAAACTTCATTGGTGTCAGGGCAAATAGCCTATGATCATTTTATGTACCTTTTTTTTGTACAGACTTAGAGTCACATTTTGGACAGCTAATGAAAACTAGGTGATAAATCACTGTCCAGTGCTGTAAATGTTCCCCATGCTTATTTGCATCGCCTTTGGGTTTTCATTCCAGAAAAGGAAGAATCTTTCATCATCTCTTGCAATGTAACTGTAAAGCTTTATTTGGTCCCACTTTATGTATAGGTTTAGCTACATCATGCTGCAGAATGAGATACAGCACTCCTCAGACTGTCTCAAACCAACATATTTGGAACTACTAAAAAACTATCCTTACTTAAGTAGTAGGCTTGCAGTCTCTGGTATGGCTTTGTACTGATGTAGTTTGGTTATGAATTAATATTTATTGACTTGGGAGCATTATGGTACCACACAGAGCCAAATCAGGATACAAGGCAAATGCCAGGTGTTTGGGATGTTGCCAGCACTGTGGAGACTGATAACTTGAGCATTGTGGCCAAAGACCTACAGTTTTCTCTGTAGTATAGTCCTTAAGGACAAGAGACATGAAAATGCCCCTTGTGGTTTTTTACACCTCAGTTGCAGACAATAAATCCAGCTTAGTCGTGACCTGCAATGGGAATTTCATGTAGACAGTTCTAGTCCCAGTACTTCATTAGTAACTGTGTGTCTGACCATCATCACACTGTGCTAAACATAAGAACAGAGTACAACCTTTGTCATTAAGCACTGTGGTTGTAAGACAGTCATCCACCTAATAAGTATATGCTCTAGTCAGCAAAAAGTCATTAGAGGATGAATAGTGAGCCATCAGTGTTTGTGCTCTACACATCAGATTTTCTGATGGGGAGAGGAAAAAGTGAGTGGTTGTTCACCTCTGGAAATATATTCCTGAGTCTTGATTTCAGCTCTACTGTTTCCAAAACTATCTGAAATATTTCTCTCACCAGCTGAGCATGTTTCCCTATGTTTGCCCAGCTTAGCTAATTTCCCAGCAAAGGATTTTCTCATTATATTCTACTAATTTCCAAGTTCCAAATTTTAGCACAACTTTTTAATGCCATTTAGCCAATCCTTTTCAGTGAAAATTCACTGGTTTGGGAGAGTGGTAAGCACCACTGGCCTACTTTTCCTATTATTTACTAGTTAAATTATGTACTACCGAAGTTTCCTTGACATGCTCTCTGGTCAACTCGTGCATGTTCCAAATTTGACAGAAGAGTCTGCTCATTAGTGCACTGTCTGTGTTTGTGTAGGAAGAATATCATCCTATTTTAGCATGATTTGTCTGACGTTTGCTTTCAAATGGCATAATACAGCAACAAAAACTAATATTGAACTTACTCTGCTCACCAAGTATAGTGAAAAACTGTAATTATACCATCCTGAATCCATCTTTATTGTGCATTTTTTTAGAAGTCCCAGAAGTCTACATTGCATACTAATAAATATTTCAGTTATGACCTAAAGGAAATTAAGTTTGGGAAGATTTCTCAGCATAAACAGAAGCAGAAATTCAATTCTGATTAGTTTGGTTAATACATATGAGTTATCTTGGAAACTTTGCCGTGGCAGGTAAATCTCGCTGTATGAGGTCATGCATTCCTTCAGGTTATTTGGTTATGTCATATTGTGACTTGTGAAGATCAAGGCAGTGTTCCTCTTCAGTTACTGCTATGAAGTCCTCCATGTATTTATCTGTGATGGCTTTGACCAATTTCCTTACTGTTATATGGCTTTATGTGTTCAAACACTTATTGATTCCTACATCCATAGGAATAAATGCCACAACATCCACTTTTAAAAGGTCCCAAGAACAGGAGACAGTCATGGGAACAAAGAGATATTCAGTGGGACATGAGGAAACTGGTTTTGAGAAACAGTTTTAGACCAGGGTCAAACTGTCCCTGCTTAGCAGAAGTGCAACATATCCTACACCTTCACTAATCTCAGTCAGTTCCTGCACTTCTTTGCTAGGAAAAACATTTTCTACTGATCTACAGGAGCAGTAAGTGATTATCCATCTTACTGCAAAGCAGGGTCCATACTAGCCGTGTTATCAAGGTACAGCAAGAGAAGTACTTTGAGCAAGAATTCCTTCTTCCTCCATATTTATGAAGAGAACTAACTGCCTTATGAAGATGACAAGTATAATGGATTTGTAGCCATTCTAACTTTACAAAAGTGAGATGCCAAAATTACAGCATATCCAATACTTCTCATGAGAAATTCAAATAAATCCTGTTCTGTATATGTCTAGGTTTTATATGTCTGTCCTTATCCATGTGTCTGCAAACCTTCCACTCTATTTAACCATGAAGCAGCTGCACAGACTTTACTGTTCTTCATCACACCGTGCCTTTATAGATCATGTCTTTTGCATCTTGCCATTGTCTGAGTTGTAAGGGCAATTCAAAGTGGCCTAATTACCCAAAGTTCTTTACCAAAGTCCAAGCCTTAAAAACAAAAATACAAAACCCAAAACCAAACCAAACCAAAAAAATTTAAAAAAAACACCAAATGATAGAAAAAGTAAAACCAACACCTTTCTTCCTCTAGATTTTTTTTTTTCAAACTGGAGACAGACTTGAAAATGTGTAAGAACATTTGCTTACAATTTTATAGCATCTCAGATAGTAGTCCATGTCAGATATGAAGGAATAAAACTCTAGAGTTACATTTTTTTCTGTGCTTTAGATTCATTTATCACATATGCAAGTAAATGTACATAAATCACATTAGGATATACCATATTCTTGTCTTTGGCTACTGAATTAAACAGTCACTAGAGTGTTTGCCATGCCTTTCATTTCTAGCACCACCATATGTGTCAGAACTGCAACATTCAGTCATTGGTTCGAATGTGGACTTGGAGCATTCTCAGTGGATCAGCTATTTGCTCTTGGATATCCAGTTTGTGTCTTCCATCTTTATAACAATATGGAATAGCTCTTTTCACTCTGTACTTGAACACCTCTCTCACCCATCAAGATTTTGGATCTACTCATTAGAACTAGAGTGATGAAAATTACTAAGAGGAACAGGGTAACATTGTCTTCATACAAGCCAGTTTTTAACTGGAATATTTAAAGTCATTCTGAAAGCACAACGCAAAAGATAAGGATGTGGATGTAGCTGTACTTCTGCCTTATCTTTGATCTTTCCAAATGAGCTCATCTGAAAAGGTAACTGCACCTTTATTCCTTGCCTCTCTGAGGGTGGAATCTTGTAAGCAGGATTTTAGCACCAGAGTAGAGGGGTTCTTTACTCTGCACTTCTGACTTCAATGTTTTTCTTCTTTTCTTTTCTTTTTTTCTTTCTTTTTTTCTTTTTTTCCGAATTAAACCAGCTGTCAGGAGTAGTTGTCTTAAACAAAAGCCTTTTAAGAATTGTAATAAAGCATTGGAGGGCATTATTCAAAATTGCAAGAAGCTATCAATCATATTCAGTTTCACATGAATATATTCTTTATTGGAAGCTAAGTGTGATAACTTTCCTCTTAATGTGCAATGAAAGAAACAAAGCAGTTCTCAGTTGCTTGGTTCTCTCAGATATTGGTGAAAGCCAAGGAGTACACAAGAGTTTTTCACTATAAGTACACCAAGTCACAGTTCAACTGGCTTCAATGGAGGCCACTGTTATCAAAGCATAAGTACTTTACTTGGGAGTTTCATTTTGTGCTGCCAGCAAAGAGCAACACCTTTACAATCAGTCATGTCTGTATTTACCCTACTCAC
Source organism: Scytalopus superciliaris (assembly GCA_013400415.1). Classification (NCBI taxonomy): domain Eukaryota; kingdom Metazoa; phylum Chordata; class Aves; order Passeriformes; family Rhinocryptidae; genus Scytalopus; species Scytalopus superciliaris. Next base: position 265,424 of record VXBX01004433.1, read on the forward strand.
CCATCTCTTCTGAAAAAGAGAAAGGAAAATTACCACGGACATCAGCTCACTGATAATCTTTGTCAGTGATCACATCAACTGATAGTGCTACAAAAATACTGATATGGGCTTCAGGTTTAATATCTCAAGAAAGGATTCCCTGCAGATATGTGTCAGCTCTATCAGCCCTAATTTAGATAGCAGCTGAACCATCTGTACTTGATTTGTGTAGACACAGAAGAATAAAAATCAGTTAGAAGGTAGTTTACTCTCATCCCATTTCTCAGCTGCATTGACCGAATCAAGTGACTGAAACTTTATAAGCAAGAAGAGACTTTTTTCTTTTTATGAATCCAGATTCTTATGCACTGTGTTTTAATCTCAGGCCCACAGTATTTGAGCCCACAAAAAGATTATTAAAATCAATAAAATTCATTGGATTATAAAAGGAGATAGAAAAGTTAAATGATCTGAAGTACATTTTATGTAAGACTGTCATTTTTCAATAAGCCCTCAGAAAACAAGGCTGTCTGTTAGAGGAAGGAATATATTACTGCAGTGCAGGAGGTTTCAATAACTTCAGCTATTCAGAAAAAATTATTGAGACATTTATGACTAAAGGAAAATGTTCCCCATCAAAATAAACTGAGATATGTTTTCTGAGATGCTAGTCCAAGTAACTGCTTGAGGGGTTGGAAAACTGGCTTGGAAAGTGTTGTGCTTTAGCAGGGTCTCAATGGCTCTCAATGGTGTAATAGAGTTATATGAAATGTTTGGAGTTGGACCTAAAACAAGTAATCTGCTTCCTATGCTGCATTTCTGTTCCTCTTCAAAAGTCCCATCAGATCTTTAGCCTTTGTTACTGCTGTCCTTTACAGACCTACTTTGGTATAAAAGACAGGACTCAAAGCTCACCTCTTAAATCTAATTGGTTGGCTTCAGCTCAGAGTGGGATATATATATTTCAATCTTTCTGCTCTAGATTTTCTGGTGATTTTTTTTCATTGTCCTTTGAATGACTAATATAAAATAATTGCTGATTTTCAGAACAGAGTCAAAAAGCCAGTGGTCTATCTCCCAGTCATTGATCTTTCTAGCATACGCACCCTGACCGCAAGATAGAAGCCTTTTCCTTCTTTTTCTGTTCAAGTGCTTGTGGGGTTTTTACCTGGACTATACTATCAATCCATCGTAGATGGCAGTGCCTCAAGAGCAACTTTGATTCAAGGTCTCAATTGTTGCAGGAGGGACAGAGTTGAGCCAGTTCCCCTTGGCATGCTCCCAACAGCCCAGCTCATAGTACCTGCGTTTTCAGGGACTACAGGAAGCCATGCGGCTCAAATTGCTGGGGACAAGAAGAATTGAGCATTTGAAGTCACCTACTCTCCATCTGGGCTTAAATGGCATTCCTAATAAAAGAAACTTGAGGTAAGGATGGAAATACATCCCAAACTCTGGATATAGGGGAAAATTTCTTCACTGAGAGGGTTGTCAACCATTGGAGCAGGCTGCCCAGGGAAATGGTTGAGTCACCATCCCTGCAGGTATATGAAAGATGTCACAGTTAGGGACTTAGTTTAGTGGTGGCCTTGGTAGTGTTGTGTTAGCAGTTGGACTTGATGGTCTTGAAGGTTTTTTCCAGCCTAATCAATTATATGATTCTGCTATATTCATGAGTTGCAGCCTCTCGAAGAAGCTCTTATTTGTGGCTGAACTTTTATTCTTAAGTGTTACCTATGAAAGAAAAGTCACAGTAGTTTAATATGATGGAGTTCAACCATGATTGATCCAGGTTTGAGTCACTTAAACTTATACAACACTTGTGTATAGACAAGGTCATGAGTTCTACAAAGACATGACATTAGAAAGGTGAAAGGCATTCCCTCTGATTATTGGAGGAGTCAATCGATACACAGGATATGCTTTAAGATCTTGTTTGTTTTGCCAAGAAAGCCCAGAGAACATCATGTATTTTACCAGACTGAAAGGAGAAAAGAGGGAAAATGTTAAAATTTAACATTTGAAAAACAGTCAGTCTGTATGTTTAGCTAACAAAGCTTAACCTACTCTGTTGAATGTCAGTGCAAAGCATCTCAATGAGTTTTGACAGAACAAAGGTGTGCTGCTGAGACAATATATACATTCCACTGCGAAATGAACAATGCAGATTATAAATCTGAGCCAGCTTCTGTAGAAATTAATGGGAATTTTGTCACTGATTTCAAAAGGTGTAGGGTCAGAAATCCAACTTTGTGCCATGTTGTCTGTACTTTCCTTAGTGGCAGAGGGTGTAGGAGGGGAGCAGAGGGGTGACTTTTTTGTTTGGATCTTAACAACTTTGATTTTACATAAATAGTCTTGCTTTAATTTTTCAAATTTTACTTACTTTTGAAACGCACTTCAAAATGAGGAGCACATGTAGGGTGTATGACCTTTCTGAGTTGACCCTAAATTAGCCTGCCTCATATAATCCTTTATTCTTCTGCTGCTTTTTAAGGAGTCTTTTATAATCAGTGAATGCTAGAAGAGAAATGTAGAACAGGACATCAAATATCCAGTCTATTTACTTAAACATCAGATTGTCACTTGTTACAGAGAACTGATGGACACCTTGTCTCTGTCTTTATTCAACTATTAGAATATGGAACACTGATACAAAAGGAAGCTTTGGAAAAAGAGAGTATTTTATTTTTCTTATAAATGTTACCTTACATCAGGACTAAATAGAACGAAAGAATAAAAGAAAAAATAAAAATGAAAAAAGAGAGGAAAATGAAGAAGGAAAATTAGATCAATGTTTTGGTTAGATTAGGAACAGCAGGTTCATAATTAATTTAACTTCATGTTCCAATCACTTGTAGTGAGAAATAGGCACCTGATTTGTAGACTACAGGGCCACCTGAGGTCACAAGTATAGTTTGAGCTTTTACAACATAGCAAAGAAGACATCTATAAGCATATACAGTGAGATTGCAGAATGACGCTTGAGACTTAATTTATTCTTATGTGGTACTGTTTTAGAGAGCATGTATTTTCCTGGCTTAATCACTTGACTTTGCCTCAGCTATTACTTAACAAAGGATTGTAACAGAGAACCAAATTCAAGTATGTGCCTCCTCTGCCACTTGCCTGTTTAAAGCACTTCTCCATTCCATTCTTGAACACTCAAAATCCCTCCTTGGCCAAATGTATACTCAACATCTTGCTCTTTTTTTATCTCAGTACATTAAGCTTTATCCTACAGAAGAGGCATCACAGTCATATTGTCTTACAAGACCTGGTAGAAAGGTCATAGTTACAAAGAAGAAATGACAACTTTATGAGAAACATGAAAGCCTGTATTTCTACTCTAAATAGTTTTCTGCTTATAAACAAAGGATTTCAGCTTATTGAGAAAAAATACTCTAAATGCTACTTCATCTTTCTACTAATCAGACTGTTTTTTATCTCTCTTCCTCCTTGTGATTTTTAAAATGCTAAATGCTGGAACTCTTTGGACCACGGACAACCTGACATCACCCTTACGTCTGGCATAATCTAACACAAAATATAAGTCTGTCCATAGAAACTATCAGCTTACTGCTTTTAATGAGGGAATAAAACATTAAAAAGTGACACAGCAACAGTTATAGAAAAGAGAAATTACATGCAAACAGTTACTAAACCCAGCACTTTTCAACAGCTTCAAAAATACCCTGTAAAGTGTGACGCACTTCTGTGCTTGCTGGAATAACATCTCATGTTTCATGATGCACTGGAAAGCACAGCCACCTGGTTTTGAAACTTTATGGAAGAGAGGAATAATGCTTTTCATGAAAATTCTCCCTTCTGGGACTGCAACCTGTGGTGTGTGATTAAAAATAATCCACCTAAGGGTTTCACACACACAAAGGAAAGTCTTGCAAGGAAATGTAACTGCCTTTGGCACAGACATAGACTGCTTTCCCCTAAACACAGATCTTTAATGAGAACTGTTCTACTTCATCAAACACATGCCCTTTTTCCAAATGAAGAAACTTGTGTCATTCCCTAGGGCTAATGCAAACTGAAGGCATTTACCCTTCATGCTGCACTCATGAGGTCTAGCAACCCACCACAAAGCAGTGTCTAAACTCTACTAAAATATGTGCAGAGAACTTGCCCCAACAAAATAGATTTCTTCTGAAATACTCTTTCAAAGCCAAAAGGTTTTATGGAGAGAGGAGTTTTGGTGGAGCTTTTGAGGGGAGGAAACCCAAAATCACCTGAATTTAAAGTCTGCCCACACACTTCCAACTGAAAAAGGAGATTTCAACCTGACACCCTTTGAGGAATGCACTGAAGGGTGGACAAAGAGCAGGAAAAATCAGTTTGGAAGCATCAAGGTTTTCATGAAATTAAACTTTTTTCTCTAGCTTTTCCAACCCTTCCTGTAGCATTGATTTCATCTTGGTCTTGTTTTTTCTGTGCCTATTTATGTATCACGAGACCACCTACTGCCCTGACAGGTTCTTAATTCCCTTTCTCAACTTTCAGCATATGTGTAGACTAGCCCTCTTAATCTTTTTTTAATTTAACGTGACAAAAAAAAAAATCTTCTTAGTTACCTTTGTAGGGACTTTCCCTAAGTAGACTGCAGAACGACAGGACTCTACATATTACAAGGTGTAAAGAAGTGCTGTAGGTTAATAACTTTGGGGAAAAATCTGTCTTTTTTGCCCCTAAAATTATTTTTTGAATGAGGTCTTTTCAGATTATTTTCAAAATGATGACCAAGGAAGAAATTGAAATAGCAATGAAAATTGAAAAAAACTCTGAAAAGACCTGTTTTTAACTTGCCCAACAAAAGTTCTATTTATCTTTGGCATCTTGTGTTTGCAGCTACAATTAAGATTAGCCAGTGTCTTAAAGGATGGAAAATTATTGCTGGAATAAGAAATAATTTGGCCAAACAGGTGAGTGAATGAGTCTGTTGCATCTCTACAGATCACTGGTCTCTACACCTCTGCTCAGTTCCAGTGGTTAAATTCAAAAATGGGGGGAATAAAATCTATGATTTTGTTGGGTTTTTTCTCCTCTCTAATAAAGCTGATCAATTTTTTTCCTCACTGAATAGTTTATTTCTTATTTTCAGGACTTTTCAAACTTAGATGATGCCCTATGAAAAATCAGTTTTGCATCCTTAAGTCCATAAAGTCCTAGATTTCACTGTAATGTCTTTCCTTTCCACTTTAAGAGACCATAGCTGAACACCCTAAAGCGCAGCAAGGGTAATATTCTTGTCAGTCAACATGCCTGTCAATCAAATCCTTGTTTCATTACTTTGGTTTTGTCCTTTTGACAGGAGATATTCATCTTCCTTACAATCAAATTTTGTGATGCCAAAGGTCATCATGGTCCTCCTTATGCAAAAGTCCCTATCAGGTGAGGTCCATGAGTAAATGGCACATATCTCTCAAACCTAGAATGGTACACTTTAGTAAATGCAAGCTGCTTCACTGCTTACTGATGCTTAAAATCAAAGAATTGCATAGGATGATTGCTCTCTTCTATTGCTTTTCAATTTTATTCTGTATCACATTTCACACTTGCAGATTGTGTCCTTGCTTTTCTTCCCTGGAAGGGAAAATCCTCTCATTTCTCTCAATATTGGAAATACTTTCTTCAGGCTGTGAATAGATCAATACACATAGAAGTTGATCCTTTAGGTTTTGGAAGCACTATATTATTTAGCACAATCAGGTGCATCCTGGAGATAGTGTGAAATACTCATTTCTAAATTGGAGAGACCAATAATATGTAGGGATCAGTGATTTCTTTCAGAAATAGACAAATACCATCTCATCTCCTCTGTTTAGTTTAGACATTTTTGTTCCTCTTCCTCAAAACTGATATGCAACTTTTATCCTTACTTCACACAACATGATGAATAAGTTTCTGGTACCTGAGTCCTGGACCATGACTGGAATATTGTCCCTTAATAAACCTGTTGTATAGCACCAGCTCCTGGATATTTGTAGAGTACATGGAAGCTTTGCAAAAGATGGGCTTCCAGGAAGTGAACCTCATTACAGCAGGGCCTTTTCTCTGAGCCAGATCAACTGCTTTAGTTCACATCTGCAGCTACTGCTGCTGCTGCACCACCACAAACAATGACAAGACATCTACTCAGCACTCCACAGTGCTATTGCCTGCCCACACATCCCAGCAGAAAAGGCATATGTTGAGGACAACTTCTGGTTTTTCTGCCCTCATCATGATACAGCAATAAGGCCTATTATGAAGGATATCTGGTTACCAGAAAACTGATGGAAATGACTGGTGTCATATGGCAGTACTGCTTTTGTAATAGTTCCAACTCAGGACCAGCTTAGATTGAGAACAGAAGTGCAAACGCGAAACAAAAATCAAAACCTCATTATTCACCCTAGAAGCCACCAATTCTTCAGCATTTATGAACAATAGTAATCTGTGGATCTTGTGGACTGTTTCCATACACCCACTGAGAAAAGCTCCCTTTCATAAGTCTCCTTCTACCCTACCCTTCATCCTGTCCAGTTGGTTTCCTGATTGCCTGAAGACTGTCAGGGGGAGCTCAGTGTACACCATAACCTACCAGGTATATTTGGGAGTAAGGTTGCTGCACACACTGAAAAAATCTGTTTCCTACATCACTGTCCAAATTCACATGTTTTCTACCTGTCACACTTTTCAGGATGGACCTGAGTAGGCTTTCTGAGTCTCCAGGCTCTGGATCATAGACAGACTCTTTATAATACAGCAAAGGTTTTCCATTTACTGTGCAAAATGGAAACTCATTAACCAAGGGATAGGCTCATCACAGTCAATAATAAATACCTGTGACAAAGAAAAATTATGTCAATATCATACAAATAATTCAGATGCAAAGATAATAGGATCATCAAAGATGTTATGTTACAGATGGGAAAACTGCTTTTTCTCATCTACTTTATGATGGATTTCTTCTCTGCAGTATATATTACTCATTGTGATACCAATTTCAACTCTTATAGCTTCACATCCCCTTGGAGTGAAGGGACATACAAAAAATTATGTTGAATCTTCAGCCTAAAAATTCCTATACTGTGGTCCAATCAAATGGACTGGAAAGGACTACACTTGTTGTGATAGTGACCTTAGGTTATTCACTTCTTTGTTTTGAAGGTTTGCCTACCCAGGAAATGAGTAGTAAGATCCTAACTTAACTGTGTTCTCCTGATGAACATCACTGAATAGAAACTGTTCATCCCAACTAAATGAACGTATTGCATCAGACAATACTCAACCAGGTAACACCTCACAGAATTTTTCTCTCTCCTCAACAGAAATGAAAAGGTACCATAAAATAATGCCATCTCCACAGCAGAGAGAAGAGTAAAATTAAGTCTGGAGTTTTTAAATTTCCAAGATCAATACAATTAAAGCATATGCATTCAGTACAGGGCAATTTCCATTTGATCACAAAGAAATAATCAAAGTAATCTTAACTTTTAATCTTCTTTCTCTCACTCTTCTCTTGTTGGTTTAATCCTCAAGGGTTATCAGTTTAGAACCATGAGCACTTGGATATTCTGAAATAAAACCTCTATTTCACAGTGAAAATTATTCAAGATTAGAGATCTTGGGTCTATTTTCTCTTGACTGTCTGTAAGCAGAGCAGCATAAGCAGTCACAAATGGTGCTTTTTTATTTTCTCATTCAACTTGAAATCTCTCTTTACATGCAATTGCACAGTGTAAAGCATACAGCCCTTTGACATAGTCACGTCTTGGAAGATGGTTTAATAAAACAGGACTAAACATATCAGAACTTAAACTACTGAAAAAAGTGATAGAAGTTGATTAAAAAGAAATAATTACATATTCATCAACATAATTACTTTGTCCGTCTTGTCTTCCTTTTCCTTATCATTTTGAATTCAAGCAGATTTTTAAAACAGTATTGTTTCACAATAGAATTTAAAAATACTTAATTTTGCAAATGTCAAAATGGATTTTTATTTAAGAACAAAAGTATTTAAATGCATTTGGACTCAGACGTTTAGCCATACTTCAGCATGAATTCACAATAACCTCAGACAACTGAAACTTAATTTTTCTGCAAGAAGCAGTTCTAGTCACAAGTACAAATGTCCTGCTGTGGCTTTGCCAGCACTTCCTTTTTCAGTCTTGGCTGCAATGGAGCAGTTCATGAGGGTGAAGACAAGAAACCAAACCATTTTTTCTTTGAAAAGCTTCATTTTCAAAGTGTTGTGTGGCATAATCCAAATATGTTTTTTTCAGTATGGTGCTGTCCATAGCTGCGACTTCTGTTTCAGCTGTCCCTTTGCATATCTTGTTCATCCTTGAAGCATTATTCATAAGCTGTGTTTCCTTTTCTGCCCAAACATTCCCCTCCATTTTGATGAACAAAAATGCCAGTAATTCTCCTTCCCCCATCACTGTCTTAGTGTGGAACATCAATTGAGTCTGAAACATCATCACCTAGATTAAATTATCATTAGATTTGGATTATATAAAACAAGTCCCTTTATCAAGATGCAGAGTGAAAATAGTGTCATCATTTTTGCTGGGTGAAGCCCATATTATGTGGCTAAAGTTCATTTCTGGATCCCATAGAAATTTTTGGTTTTATTCCAAAGTTTTTACAATCCTTCTCTGTTTGAACACTTGTCTAAGCAAGTCTGACTGTATACTCAGATTTAAGATGCCCTATCATCGTGTCAGACTCTCAGTGTTTATGGAGAATCTTGTACTGTGCAACAGCCTTTGCGGTTCTTATATGCCAAGCAAAGAATTCATGTTGGTTGCTATGTCCCAGGGGCAGAAAGAAATGGAGGCATTTTAGTGCTACATCCCATCAGCTTGGCAGAGAGCAGCGGGCAGATTCAAAAATTAACCTTTAATACACTCAATATCAATAAAGATCTGCTGCTTCTTCTATTGCAGTTCTTATGATTGATATCACCAGAATATCCTACATGTTTTACTCCCACCTGACACTCTACACGTTGTTTTCCCTGTCTGACCCTAGGGATACACACGCTTCTGTTTTTCATTTCTGAACTTCAATCAGATTTCTTCGTTGTATTCAGATGTCAGTGTAGATAAAAATCCATTCCTTGCAAAATGTGATATTTGACTGTCAGAAGAAAATCACCTTTTATTTTGTTCAAGCTTCTTCTATCACCAATACCCCTGTTGAATTTTATCCACATTTTACATATACACCGGAAAAGAAGGCAAAATTACATTCTTTGTGGTGTTCTAACTTCAGCTGACAACTCAGTCCCACACAGCTGCTTACTCTCTCCTCCACCCCAGTGGGATGGGGGAGAGAATCAGAAGAGTAAAGGTGAGAAAACTCCTAAGACAGGTTAATAGGCACACAAGCAACCAAAGCAAAACACAGAAATCATTCACTGCTTTCTATGGGCAGTCAGGTATTTAGCCCTCCCCAGGACAGCTGAGCTCTATCAAAAGTAATGATGACTTGGGAAGACAAACACCATCACACTGTCCCACTTCCTTCTTCTCCCCACTCCTTTATATGCTGAGCTTGATGCCCTGAGGTATGGAATACCCCTGTGGTCCACTGGGGTCAGCTGTCCCAGCTGTGTCTCCTCCCAATTTCTTGTGCCCCCACTCCAAGGCTCCTCACTTGTGGGGTGTTGTGAAGGCTGGAAACAGCCTTGACTCTCTGTAAGTACTGCTCAGCAATAAGTGAAACATCTCGTTTTATTACCAACACTGTTTCCAGCTCAAATCTAAAACACAGCAAAGAAACCTACCCCAGCCAAAACCAGCACACTTTTAAGAACATGCTTCTACAAGCCTTTCTTCCAAGTGTTCTCCCCTCAAAGCTTTTTCCTCCAGGCAACTATGAGATAAGAGACTCTATCAGAGGAAAACACTGTACTGCATTGTAGGAAATTGTTAGACATAATTATGTCTAAAATGTGCCCTAACACTAGCATTCAAATAACTAGTAAGTTATTAGTTCTAAACCATACTATGTGTTTCTTAGTTACCCACTGAAATTGTATTTACAATGCCATTGGCATAAAAATTTACCTTCAAGCAAAGACAAATGTATAGACCATTTATAGACTTATTTGTGAATTGCCGAATCTATATTAAGGTCCACCAATAAGCTTTGTTTTTTACAGGCAATGAATACATGATCACAAAAAGTGAGCATGTGCCTCTGACCTGATCATATTATAGCAATTTTTAAAGAAATTGAAGGTGGAGAAGAATTCATTTCTCTTTACAGGGTTTGAATGAATTCCAGGCAGAATTAATAGTAAGTTTTCCATTAACTTAAATGGATCTGGAGAAGATCAATGCATGGGCTTTGTGTTTATAAGGGCAATGACTTTACACTTGCTTTAACAAAATAAGGAAAAAAATTGAATCCTGAAGTCTCAATAAGGCAAGAAGAGTTGTGGATTAAATTCAGATTTGAATTAAGTTTCATACACTGGCTTTACTTTGCTGCTATGTCTTTGGTACACTGAAAGCATGTTAATATGTTTCAGAGAAGCTGCGATGGAGTTCTGACTCTGTCAGACAGATCAGGTGGGTTCAGTTGGACTTTGTCAGCTCTCCAAAGGAGACCAAAAAGGTACCTCAGCTCCTGCTACTGCAATAGCAGATTTTAGAAGAGCAAATTATGGCATTTTACTGTAAGGAATGCCGAAGAAAAGCCCACCATTTGAACTCTGGTGCAGTTCAGAGATCACTGAGGAAACTAACCCTAGAGTTAAGGCATCAAGCTCAGTGTTCAGATTCCTAAACTGAGCTTCTGGTGCTGGCCCATATTTCTTTTTTTCTGTCACATTTGGCATTTAATCTCTTACTGCTTGGGTTCTTCTTCTATAGAGAGGGAATTATAAAAATTCTTTGCCTCACAAGCCACTGTTAGGGTGACTCCAGGAGAGACTTTAGGTGCCAGATCTAGTTATGTTCTAGTCCCCACTGCAGAAATGGAAAACTGAGGGATTGCCATCAGTGAGGCATATGGTTTAGTGTTTCCTGTGTCAGTTTCTACAAACTGTCTTTCACCTTCTATTCTCTATCCACGTATCCATCTTGAAATCTCAGTGTTCCTCTATCCTTTCCTGATTTCTGATCTGACATGGCTCATTAGTGAGTTTTACCTTCCCAGCAGACTCCAGAGACAGCAACAATGCAATCCATTCTGCACTAGGGACAGACATCAGACATTTAGACATTGGCTTTAATTGGTATGGAAGGCTAACATTACAGAAGAATTTTCATTGTGGGAAGTAACATCACTGGCCAAGTAGTGCTGCAACAATCTCTGTGCCTACTGCCTGTAAGCCTGGAGCTGGGATCTAAATCAGGGTCCAGTATCTTGATACAGGGAAAGGTTTGAAAGAGAGCTCATGGCCTGTGCACTTCTGTACAGATGTAGCCTGGGATGTCTCACTGGTGTTGAGCAGGATTTTGCAGGTTTAGAAATAATCTTCTAAAAGAAGGGTGAGAAGCCAGTTTCGATTTCCCTGCCAAGTTGTTGCAAAGATTCTTTGAATTGTTAATGATGGCAGACCAAGATTTTTTTTCACTGTTTTATGTCCTTGGAAGATTTTCCGTGTCTGTCGTATTTCATTGCTTTATTTAATTTGTAAGAATTTTTCTTAAGGATTTCAGTATTAAGCCTCAGACCTGTAGTTAGTATATATACTGAACCATACATAGTGGTTAATGTCTTGAAGTTGAAAGTCACAGCCTATCTTGCCTTACATTTACACAAATTGCTTCAGACCAAGACCTTGCACTGGCTGCCTGCCAGCACTATGTTTCTTCCTCTTCTGACTGAAGCCAAAGAAGTTGAAGATGCTCAGCACTCTAGTCCAGGGCAGTCTTCTGCTCTATATTATTTCTGAAATACAACCTAATTACTTTTTGAGCTATCTCTTGCCAATATCTTGTTTTATATAAAGCATGCAGTGATAGCCAGTGGCATATATGAGAAAGAGAGCTAGAGCTGTTACCTGGATCCAGCTGCTTGTGATTTCACAGCTGAACTCACACAGCCACACTTTACTTTTACTCAGCTTTATGTTATATTTTCATGCAACCATCGATAGGTTTCCTGCCATAGAAGACATTTTTTTATATCCCTAAGAATCTCTAAAACATATCGTCCATGAGATTAGGAAGTTGCTGAAGTAAATACAGACAGCAGTGTATTTTTTTTGCATGTGACAGCTTTGCAAGTGAATGCTTTTGCTGGACAGTTCAGACTAAACTTATAAGAGGGCATTTCATGTTTCATAACAGTGGGGAGAAACCTTGTTTAGTGGAGTTGTTAGAAAACAGATTATGGGAGGACATATGCATATTATTTTGGAAACTAAAAATTGTAGATTATAGTTACTGAAGAGGGCTAGCAAATTGTCAAGGTGTGACTCCAGGCATTCATTGTTGGATGCTGTTGAGGACAGATCCTTAGGCAGGAAGGTCCCTTAGTCTGAAACAGCTTGTCCATTTTCACCTGTGGTCCATCTTTTCTACAGTAGATGAGATTTATCCTTTTGGAAATACTGTCCCTAACCACACATTGCTTTCCTGTTAGTGCACTGCAAAGACTCAACAAGACATGGTACTTTATGTATGTGTCTATTCAAAGCACATTACTTCTCAAAAGATCCCTGAATTTAAGGCAGTTTGATGATCAAACCATTTGTACTAATTTGATCAAAATTGCAATAAAGGATCATTCTATGCAATGTTCTTTTCAGTAATCCTGCCTCCTACTGTGTATATTCAGCATGAGGCAGTCTATCCTCATACTCTGGCCGAGCTATTGCACAAGCAATTTAAAGATTTATTTTAATCAAATATTTTACTGCTTACGCACATACTTTTCCATGGCTAAAATCACATTTGTAGTTAGCCCAGTGTCTGAGGTTGTTTAACCTGGAAGAAGGAGGCTCAGGGGAGACCTTGTCATTCTCTACATCTGCCTGAAAGTCAGTTGTAGCCAGGTGGGGGTTGGTTTCTTCTCCCAAGTAACAAATGACAGGATAATAGGATATGGCCTCAAGCTGCACCAGTGGAGGTTTAGATTGAATATTAGGAAAACATTATTCACTGAAAGGATTGTCAAGCATTGGAACAAGCTGCCCAAGGAAGGTGTAGAGTTACCATGCCTGTAGGTATTTTAAAGGCTTGTAGATGTGACAGTCAGGTCATGGTTTAGTGGTGAACTGGACATTGCTGGATTAATGGTTAGACTCAATGATCCTAAAGATCTTTCTGACCTAAACTACTCTATGATTCTATGAAAAGCTGAATATCTCCATGGAAAAGATGTCCCTTTTCTCTCATTTCTCCATATTATTTTCAAGCCTTTTGCATTAATAATTCTCCCAGGAGTGAAAACTACAAAGTTTTAGCATCAGCTTTGATGTAATATATCATAAACTCAGTCCATATTTCATGCAGAAAACCTCAGGGACTGATATAACAGCTGTGTGTCATTCTCAAATTTCCATGGATACAATATCCTGAGGTGTGCAGTAGGCCCACCAGATATTTAGGGCTGGTTGCTTAACCTTTGAATCTAGACATCATGCTGGTACAATATGGAAAGGCAGTAATTATCAGAATTAGAAAAAATAATAGGAATTTATTAATGAGTCATCTTTCCCCTTAAGCTGTACTGTAGCAAGAAATAATCATAATAATAATGAACAGAGTTATTATTGGACCACATTATGAACACCAGTGATTTTACGCCAAGCTTTTACTGTCAGGGGAATGGTTCATTAACCACAAAGAACACTTCACATTAGGGATTCAGTTTATCTGGCCAATTTAGACATTGTTTAAGTAATTTTTAATTAAAATTGGGATCCTGCATTTTGGAATGGTGCACTGGTTCAAAGGAATTATAAGCACAATCACTACAATCAAGTTGTTAGTAAAGGTTTTTATACCAGATAAGATTTGTCCATTGGTCAATCTGTTAAGCGACCATTCTGGCCTACCCTGAAACTTCAGTTCCAATTAGTGGGGTGCATGAGAAGAGGAAGAGTAAGGCAAAAATCTTTTCGTAACAAAGAAAGTTTTTTATTTTGCAAGGAGTAAATAAAGGAAATTCCCTGGAAAATGTGTTATAGACAAAGAAGGAGGAATTTTGCTTGTAACTTTAATATCAAAAACCAATTACCTTTGATCAAGCCAGCTGTATGTCACATTATTTATTGCAGTAAATATCCTTTTGGGATGAAATTGAAACTGGGAAAAAAATTTCACTTATATTGTTCACAATATTTCATCCCATTGCAGGATAATATAAAATTAATGAAAATGGCCTTCAGTCTGGAGAACAGCCCCAGCCTCCCAAGCACCAGGAAGGAAAGGCACCAGAACTGTACCTTAAGGAGGATTGAGATTTAATCCCTGGTCAGTGTAAATGTAATATAATTTCATGGACTTCCTTGCCTGCTGATGATCTGCTACAACTGAAGTGTGGGGTTCACACCATTTTAGGAATCTTTTAAAATGAGAATCATGCATAATCCATTATTTAGGTGCTGGCTGCTGTAAATAAATTGAACTCTACATTAAGATCTACCATCAGTATGAAATACTAATTTGAGTTTAGTAAGATTCAGCATTGAGTGAGCATGATGTGAGTGTTTACACTGCTTTCACTCACCTGGCAGCCAAACTGGGCTCAAAGTGCCAGCACCACTTTCACGATGGATGCAATCATGGAACATCACTGCAAAGGATGTTAATGAAATGCAAATCATGTCTTTGCGGTGGGGACCCTGGAAGCATATATGCTCTGTTACATGAACTGGGGACTCTGGTGCAGGCAATGCCAGTCAAACTATATCCTTAGACACTGCAAAGAGTCAGATACACCAAAAAACTTTAAAGAGATATAGAGTTAGACCTTCAGACTATAACAAACTGTAGGTGGTTGAAGGGTAGAAAGATGGCCACTATAATATTAAAAAATTAGACATCAGAAAGGCACTTCAATGTACCTAAATCTGTCATCCTTCTAAGCAGTGCTGAAGCTCATGCTTCAGAAATTGGATGCTTAAAATTAAGTATATGTTTCAGTTTACAGTACTGAAGAGGAATAGGGATTTAAAAACAGATTTTAGAGAGGGGTATTCATGTTGTGGCAAACTTGGCTTTGTAATTAGCCAGACAAAACTGCTGAGTTCATCATCTATGAAGCTGATTTACAGCAAAGGTATCTAATTCTTTTTCTTCCTCTTGAGATTAATCATGATAAATCTCTTCCAAATGTACAAAATAATGAAACGAAATGAAATGAAACATATTCTTCATGCCTAAATGGATGGTTTCTCACATCCTAATGGAATATTGTTGAAGAATTACAATAGACAGAAATGGTTCAAATACACTTGTTAAGAAGTAATAACAAACAAGTAAAGAAAGACCACAGGGATTCCACTAGGCTTGTTTCTCTTTGATTTCCTCATTTTAATTCACTTATTTTCTTCACATTATTCCCTTTGCTTTCTTCAATAAAGAAGTAATTGAGATGCCTTTTGAGGATTCTAATGACTCCTGAAGTCATATTTTTTTCTAATTTATTTTATATGTGTGTTCCTTCACAAGCAACAGCTGCTTGTTCTAAATGGAAGAGACGACTTTTTAGAAATCTCTGAGGGCGAAAGGATGGATGGAGATGAGGGTGGGTGTGTAGGGGACAAGTGAAGGACAGGAAATCTGGATGGTTCTCATATATAATGAATGTATTAAATATGTATTCATGAAGGTATTAAAATGCCTTTCCTTTCAGGGGAGGTGAGAAAGACAGCCTGTGATGCTGTTCCCCTCAGCCTCACTACACTCAGTGACCGGTGCCTTGGACAATGGAACAGGGAAGTAAGTGCTCATCCCACCCAACACACTGCCATCTCTCCTTAGTTTTGGTGTCATAGATACCTTATATAGAGACAAGTTAAACAGGATTTTCCCTTCCTTGGGTATGTGCTCTGACATTACAGTTTCTCCAGGTGATTTGTCTTCTTCAATAAGGACTCTAAAGCTACTCTTAGTCGTAGGACTTCAAACAACATGTCACTTGGCTTCTAATTATTTAAGCACATCCATAATTTCTTTCCTACAAGTAATTTTCTCTGAGTTTTACTGGAGTGTCCTGTTCTTCCTGACATCTCTTTCTACTCAGTGTTCATCAAGTGCTCACCATTTTCAGTGATCTGTTAGTGGTATTAGAGATCAGACTCAGGTCTCCACTTGTGTTTAGAGATGCTTCTGTACTTTGCAAAACAAGCAGCAGATTTGCCTCTGCTATCAAAAAGAGAACTCTTCTGTCTTAGAAACATGTGACAAGCTCCCAAACATTGGAGATAAAAATTGACACCTAAAAATACGGCATCCATGTTTAACAACAGGAGTAATAAAAGAATAAATTGCATAACTTAGTGATAAACAGTTATAGATAGATAAATAATGACGACTGATATAATCTAAACAAACAAGAAATATAAAAATCATAATTGGGAGCCCAGAGCAGAAGAGGCAGTAGCAGGAGTTGGTGAAAGACAATCCAGAAGTCAAGAGGAGAAAGTCTTTCACCGGAGCATGAGGAAAAGATAGTAAAAAAAGAAACCAAGGTGTCAAAAAAGAATCAGATGTTCTGAGTTCTTCAAAGTCTTTTGTGGTAGTTTTCAAACTGGTATGATGAATGCCAATCAGATGTGGGCACCTAATTCAATTTATCTTTCTTGAAAGGTCCCTAAATGCAAATCTATTCAAATTAAGAGCCAGAAAAAGAGGTGGTGGGAGCTAGAAGAAACACAAAAGCTTAAAAAGATTGATATTTTTTTTCACTCTTCTGTATGATGAATTGAATTTCTGTTAGTAACAAGGTACTTTTGCAGATGCTTATTTAATGTCATGCAGGGGAAGGCAGTAGGTGTGGGCAAGGGAGGTGAGTCATGCCTTGTTCAAGAGGAAACCTGCTGTGATGTTCATAACGCTCTGAATCAAGTTCAGAAATATGAACGTTTCTTTTCCTCTTTTACCTACACCTTTTGTTTTCTCACGTCCGTCAGACAGAAATTCATGACAGCTTTTTAATACTCATTTGGGCCATTGATATTAGGCCTGAATACAAGTCTAATCCTGAAAGATTATAGAGTTTTCTTCATTTTTACATAAACACAGTAAAAATGTATTGTCTTATATATAGTTGCCTGCTGCAAGAACTCTCTGCAGAAAACTAGAAACTTGGCCGCCTGCTGGTCCCAGCAGCAGTCCAAACTGGCTGTGGCATATGTTGTAACAGTCTCCAGATTTAAAGATGTGAGGCAGTTGTCTGGCTGTTTCTCTACTGGAACATGCTTTTCTGGTGATTTGAAAAAAGTCCAGGCTGTTTGGGATTTAAATCAAGGGTACATGTAACACCACAGTGCTCTGTCATTGTAAGGCTGGAAATTGTCTGAAGACATTGCCATCTGGTGTGCAGAAAATAGGAGATTTTGATGTTTGAGGGGGGAAAAAGCTCTGGCAGACTTATGGAAGAGGTGTGATTTGTTTCTTTTCCTTCATTACAATAATTTGTAAGGAGATTCAAGTGTAATTTGTAAGGTTCAAGCTGAAGTTACTTAAGCAAGGGGAAAGAGAGTGTTGGCAACATTAATGAAAGACCTTTCTCTTTTGAGACCCTACTGGGAGTCCCTTGTGAATATAAGACATCATGCAAATTAAAAAGGAAAGCTTCAGTCTGGGGTGTGTTATAGAGACACCACCAGGCCTTAAGTTTCACTTTTTCCCTTATTTATTTTATTTCTCTGTGAGGCAGTTGCCCATGCAAAACATGACAGTTAATTGCACCTCTCTGTTTCCCTCTGACAAATAAAGCACAAATAATGCCATCAAGGATTAAACTGTTTGCTTTTGGTTTACAAGGCATTAAAGTGTGTGTGCAGTAAATTTTCCTGTAAAGGTCTTTCCTAAAGCTGTAGACTGGGGAAACAATATTAGTGGCTAACACTGTGGACGTAGAGCTTGGTTCAACAATCTTTAAATAAATGTCCAGTATGTTTTTCCCTCCTGATGGGCTTTAATCAAAGTATGTCTGTGTGGGCTTCAGCAGGTTGATGTGAGCACTCTACCCAAGTGTCCTGCCAGACAAACACCTCCAAAGCCAGTCCGACAGCCCCAAGTGGGCTCATTAGCCAAGTCCAGTGCTGCACTAGCCACAGCTTCCACTGATTCCAGGACAGAACCTGTTTACACCTGTCCTGTTCTGAGTGCAAGCAGGACAGAGTCTAACCAGGCCTGGGTACTGGGAACCTCTTCATTCAAGCAAAGCAGGATCAGTTCCAGCACAGGGCTGGTCTGAAAATGCTACAGTGGACTGTTCTGCAAGGAAAGTGGAAGCTCATTTGCCCTATGTGGTGTCCCCAGTAGGAAAATCCTCAGAGAAAGGGGGAGTAGAGGTGTCAGGGACAACTAGACAAAGTCACAAGCTTGACAGCTCAGAAATTATCAAAAATCATGTTCAAGTGATAGGGATCAAAAAGATGGATGAAAGTGTTATAGATGGATGAAAGTGAGAATCACTGCCAAAAAGTATTAAATGTATTTTATTGAAGAAAAATCCAGAAAGGATACACAAATACAGGTCTAGCCTCTCTATCCATAGATATCTGCAGTATGGGAAAATACACCAGGCAACATATCATTCATTGTGTGCTCCTTCTTTTCTAGCACACTGGCTGTGTAATTGTGCATGCTCAAGAATTCCTTCCATGCATATTTTGAAAATAGAAAGTAGTCTTTAGCCTTAGACTGTTGTCAATAACTGTTATCAAAACTTCAATAAGGGGGGGAAAAAAAAGAGAGAAAAAGAAATTCTGGAGCAGAATTGTTTAATGTGCACGGAGACCCAAAAGACCCAGCAACAGCTTGAAAGGAAAAAGCACTACAGGTGTAATATTTAATGGAGTGTTAATTGTGCAGTGGCTAAAAATAAATAGGCATCACAGAGGTTGCTTTTGGGTGAGTGGTTGATAGCAAGTGTTAAGCTCTACAATTAGAATTAAAAATTATGAGCTCATTTGTCTGTGCCCTGGTTTGTTTTAAGAGTTAGATGGACTTCTCTGTGCAAACTCTTATCAAACACATACTGAAGAGGAAAAGAAGCCACAGGCTGTGGTTTCTGCAGTTTACCTACTATTTATTCTAGTGTTTATGAATATGAACCACTCCTGAATCTCTAAACCTCATACCTTATGTTTGACGTGAATTGAACTGCTGTTAAATGACAAATTGAATTATTTCAAGCAGAAAGGTAAAATCCCTTTAATTAATTAAATAATTGGTTTATTAACACTTTAATTGCTAACAATAATCCCTATTCTAATGACCATCAAAAGATAGAAAATTGTTTTTAGTGCTAGAGCAGAGATTTCACAGAATCCCAGAATCACAGGATGCTTAGGGTGGGAAGGGACATCTGGAGACCAGCTGGTCTAACCCCCAATGTATGCCAGCATACAAACTAGAAGACTCCCATCTGAGGATCACCATATAGTGCATTTTATCTCAATTTGTGATTCAGGTTGAGATGTGAGCAAACTATAACAAATTAAGCTCTTAATTAATATTGTTATTAAGGGGCTGATTCTTGAGAAAAACATTAGTCATTTTTTAAGCCACTCGTTTAAGTCAGTAATGTCGTTCTTTGGTTAAGGTAAGGGACTCTAAGGACTGCATCTTAAAACTGTGTTGTTTGTTATTTATGTTGTTGCTGTTGAAATTGTGTTCTATGTTATTTATGTTGTTGCTGTTGCTCTTTAAAGAAACGCAAATATAATGCAACCACTGGTTATATTTCTATGAGCAGACATTTGGATATATTTGTGTTTTCATCCAGAAAGAAGTGCAGGATTACCTGTCTCAGCTTATTAACAGACCTACAGTAGGTATGTGCCATGTGCTGTTGTTGCTCTGGGAATACAGTTCTGCTTGCATGGTCTTCCATTTTCTCATCTGCTAAAGCATCAGGATGTTAATGTTGAATATCACTTGTGAAATACCATCCTGTAAGCACAACAGATTAAGTACTTTCAACTGTTTGTACTTGAACATGTCCCTTCCCCACAAATTAAGTGAAGTTGATAAAATAGAGTGGAATGGCCTTCTACTGGAAACATAGTCCACTGAAAAGGTCAGAAACTTAAGAGCAGATTTCTATAATTCACAGGAGGCACAAGACACTAAAAGTTACTGCCTCATTCATGTAACAAAGATTGTGTCAAGAAAATAAAATAGTACAATATTTATCTATTCTCATGAAAACTTTCATCAAAAGATGAGGAAACGGCTATAAAGAAGATCATTCATCAAAAGCTAGGAAGAGATTTTAGCTGTACAATCCACCACAAAAGTATCAGGTTGCTACATTTTTGAAAGCAGAGTAACATAACACATCTAAACCATTCAAAGGACCAGACATTTCTTTATTATCTTTCACAGAGCTCTAGGGTTCCACTGGGTAAAGAATTGGAGAAATCAGAATCTTCAAATCATCCCTTCTTCAGGAGAGGTGTCCCGGGTTGGGCTGAGACGCAACAGATAAGAAATGATGTGTCCTTTTAAGCTGGACATCTGATAGGTATGACTTGCCCCCTCACTTAAACCACAGTGATGCCCACACAATTGCAGCCCCCATGCATCTTGTCTGCTCTGGAAGGATGCCAAGGACAGGCTGGGAATTATACATGACCAGACTGTCAGTCCCTTCCTTCAAGCCTTGCCAAGAAGTGGTGACTTAGTATCATGGGTGTGGCTTTCAACCCCTGAACAAGGTAAATGAGGCCCCTTAAGGAAGGGACATTTTGGGAAGGCAAGGTACATAAGTTTCTGGGGGATAACTACATCACCTCAGAAAGGAAAGAAACTTTTCACCTTTACGTTTATTGACATGCACTAATTTGCTTTTGCCACGCAAATCCCTTCCCAGAAGCCGCTTGCTGCTGCTGCTTACTCTCACCCTTACAGCACTTTCCAGGTCCTTTGCATCAAACAAATTACAAATCTCACTGAAGGGATGACTGGGCATTTTTTCAGGTTCAGAGCCCAAAACTCGTTCAGCTTGCATGCCCTTGGGAGCACGTTGCTCCTAGAATGGCACTGCAACGCTTCTGGCAGTCTATGGGTGACTCACTATGTGTGCATGGCTCAAGGAATAACAACTTTCTATCTATCTAACTATCAAACTTTCTTACTATATAAAAGTATTTGGGAAACTGTGTGTAACTAACTGTCCCTGTACCTATATACTAATCATGTGGAATAGTGACTGTTACAGTATTGAGCAAATTCAAGGGTATGGAAAAGCACACAATGCTTATTTGCTTAAATCTTTCTTTTAACTTCAACTTTGAGAGCTTCTGTAGGATGTCAGAGCTTTGAGAGCCTTATTCTGACTTGCTTTTACACTAGAGAAATTGGCTATGACTCTACCAGGCAGGCCTAGACTTGATGCAAGGTGGCCAAGAATTGCTTAGAACTGAGAGAGTGATTTGATCCCTTCAGCAATGCCCTTCACTGCATCCTTCAGGATATAACAGAGAGGATCCAGAGACGTCACAACTTGAGTCAATATTTTTTCTTAAAATCCTTCCAGTTTGTTTATTTACTTAATTCTAATGTCAGTAAGGCTCATATCATCAAATTAGATTTATTAACCCTTCTCTGTGAAATCCCCTGTGTGTTTTAAAATATATTCAAGTAGTTTTGTATTGTCAACAGTGTTACTTCAGTTGATTTTTTTCTGATATATGTGAGTTTATATATTTTATTTCCCAGTGTACAATAACCTTTTTAATTGGTAATACATAGTGCATAAAGTAAAAGTGGTTTCATTTATGAAAAAGACAATGTATCATGGCTCTTTTAATTGCTTTTGCTATTTATATCTTGAAATATTATCCATTAATCATTTGTGAGCTATTAATGCCACATTTGTATCCATTTAAACACTGGGCTGAAAAACCAAGAAGATAACATTTGAAAAAAAAAATGTTTATTGTGTTGGATGAGATCCAAATTGTAGACAATATTATGGCATCTGTATAAAAAATAGGTATTCTTATGACAAATTCATGTGTATAAATTCATGGATAATAATATAACGTATGCTATATAAAATAAAGGATAAAGTATCATTTAAACTATTTTATATAAAATTAGTTTTAAAGTTTATATAGAAAATACAAATTTGTTAAAACATTATTTTCATATTTATTTTTATATATCGTATGTATTGTATTATTTTATGTATATTAATTGATCAAAAGAATGTCTATTCTCTCTTTATAGCTATTGTACGTATTGAATGCCATATATATGTTCCTGATTTGCTAAGGTTATTCAACATTCAGATTATCATACAATCAAAGATATCTTGTCAAACTTTAATTGAAACACAATTTTCAACAAAATAGGTTTACAATATAAAGAAACCCTGGACATTTTGAGGCTTTTTTCCAAAAAACAAATGTTGCCATTTCTATTTACAGGTTAGTTTAGCATTTCTGAGGGGGTTTTCCTGCATTTCTGAATGAAAGATCTCTGGTTTTTATTCTTCTTATGGAAGGTGATTCTTTTCTCAAACAACTCTAGTAGTGTGGAATAACAAATTGAAGTTGAGCTGAACAATTCTTAGTCTAACTGCTTTGTTCAATGGTCTTGTATCTTATTATTTCCACTGATCAATAGTTCAAACACTACAGTATACAAAGCTTTCCTTTAGGATTTTAAACCTGCCCACATCTAATCATAAAGTTCTTCCCAGAGTAAGTATTTCTCTGCATCCCATGTGGCAGTCAATTGTGATGAAAAAGGAAGTTTTTCAAAGAGGATAATGAAAGATTAATATTGCAAGTGGGAGTCAGAATTGCAGTGGTAGAACTTGTTTTTGGCAGCCTGTGAGACACAAATACTAACAAGTGCAACAACATCGTGTTTTCTTGTTGCTGGAAGTACCTAACCCACTACTGATGTATTGTCACTGATAATTTTCTTTTATCTTGATTTCAGTATCATCTGTCCATTGCATAGTAGAGATTTATGTTCCCCTTTTTAATCAACATTTCTAAAAGGAAAGTAATCAGACATAAAATACAAATTACTGGTGATCTGTAACATACCACAGGATGACCCACATAATAACTGAATGTTTAAAAAGCAAAACACTTGCATATTTCCACAGACATGAATAAGGAAACAAAAAAAATGCTACGAAATGGAAAAGTCAGTGGTAGTGGCAGCCTAAGGTGGACTGTGCAGTTTAATTTACTTGTCTTTTATTTTTTTCTGCTAATATTGGAAGACTCCTTCATTTAAAAATAAAATTAAAAAAAGAAAAAAAGGAATAAAATCCCCTGATCTAAAAGATAACAAATGACAAAAATAAGCTGACAGATACAAATATTTCAGCCATGTACACATTTTAAAGACTCCCTTTTAAAAATGTTTTAAAAGACATCAAACAAAGGCTGCACATATAATTCAAAAAGCCTGAAACCTAACATCATTTGAAATTTCACAGTGGAAGGCCATTTTTATCTGAGTTAAAACTACATTGATAAAATCAGTGCAAGTCTTGTCCTCAAATTAAAGGAAGAAGGTATACGCTATATTAAAGGTGTTTGACAATATACCCTGAATTACAGATTGGTTGTATCTATCACAGTATGAATACTGTTTTTCTTCTTCTGAGAACTAAAAATAGATATACTGTATTACATGAATGAGACAATAAATTTTTAGTTGTAGCAATTAATAATACCTGTTATCAAACTTTTGATCCTCAAAGTAAGTTAGTAATTAATCTTTATAAGCAAAGCTTATAGGAGTAAATACCTTTTTTTCTGGGAGATTTTACTACCAGAAGACAACTATTTCACTTAGGAAAGGTGTTCCTGCCAGAAGAGAGAGACATCTTTCTCAAGACAGTTGTTGTTTCTCTGCCTCCCTGTTCCAGAAAGGTTCTCTCTCTGATATGTGAGGAGAGAGATAACATTCATAGACAAGTTACAGCCACTTGGATTCTTTCCACTGCCTTGGCATTTTTGGGGGTACCTACTTGTATCTTACTTAACAAGACCTTTGAAGGATCTGTTTAAAATAAACTATCTGAAGTGCATTATCATCTTCATTTCAAGAATTTCTTGCTATATTTCTTAATGTGGAGAGGAGGAATGTGTAGTTCAAATTATGTTCATTCTTAATGAAGTCTGACTCATAACATAGGATTAGTTTTTCTTCCAGATGACCATTAGGAATAGCCACTGACTTAGGTGATCTTTGGAAATCATCCTAATTGTTGGTATAGTTGCCAAGTGTATGAACAGAAATTAGTATTTGACTAGTACAGTCACATTTGAAAGCTGATACAATTTACATTCTAAACCAGAGACATTAAGGCTGAAAGTATTGACAGCTTGCCCGGATATTCAGAGGAATGTTGTTCTTTGGTCCTGCACCTCTGACTGACTTGATTGGCAGTTAGCAGACATAAAATGGGCTTTGTCATTATAAAATAAATTTGTTTCACCATATTGTTACTTCTTACTGTGGTGTTCTTTTCTCTGTGAAATTATGAGAATTATGCTAAATTAGGAAGCGTCTGGCCCTGAACCTCCAGAGTGTAAATCTGTTGTCTAATTGATCATGACCACATTACATCTTTTCCAATATGATTTTCTTTGTCTGCATGAGGTTATAGCAGCTGTTTAAAGGATATTAATATGTTAGCAAACATGATTTAAATCCTTCTAGTTCCTGTAGTCTGGAGAAGAAGAACAGTAGGATCAATAAAGGCAGTTGTCTTTTTAGCATTGCCACTTAACCATTATGGTTTGGTACTTCATCCTTCAGATTTTGTACCAGGAGCTAAGGATGCATAAATATCATCAGGTGAAATATTTCCAACTTACTGGCTTTTCATCCAAAACAGATATTCAATGAAAAATACTCAGGCAAAGATGACAAAAGCTTTAAAAAAAAAGAAAAGTTTGCCTAGTTAATTCTCAAAGTGTATTTTGAGAGTAAGAACATCTATACAAATACATTTTTAAATAACTTCCCATGTATTCTGACATATTTTGCTTTGTTTTTTTTCATTTCAATTCTTTGCTACCCCACCAAATCCAGCCAAATCTAGCGATGTGCACACCATCCACACATGGTGACTTCTTGGCCCCTGTGCTCCCACACTGTAGATGTGATGTGGCAGCTCTGCTGTGATGATGGTAGTTCCCCACCTCTGACCTATCCACCCCTATCGTCACTCTTAGAGATGGAAAGTGGAGAGACAGTAGCTGCTGTCCCAAAGCATGAGCTGGAAAAACTTGTGCCCATGTTTGAGAAAGGCACTGCACTGCCTCACGTGCAAACCAGGGTGTATTCAGGGTCCCTGTCCTGTCTGCAGGGTATTCCTTTGCCAAAAATAGAGATCACTTATGGTAATAAATAGTTGTTGTCCACAGACTGGAGACAACTCCATCATAAATATTCTCTATTCTAGGCAGTTTGCACTTTTGGTTCATGTAAGTAGCTCCTTCCTTTATTTTGATACCTCTTTATCCCTCTGCTTCCCAAACTAGCTATGCAGTAGCAACAAGGCTGAAAAAGACTGTTTATCTGTCAGTCTTCAAAACCACCAAGGGTAAGGAGAATGGGAACCCCCTCTGCAGATATTGGTTTGTTGCATTTTATTAGATCTGCTTCCTGAAGGGAAAGCCAGATTAAAAAACATAGAATGGATTTTTGCTCTCCACCATGAAAATACTCCCAGTACAAAAGGTCAGTTGCGGATGGGTTTCTATTATTTTTATATCAAGAAACACCTATGTTTGAATTCAGCTCCTCAGGAAACGAGTAACTAACTTAGATAAAAATGTGCTTTAGTTATAGATAATGGTTCTCTCTTCCAAGAACTGAATTCACAGTCCACTAAAAAAAGATCAGGGATTAAGTGGGCACTACAGCTTAGCTTGGCAGTTCCTTTCACCATGTTTTAAAGCCAAAGTAAAACTTGGTAAATGCCTGCTCTCCAGTCTGATAACAAACATCTACTGAGACAGCTAATTTAGGGCCAAACCTTTCTTGCCTTGCCATTCTCTGAGTTTACTCCTCTCTGAACCTGAGAATCCAAGGCTAGACATGGGTTAAATGTGGTTGTAGGAAGGACAGTTCAGTCCTAGTTCATGCCTATAGGACGTATAGGAGGTATTTGGGAGGGTGACTGCTCTGCTGTCCCGTGTTTGTGAGGTTTGGTGGGATCATGGGTGCCACTTCAGTACAAACTGGGGGCAGCAAAGACTTTGGGATCACTGAGTTAGTTGTCACATCCCTTCTCATTTCTGACAAGGACTGCAAGGAAAGTGACAAGTGCCCAAGCTTCCAGAAAAGGCTTAAGTCAATGGTGGATACTGACTTCTGCTAGTTGATACGACCATACTGGGTTCTGCTCTGAAGAACAGGACCTTGTAACTGTTGGTCATGGACAACATTTCCATGTCAAAATGCAACATTACTACAAAAAAACAAAACAAAACAAAACAAAAAAACAAAAAACAAACAAACAAACAAAAAAAAAAAAAAAAAAAACAGGGAAAAATATTTTCATAATTAAAAGGAAAATAGGCCCAGAAATATTCTGGAAACGTTCACAAACCTTTTTTCCTGAGTGTGGTCTTTGCTGGCCAGATGCACAATAACATCTGTCTACAAACTACTCCCTGAGCACTCACTCAGCCATCAATTAGACCCACAGGCTGTACTGCCAAGGTGTCCCTGCCCTCTGAATGAGTCAACAAGAGCAAATCCAGTGTCATCTCCCCTTTGTGAGCCTTACATTGCCCCACTGGATCCTGGTAAATGAGTGTTTCATTGTTTGAAAAATAAACTGCTAGACAATCGGGCTTTCTGCACAATAAGTCATAGATATGTAATTATAATGCAAGTTAATCCCCTCCTTATCATACAAAATAAAGTGCATTTGTGAAACACTGTATCCATGTGCTGAAGGCTATTGTGTTTAGTGGATGAAAAAACAAATCTCTGGGGGGAAAAAAGCTGTATCTTTGACTTAAGATACATAATCAATAACCTTGCAAGGCATTCAGGCTACATATTCACTAAGGAGCTGCTTTAATCAAACACATCCATGTCTCTTTTAGGATAAATCCCCTGCTGTCAGCTACACTAAAACAGTATTTTCAGCTCTTGTTTTCATAATGTTAGTCCTACATGACAGTTCTGTGTCATCTGACAACCCTAATCCATCTCAAGGTTAGAATCTATTTTGTATTTCAAATCTCCCAAATCTCTGACCACTTAGTTTAAGTAGGATTAACATAAGCACCAGAAACCACAGAGAAGCAACGAAAGCCAAGATTACACTTTGATCTGCTCAAGTAGACATTTGCTGAACTCCAGCAATACAACGAGCAGCAGAGTAGAGCAGAATTCTAAGGAAAGCACAAGCCTCAGAGCAAAGCTTTGTGATGGATATATACTGGTAGGAAATTGCAAGACACATTGTGTGCTTCATTAAAATGTTTTACTGAGACAGTTAGGAGAAAAATGCCAAAATTGTACTTATCAATGAAGCAGAAGCAGTTTTTGTTTCAACACAATCACCAGTCCACTGAACAGACGAAAATCACTCAGGAAAATGTTCCTCATAATACTGGAATTTAAATCAAAATTATTCCTGACCCTATATGTGCTCTAACATGCCTCTGAATGAGAAGTATTTGGCTGTTTGTAAGTGGAGAGATTACCTTTAGCAACTACCACCAGCTCTTTGGGTAAGCTGTGTCTGCTGCGCACCAGACCCTGACCTCACATTTCTGATGCAGGGTTGTTTTAAATTTAGTTAATGAAATGATCTAGTAGAATTGCTCAATTTCATTTTCTATTTCCTGGACTTAGAATTTATTTTATAGGGCAACTTCTGTGGTTCTGTGCTTATGTGGGTTCAGTGTGAAAGGGGCAAGAAAGTAGATTAAGTGTCTTTTTACCATTTTTCATAAGAGAGTTGTAAAAAAAACCTAAATATCTCAAATATTAAATAAGAATTTAAATATTTTTTAAATTATAATTTTTCCCATTCAGCTGTAGACTTGTATGATTAGTCCCATTTTAATAATCATTTACATTTGCATTTTTTTCTTTACTAGTCTAATTTTCAAATGGAAGCCTTCCACTGAAGAAAGATGCTGATATTAATCTCCTATTTAAAACCACAAGTGTGAGTGTTGTACATATTCTGAATATGAGCTTTAGCAAAGCATCTTACAGAACACTGTCTTGTTGCCTGATGCTAGAACAGTGAGCATATTTTAGTTCTGAAAAACTAAGGTTTTGCATTCATTATTCTTTTGTATGTTTTTTTTACACCTTCAGAATAATAGTGTCATATTTGCTATTCTCTGAACTAACTAATGCACTTCACACTTTTATTTTGTTTTGGGTTTGATCTGGTTTGGGGGATTTTTTTGCTGCTACATTAATGTGGACTGTTCTGGCTTCTGAGTTTCAAATAATATTAATGAGAGAAAATACAAGTTTTTTTAACAAATACAGATCCATAAAAAAAGAAAGAGGGGGAAATTCTCCTCTCCTCTCCTCTCCTCCCCTCCCCCGCCCCCCCTCA
>VXBX01004433.1:294234-316101 GCA_013400415.1 Scytalopus superciliaris
ACATCCATATCACTCCGATCATCTCCTCTCCTCTCCTCTCCTCTCCTCTCCAGCTTTACATTGCTCCTGGTCAGTTTTGGGATGGGTAGTGACGCAGGACAATGGCAGAAATGATGGGTATAGGGATACAAGTAAAATATAGTATAGTATAGAAATTGCAAACACTGAGGTTTGTTTGTGGGGTTATTTTTAAGTTGGCATTGAAAGGGACATGTCTACTCTGCCTTTTACAGATGTCCTTCAGCATTGCTGAGCTTAAGTGGATGAACTTGAGTCAGCTCCGTGCATAGCACTGTGTTCAGCTCAAAAATGCTTGATTTAAGAGACAAGTCATCCCATTTGTGACCCACACAACAGTTTCAAGTCTACCTGCAGAAGACCTTGTGGATAGAGCAGGAAAGGAGCACCTTGGAATTTTTCAGCAAACCCATTGGATTGCCCTGATTCATATCTGAACTGCTGGCTTCTGTCCTAAGGCAATATAGGTAGGCAGAAGATGCTTTCCCATCTGTGCTATTAATGGGCAGTGGGAGTGTTCTATGTATCTCTGAAGGTTCATTAAATCCTTGCCAGTCTGTCACCTCCAAGCCAGGAGTGGGTCTCAAAGCAGATGAATCCTTCTGGCAGCCAGTTCCCATCTGTTACTGTTCAAATATAAAGGATCACCTGCAACCAAGTCACCTGCAGCCAGGTCACCTGCAAGGGCTCGTTTGGGAATGTGAGGGAGCAGCAAGGATGTCCCATTTTCAAGTGTCTTCTGCAGCAGCTGTGTGACACGTCATTGCCGACAGCCTGGGTACCACCGGTGCAGCCAACAGCATCTGAGGGAGCTACACTCTCTTCCCATGTGTTAGGCTATTGAGTATGCGACCAACTGCATGTCATGGGACAACAATCCTGTCTTTTTCTGGTATTCCCAGTCTTCCCAGAATGTTACCTGGCTGCGGACAGCCACACTGAAGTCTACCCTAGAAGCCGGTGCCCCTCTTGCTGTGGAAGTGGATCTCTCTGCTTCACCCTGACATTCAGCACTGTGGTCTGGTCTGGTGAAATTATCATCCTAACCTCAATAAAGCAGTTCATTATTTTTAGCATTGTAATTTCATGGGAATGCTTATAAAGAGGACAAGTTAGGAAACTGTGTGGGATGATGGGATCCTGCAATACAATAAAAAGGGATTATTTTTCTTAATAAAAAGGGCTTTTCTGAGACTTGCAAGCCCAATGCACTCAGCTCTCCTTTTAGTACTGAAAATCCACTTCTTTTTTAAGGCTCGTATGCAGTAAAATGCTCAGCTGAGTCTCCATGTCTTTTCCTCTCAAAAAAAAATCTGGTAATGTGTCCCACAATATGATGTTATAGGAAAATCGCCTTTGTTCTACAGCTCTTAGCTGACTTCTAGGGGTGAAAGTTAGTTCAACTCAGATCTGGTTTCATTTAGAAACTCATGTGCATTACAACAAGGAACTCCTTTTCCTAGTGCCAAGTCAAAAAAAAACCAAAAAAACACTATTTTTGTATAACTTGTAGATCTTTTCAGGGAAAAAAGTCTGAATAGTGAGTTTGGACCCATTAAATATTCCCTTTCACTCAAAAAGCTGTTTTTAAATTGACCTGTTTCATACTTGGGATAAATCTGAGCATTTTAAAGGGGTAGTAGCATCTGCTAAAATCTTCTTTTTCTTTGTGCGTGATAGGAATTCAAATGTGGGGTTTACACACCAGAAAAAATGGATTCTACTGCCTTTCTCAGGCTTTTCTACTGGACAATTTCTCTCTGTGTAAGTAATTTAATACTCAGTGGGAGAAAAAGAGGGAGAAAGATGGTAGTCTCACGTTTTTCCATGCAATTGTGATTCAGAATTAAGATAGAAGGAGGGCAGGGAGGTTGGTATTCATTAAATTTTAATTCATAAAATTCAAGATAATATAGGTCCAACTTCTCTCATTTTTTTTTGGGCAGAGCTGGACTAATAAGGTGAAATAGCTTATGCCAGTATAACAGTTCATGTCGCGGTAAAAAGGATGCATCCTGTACAATACTGTCTGCAGAAACCAAGAAAATTCTACAAAAGTATCCAGGAGGAAAACATCTTCTGTGTTCATTTGTAGTCTCAGTGTATGTTGTTCATACATTAATATGTGTGGTTTTCTGTTCAGTCTAGCCAATATGTCTGAATCTTTCACCAAAACTTGTTTTTGCAAGTAATGTAAGTAATGCAAGTAAATAATGCAAGTAAAAGTAAGACTTCTTAGCTAGTCAAAGATCTCTCATGAGGGCAAAACAAACAGGAACCTCACTGAGGTTCTGTGAATCATTGTTTAAAAAACCTAGAGAGATCTACTGACCTTCCAAGAGCCTCGTTTCCTAGATGGAATTTAGACTTACTAGTCTAAAAGTTAGGCACTGTGAATATTCCTGAATATTCTATCAGCTTTATATATCCAGCCTTCAAGCTGTAATCAATTTTTCTTTCCTTCATTCTATTTTTACTGCTCTGCTGAAATTACAGAAGCATCAACCTGGAGTGTATCCAATAGCCATAGCTTCTCATGGATAATAAAAACTGACCCACAGCCAACAGAAAATGGAGTGATAGAAAGGAACCTTTTTTATGGGGGCTTTGAGAATCCCATTTTCTTCTCCCTTTCAGGCCAGTGCAAATAGGACTACAAAAATATCCACTGCTTCAATCAATCACCTCTGTCATGGTACCTCATGTCTATGATCCTTCTTTCCATTTCATATAGTAAAAATCTTACCATATATATTTTCAAAGTCTATGCTTGATGTTTCTTTATTCTTTGTATGCATGAATAATCTATGAAGCTACTGATGCCCTGCACTTATACTCTTTCATTAATGTTGACCTTGACATCCAACACATACTTTTTTTCCTTTCATGGGAGAAGTTCCCCAGATCAATCCAGTATCTTTGCTTGGGGCATATGCACTCTTTATAAACCTTTAAATCTCCTCCAAAGCTGTACCTATTCCACATTTGAAAACCACTTAACATTAACTAAGGATCTATTTTGATGTGACTTACCATAATCATTTCACCATCATATTTCAGTTATTGCTTTTCTCTATACATTCATTCTGTGTGGGGCACACAGCAACATTTTCTTACATGTAAAAAGTCTTTTGAAAGGTCCTAGACCACAACTTGGGTACATTCAACATGTTTTTCTTTTTTATAGTTTGAAGAAATTATGGGAATTTTTAAAAATATAGGAAACAAGATCTAGTTTTGCTCAGCAAGTCAACAGCTTTCTGCTTAAAGTGGTGAATAGAACAACCTGTATCAGTATTTTCCAAAGACTGTCCAAGGAGATAACATGGTTGGACTGGACACAATCCAAAAGGTCTCTGAAGTCAGCAAAAAGTCTCTATGTGACTTGTTTAAAAGCAAAGTTTCACCCAGAAGGAGAGAGAGCAGATATTAGAATGCTTCACATTTCTCCATTCTGAAGTAGCTGGGCTGGAGATACAGAGAGGATAGACAAAACCCATTAAATATACTGAGGAAGATTCATGGTGTCTAGATACTTTTTATCCATTATTATGCTGGCAGTTTCAAAAAGGTGTCAATTTTCTGTGCCAAAATATGGGACTAAAACTAGAAATCCTCTTTTGGATTCATGAGAACAGAAACTATTTATTTGTGATTCATGATGAAAATATACCTTATATACGAGTATAAAAGTAGCCAGTTTTGTGTTGCATAGAAAATAGCCTTATAAATATCTCTTACATTGAATTGCTCACAGTCTTCATGCTTTATATGCAGGATAAGCCCTGGGTTTGAAGTGTGTTTATTATTTAAAGGCTTGTTTTGATGTATCAAGGTCTCTTCCATTCCTCCTGATGGTCCTTTCCTTTGAAGGTTCACTACCTGATTAAAATGAGAATTTCCATCCACTGCATCAAACAAGCAATGATCTCTCCTGAA
The DNA here is from genome assembly GCA_013400415.1 of Scytalopus superciliaris. Lineage (NCBI taxonomy): Eukaryota > Metazoa > Chordata > Aves > Passeriformes > Rhinocryptidae > Scytalopus > Scytalopus superciliaris. The sequence continues at coordinate 298,192 of VXBX01004433.1, forward strand.
AGGTTTTGTATTTAATGGTACCGTGCACGATGGGAGCAGAGAAGAAGGGGATTTTTTTTCTTTCCAAATCTCCTTGGTCATCTTGTTATGTGTAATAATGTTGAACCTACTGTATTACAGATGGAAGAACTAACTTAACCTTGGTGTTTCTCTAACAAATAGAATAGGTAATAAATGAGCTGTAAGCTAAAAAGAGAATGAAAAGTCCACAGGGGGAGACAATGTACCCAGTAAGGGCAAATACCTTTGTCTCGTCCATCACTGTAGTTCTTCACTATACAAACTTTGAACCTTAAGAGGACACAAGAAATTGCAAACATTAAAGCATATTTTATGTATTGGGATGTTTGCAGATTGTTACCTTTCCAGTATTACCTCCTGTACCCAGATGTTTTCCTGGAGGTGCTTTATTCCGATTTTTGTTGTTACTACAATTACTCTGTGCACATTAGCAAGACATATGCCATAGGACATCCTGAAATTAACCAATTAAAAATACTTTGTTTTCTGATTTTCCTGGGAGTCCTCATATTATAAAAGGAAACCTTGTGATAACTATTATTTACATGGTAAATCTATGGGTAGACACCGCACTCCATGAATTTAGATTCTTTTGCAGCAAGGGTCTCTTCCCTTCTTAAATTTAGGTCTCTCCATTTCTTAAATTTAGAGTCCGTACCTTCAAGTAGCTTAGTGGACAGGCTGTGTGATATCTCCATCCCTGAAGGTTTTCAAAGCTCCAAGTGGACAAAACAATGATTTGGTGTTGGCAGCAGTACCACTTAAAGGAAGATGGACCGGGTAACCTCCAAACAGGCAACTGAACAGGCTTCTACCCCTGAGGTGATGTTGCTTAATGTATTTCAGGAATGCTCTCAAGTATGGTGATGGTGAGGACAGGACAGAAATGAAAATTACAGTCTTTTTGTCCTTGTCAAACCTGGAAGCTACAGTATATGCACATAAATGTAGTGTCTGCAAACAACTTAGCAAAAACTTGATAAAGCTTGTTCATGGATTAATGTTAGTACCTGTGTCTGAAAATTTTATTTGCATGTTAGATCTGTGTGTAAAATTGTATGCAAATCTGAAGTCCCTGTTTTACCTTTCTGTTAAACACTAGAAGACACATTTAGGCAAATTTATTACAAGCTCATAGAAAGACCACAAAAACAACACTTCAAAAGGCAGTTTTGAGATTGTTCTGCGCATAAAGATCCAACTGATTTGTCTTAATTGATGAGAAATGAGGTTGATCATTACAATAGCCTGCATACCTCAAAAAGGCAGTTTTCTGAATTCCCTGTCCTGACTTGAATCACACAGTGTTCTGTTTTGTTGACCAGTTTTGATGGCATCAGAACAAATGTTCTGACCCAGAAGATTCTGAAGTTTCAACTGAAAATTTAGCTTGCACATGGTGTTATACAATGTGGTTCATTGGTCTACCTCTCAGATATTCAGGGTATTTTGTGAGTCAAAAGACAGGAGATTTGGCAGCCTGACCTCAGATATACCCACCAAATGCATGACCTAAGATTGCTGAGACTGCAGAAGTATTGTCGAACCCACAACACTTTTGCTACAGATTATTTGACAAAGCCTTTGATGTTAAAATTGAATCATTTCATTAAGCATTGAAAAACAATTAGAAAGGTTAATAGGTGGGCACGGCCCTGACTAGTATACCCAGCAATGAAAGGTTTTCATGTCCTGAATTCACATTAGATATCTCCCACTGAAATATGTTTAAATGAGCAAACAATGCTCTCAAGCTTTTCTGAACAGCCAAGTTTCTGCTGTTAATATCAAAGAGCTTGGCTAGGTTCCCTTAAACTGCCTTCTCTGGTGTTTTTGCCACCAACTTCGAAGTAAATCCACATGTGAGAAATAATTAAATCTTGTGCATTGTAATTTCCAGCTTCAGCTTTAAATCTTTTTATAATTCTTCCCTAAGACCTTGATTTTTGGTTTTGTACCAGCACCTGTTGGCTTCAGGTAAAGCCAGGCCCAGCCTTACTTCAGCAATTATAAAAGGCCATCTCTGCTCCAGAGACACTGTAATTACACAAGACAAGCAAACTGTAGGAGGGAAAATGTAGGCAGTATGAGAGGATCTCATCATTGTTAGAATGGATCATAAAGCTGGCCATGTCCTTATTCCCTTAGCTATACTGCAGCTATTGTTTAAAGACATCTATCCAAGAAATATAAGACAAGTGACTTAGAATGTTCTAACAAAAGAGTAAAATGACAAGCAGGCAGAGGAAAAAGGACATTAGTCAGGTGAATAATATCAAGAGCAATCACTATAATAAAGAAGGTCATTACTGCTGTTTCAGATTCTGTGCTGTTCTTAAAACAATGTACTGTTATTTTCTTCTTTCCTCTAACCTGGTATATTACTTCTTTGTTTGTTTAATGACACCAGACATGTACTTAAGAAAATTGCACACCAAGGATCTGATTTATTGCCTAGGATTCTATTTGCATGAAAAAACAACACCAAAGCAGTATTTGACAGGTACGTATCAATTCAACTCCTAAGGGGTACCTTTTGAGTCAATTGTGCGAGGAATTAGGCATGCAGTTACTTACAGCATTTATTTAAATCTGTGAGCATTTAATACTTCTCAGGAAATAAAATTGCAAGCAGACTGTCTGGATTCAAGTACACTGCAAGTAAAACTTTGCTGTTCTGACCCACCCAAAGCTCTGTCATTTCAATCTACAATGTCACAAAATATTTCAATTAAATTTCGGTTTTATTTTGGTTCTGCCAGTTGCAAGCTACTGATGAAAATTATTCCAGATTGCCTAGGGCTAGTGAAACCAGTGTAAGTTCATTACTGGAACAATGATACCTGCCTATTCCTCTCCATGTCCTCTTCAAAGTACATTCAGAAGTCTGTCTAGTAAAAAAAGTTTGCAGAAGAAAATCTTGCTCATTACACAGGCAAAGATACAAAACTCACAGCATTTTGCATTCTACTGGCAGTGAGACTTCTTTGTTAGCATAATGGATACAAATGCATTTAGTTCAGAAATCAGCTACCCGGGCAAGCTAATTGACTTAAAACTGTTGGCAGAAACAGAAAAAAAATATTGATAAAAAGAGGAATAATTATTTCATACTTACAGTTACAGCTGACTGGGATTTTGCCAGCAAAACTAAAGTTGCAATAAAATATAAATTTGTCATTACCATCTGCTCCTCAAAGTCCTAATACTTTATGAACATTGAAGCACTAAGTCTTAAAATACCCATGTTATTCAGAAAACTATTAATTAGCCTGCTTTACAGAGACACAGCTTTCTGTTGGTCATTTGCATAGACATGAATTTAACGCTATGGGAGCACCTCTGGGTCAGACTTTCAGGTGGCCAATTCCCACATACTATCTATGCATTCATGCTTCTAAATTGCTTTCCAGTAACATGGGAAACAGCTGCTTTGTGGATCAGGATTTCAAAACAGTCTTCAAACACTGGTTGGCAGAGAGACATGCTGATGTATGTGACATACCCTGAGAAGAAAAAGAAATGTAAAGTCCTAATGATGCCAGCTGAGAGGGACAAATCTGACCTTATATATTTTAATGTGTGAGGAAACAAGCTCTTTCTTCACTAGAAAGTGGCTGAGCAATGAATGGAGAATGTACTCATACAGAGAACACCAGTGTAAAAGATTATGAAGTAATGCACTGAGGATAATTTACAAGAATGAATGCATGCAAATAGAGCATCATAGGCAGGATGTCTAGGCTCTAATATCAGACCCAGCCCTTCAAATATGAGCAACACTTTGCTTAAGTTACTTAAACTGTTTGTGCCATTCCTTCCTCTCTCTCCTTTTGTCTGCTTGTTCTATCTTGACACTAAGCTTCTTAAAGCATGTACTGTGTCTTTCGTGCTTACACAATGTGTGGAACAATAATGAGCCCATGCTCAGCTGGAACTTTTAGACAGTACCATAACAGAACTAATTAATGGTAATGAGGTCTATGGAGTATTTTACCTGCTGGTTTTTAAAGATATCCATGCTGGGTCAGAGTTGTGAGACTTCTATGCACACAGTGAATCGCATACCATTCTGCCAGCTGAACAAGAAAAGCTTGCATGGCTAGCAGGTAAGTATGGTTTCTCCACCACATTGGGAAAATCCTACCAGCAATGATGACTAGAAAAATATACTATTTGCAGGTGGAATATATCAATGATGGAAGTCTTAGTTTTGTACTTTTTCTTTCTTTTGAACAACATTCAGGTATATAATAAGAGCAAATCACATTAGTAATAATTCTTATTTTGCTATGAGCAATAATTCTTGTAGTAATATTAGCACATTAGTGACATTGTCTACATTTTCAGTTTGGTATGTATTGGGAGGCCCATGATTTTGTTGTCTGATTTCTTGAAAGGGGGACAAAAGTTAACCCAGTTTCTAGGGAAGGATATTATTTTGTCTGAATTAGTTTTTCACCCTCAAGATCTGGTTCTAGCATGTGTATTCATACACGCTCTGTCTATGTCTTCAGTGAAGTTATGAATAGATGTTGAGTTGAAACGGAGCCATCAGGATCATCAAGTACAACTCCTGGCCCTGTGCAAGACCATCCCCAGGAATCACAGCATGTACCTGAGAGTATTGTCCAAACACTTCTTGAACTCAGATTGGTGCTGCGGCCACTTCCCTGAGGAGGCTGTTTCAGTGCTCAACCACTCTCTGGGTGAAAAACCTTTCCCTGATATTTAACCTAAAGCTCCCCTGACTCAGTTTCATGCTGTTTCTTCTAGTTCTGTCATTGATCATGAGAGCGAAGAGATCTGTACCTGTCCCTCCACATAAGGATGTTGCAGATCACAACGAGGTCTCTCCTTGGTCTCCTCTCCTCTAGGCTGGCTGAACAAACCAAGTTACCTCAGCTGCTCCTTGTAAGTCTTCCCCTCCAGATCATTCACCATCCTCATAGTGCAGAACTGTATAAAACTATGCTTGGCTAATTTTCTGCAAAGGTCTGCTTTGGAGTGGGTTAAGGGGATGGAGTAGCTCAAATCTTGTACCTTCTTATTCAAGCTTGGCTGTTCTCCAGGTCATCACACTATAACGAGGGTAATGCAGGGAACAATCATGGGTAACAGTTCTGGTGCCACAGTGAAGAGGAAGTTGCACAGAGGGAAAGGAATTAGCATAGTTTGAGTGGGGACACTTTAGTCTTTTATGTTGTTTCTATCTCAAAAATGGTGAGTAGGAGTTTTCAATTTGGGTTGGATGAATCCCAGCATTGCTGACTATGGAAACAGGGACAAAAGATTCATTGTTGTCTTTGTTTTGCTGTTTAGGTTTTGTTTGTCTGTTTGTTTAACAAGAATGAAACTTCAGCAAACTTGATACACAAACACTGCCAACCTCACTGCCACAATTCCTGAGCATGTGTTAACTCCCTGCCAAAATAGCAAATGCAGCACATGCTAAGCATGGCATGTTTTTGCATTAAGTAAAGAAGTCATAGATGAACTTGGTTCCCACTTGGGCTGTCTTGTTTTAATGAGGACTTCATACAGAGAAAGTTGACTAGTCGGGCACATTTTCCTCGACCCAGTTTTACCCATGGGGTTATATGCGTTATTTATTTTTAAATTAATGATAATGGAGGAATCTGCAGTGTTTGGGTGTTTTATACAAGTGGAAAAAAATGTGGTCAATTTTTTTCTTTTTTTCTTTTTTTACTACCAAGAGGGTTTCTTTCACTTTCCATGGGCAGATACTAAACTGTATACCATTTACAACAAGAATATCACAGACTTTTCTCCTAGGTCTTTTATCTTTCCTTCTTTCTTAATGCATGATGAATATATTTGGAAGTGGTAAAATACTTTCTTTTCTTTCTGAAATGAGATATTGTCCTTCTTCTGCTTGTCAGTTCCTCTTGATCATCCTTCAGTGTTTGCACAACAGAGATACAGTCATAAAACTCTTCTCTGAGCAGCCTTCTGGCCTCTGTCTCATTATCCATTTGAGTTGCAGTTACTACGGATTTTCTTCCAAACTGGTATTATAGGACTCTTTTTCTGTTGAGAGAGGAAAGGGTTACTCTTCTGATGAGACTCTGATTTAAAAAAAAAAAAAAAAAAAATCCTTTATTCTTTCTAAGTGGTATAGTTTTTAAAGAAGACCATCTTCTCAGAAGTGGTGCTCAGTAATAGAAAATTGTAAAATGTATTTTTTAAATTAATCTTGTAGAGAACCTCCTGTCTTGCCAGAAGGGACTATGGTGCCACTTATATTACTGTCATTCTGGTGACAAACAGGCTCAAAATAATAAAATGTATAAAACCATCCTTTGTAAGTCTCACTGTGTTCTTGCTTTTCACTCTAGCCTGAAGATATGTTGTACCATTCAGCTTTGAGTCTCAAGTTTGTTATTATTGTGGTGGAAAACAGTATGTCCTTCCATAACATTTTCCTCAACTTAGAAGCCATATCAGATAAACAGCTCAGATGCAGCCTCCGACTCTTCACACCTAAGGGAAAGTTAACCATTATCAGTAATTCTTCAGAGACTTCAGAGTTACTGGAGTTTTCAAGCCATGTCTATTTGTAATCTCATTTATCAGTTTGTGAACAGAGGAAAATAACAAAATACCCCAGCCCTGTTAAGAAAAAGAAAGAAAAGAAGTCAGTAATTGGGAAACCTTGGTTTTGTGAGACAATTTTGTGAACATTTGATTTTGCAGTGCAATCAGTTTTGTACGGAACAGCATCTGTTTGAAGAGAGACTTCTTGTTAGACCAACTAATGCACATTTAGAAATAGAGACCAGCTTTGGAGAAGACAAGTTTATGAAAAGTCTGTTTTCTGCAATATAACCTCTGCTAAGGTTCAGAGATCAGAACTCATAAAATTTGTTTTGTTTTCAGTGCCAGTCACAATGAATAGATTTATTTGATTTTTTTTCTTTAATTGCTAGATGAGTCCATTGTTCACATAAATAATGTGTAGGGGATGAATGCCCAGGAATTAAGCTGTAAAAAATACAAAACACGGTCTTTCTGCTAATATTTCTTGTGAAAATCACATTCACTTAAAGAGTTCTACAGGAGAAAAGAAAAACATCAGTAATGTCTTTTTGCTGGATTAATGACAAACTGACTAATGTGCTCTACCCACTTTATGCCATTCCAATGACATTGAATAGTTTTAAATATGGTTTTAATGGCATTATTGAAATGCTGTTGAACAACCAGTACGCACCAGCAAATCCGTCCTTTCATGTATAATAGATTGTATAGGCTTATTTCATGTTTCTTATATCCAAATGAGATTAACACAGACTTTTGTTTAAATGTAAGATGAACATAACATTCAGCTCAGTAGCTCTTATTCAGAAAAAGCTGTTTCCACATTTTCTGTTCAACTGAGAACTACAGGAACAGGCCAGAAGGAATCATAAATCATAAATAAATGTATATCTATGCAATTCAGAATTCTGCTGATTCACATTGTCCACTCTTTTACAAGAACACAAAACAAGTATTGCAGAAGGGTGATGGGATGGACATTCCTCCATGAGATACATAACCCGTGATCCATGCAAATTGCCACAAGCTACCACAAAGTAAACTAGGACATGACTTTACATACTTTACTTCAAAGGCCACAGCACAACCTAACTCATTCTGAAGTCTCCTCCACAGAACTAACAGAGAATAGTTTTATATATTAGGCACATTGTTTTCACACTAATGATCCCAGTTTTACAATGAGTTGATATAAAATATAAACAACACATTTTACAACCACTAGTTAGTTCAGTGTATGCTCAATTAGCAACCTTTATGTATACACTTTCATACATTTATTAGATAGTCCATAAAAATGCCGAGTCCAATATATTCAGTATTTTTTCCCCTTCACTGCAATAAAGCACCTTAGTATGAGTAGGAAAGAATGACAAGCTGAAGTGCTTTGCATCCCAATCCATCATTTAAATTATTCAGGAATTACTAGAAATGAATTTTTCGTACTTTAACAGAGCTCAAGTGTTTCTTAAGCCTTAACAACACAATGGATTTGGTGATCACTTCAGAATAATCATGACACCGCGGCTCCTTCTGCAGCTTTAAAAGACCATTCGGATATTTTTCTCTATTTTAAGCAGCTTTCAGAGCCCAAATTCTCTCTGCCAGTAGCAGTACTTAGCTGCATATGAAACTAAGAAGTGTTTCTCCATTGTTAAACTCCTGTATCTAGCTCAGCTGAAACATCAGCACTAAACACAGTCTTGAAGGGAGTGAAAGACAGTTTTTTAGTAAGGAGGTGAAAGACACAGGTTTTTAGTAAGGAGGTGATTAAAAAAAAAAAAAAAAAAAAAGAAAGAAAAGAAAAGAAAAGAAAAGAAAGCTGTATACTTCAGGTCTTTTTTTCATTCTCCTGGTCAATAACTGAGGGTGACCTTATGAAGATATGTACTGCACCATTTTTTTCTATATGGTTATTACATCCAAAATTATTACATATGCTCTTTATACACTACAAGCTTTGCTCTGTATTTCTCATGCTACCTATGTGCAGAAGGGACAGCCCTGAAGTCCTAAATAAGAAAGGAATTATCTTTTTATCCATCAAAAAAACTGCAAGAGAATTCACCTTCCAAGTCACCATCAACACTTTTAATTGATTTCCTTGCACATTTTTTTCATGGATTACTGGCAAATTATGAAGTTACCTGAAATTATAGTTATGATTAAATCCTATTTCTGGGTTAAAAGGAGCATATTTATAATTACAATGAAAATTTGTTGGAATTCTGACAAGCTGTGGATTTTGAAATTTGATTAGAATTGATCAGCAATCAGTGATTTGCAAGCTGTCATTTTCAAAGTTATTTTTCTGGAGGGTTATATCCAAAACTCAAAGCTTATGAAAATAGCACTTGTCTCTGTAAGACTTCACAACTAAAATTAAAATTTCCTGATTTGCTAAACCCTTCCTGAAACATAGGAAAATTTATATCTATATATATTCTTACTTTAAAAATTGCTTATATCTCTGACATCAGTACTTCCAAATGTCCTTGGCCTTTGGAGATGTCATCTCTTGACAGGAACCTTCATAGCTGTGGCTTACAAACTTACATATTGTAAGAATCATGCCGTGGAATCCCAACAATTCATTTCACTGTTTTTGATATCTATGTTATTAGCTTTTCTTAATGGCGAATATGTACTTTCAGTGGTTTGGTGATTAATTTTTCTCAGAAAATATTGGGTGTAGCCTTCAAGCCTCTTGAATGCTGTTGACAGTGACTCGCATCATCTGTCCAGTTTTCATGAAAGAGAACTGATCAACAGCTCACTGAAACAACCCCTGGGAAATCTTTCGTTATTAAGGCTCAGGACAGGCAGCTATGTAATTCATGCATGGCTACCGTAAAATGAGATTGAACAAGGATAGTATTAGGGGTTTAGAACATTGCTGTGTGAGCTGGGAATCAGTCGTTGCTCTTGAAACTGTCTGAGCAATCTAAAAGAGTTCCATAAATGGAGCAATGCAAAACATGGCAATTTCAGTGTTTTCCAGATGATCAGGATCATAGACCCTTCTGCTTTAAGGCTGCCCTCCTACACTGTTTTTGCTGAATGCAAATGCATCATAGCCTTAGAAAAAGAGTAAACGATCAAGTGACAGCTTTAACAGCAGGTTGACATCACTGTAACTCAGCACACAATCAATGTCCCCACTTTGGGGGACATAGCACTGCAGTGCTCCTCATCACTCAGCTGAAATAAAAACCAACTTCTGGCTACTTGCACTGAAGAAGTTTTTTCAGCAACTTCTTTTCTGTTTTGTAGTGGGTTTTTTCCAGATTGAAAACTTTTTCTAAACTTGCATATGTCTAACATTATTAACACAGAACTACAAAACAATCAGTACAGTTTCACATTTTAAAACATATAAATGTACAAAATTGGCCTAGAAAGGCTCTCAGAAGTTGTTCAGTTCACAAGCCTGCATCAAGATAGGATAAGTTAGATGGAATGCTAAAAATAATTTTTTACCATGAGATATATTAGTAAGAAACCTCATTTAAAATTAGAAGCTATTAAATTGTTGTCATATTGTACTCTGGTAATAGCTACCTGCACTGTCAGAGGAGGAGAATTATTCCATAAAACAGAGAATGATCCTCAAGTGAGGTAAATCAACAAGCAGGTTGATCTCAAGCAAGCTCAGCACTGGCTGAGGAACTGATTCATAATTTATAATTCAAAGTACATATGTCTTGGCAATCATCTAAATGGAAAGCACTATTTTAATATAAATCCCTACGAATCTATTATCTATTATTTGGTAGATACTGAATTAAATGCAAACAGAAAAATGTATTTGACTAAAGGAAAGGAGATGAACTTTTGCAGGTAGAGGAAAGCAGACTGTTGGAAAGGCTAGGATGAGGGAACAATGAGATTTATTAAAATTACATTACACAGTGAACATGGACAAAACCATCTTTGCTATTCATGGAATTGCAAGGGTGGGAAGGGACCTTTAAAGGCCATTTAGTTCAACCCCTCTGCAATAAGCAGGGAAATCTTCAACTAGATCAGGTTGCCAGAGATCCATCCAAACTGACCTTCAGTGTTTCCAGGGATGTGGCATCCACTACCTCTGTTCCAATGTCTCACCACATTCATCATAATCAATTTCTTCCTTATACCTAGTCTGAGTCTAACCTCTTTTACTTTGTCCTTTGCAGTAGGCCATATTAAAAAGTCTGTCCCCATCCTTCTTGCAAGCCTCCTTTAAACACTGAAAGGCCACAATAAGATCTCCCTGGAGCTTTCTCTTCTATAAGCTGAACAGCCCCAAGTCTTTCACCCTTTCCATACAGAAGAGGTGTTCCAATTTTCAGATCATTTTTTCAGTCTTTCTCTGGATTTGCTCCAACAACTTCATGTCTTTCCCATACTGAGACTCCGTACTGAAAACTCCAGAGCCAGACACAGTATTCCTTAAGTACTGACAATTTTCTGGTAATACCAAGGTTGTTGGGGCAGCATTTTTGGTAGACACACTGGGAGCTGTGAAGCATTTCCTCACTGCCTTTACGAAAAAAAACCTACCGCAATACCAAAGCTACATGCTAGCAAGCAGAGATCCCAATTCACTCCCGTTTCACATGGTGGCATGTCCTCTGACAGCTTTTGTAGCTCCTAACACTGCTATTTCCAGGTTAGGGGATGAAGGAGGGATACAGGGATACTTTTTCTTGTGTATGGAAGCGGAGGGACACAGACCTAGAAGCTCAAGCTGCAGTCAACACAAACATTTTGATGCAGGGAAAAGCCCTCCCTGCAGTGGCAGTACTTGGGCAAATTCAGCACAGCAGACCCAGCTTTAAGCAATCCTAGGGCTGCCTCAGTTTGCATGGGAGCATACAGATCATAAAAAGTCTGTCTGGAGTGTCACCTTTGCCCCTTTTGGGGTCTGGAATATGAGCTACTGCATGACATTCACCTAAGGAAATTTTTGATTCTTCTCTCAAGATTATCCCTGGCATGGGGGGGTGTTTGTCTTATCTGTGCTCTGTAGATTTTTGCCTTACAGACGTAGAAGTAATAGTCAGGAATCCATCCTGGTTAGTTCAAAGAAATTCCATCCTGTGATCCAAAGGCTGTTTTACAGCTGTGGGGTTATTCACTTAAGTGCCCTTAACTGGATAAATGTTGTTTGTTTGACTTTTAAATTAAAAATATGGAACACCTTAGGACCTGGCAGACTAGCAAAAGGTTCTGCAAAGTAGTTGTAAGTTACTGATTATAATAATTCAAAGTCCTCCTGCAAGAGCTATAATTAAATGTTCTTACAGTGGAGTACATTCCCTTTTTCATTTTTTCAATCTGCATTTTTTTCCTATGCTGAGTTTCAATACTGCCTGGGCCAATCCATTCTTCTGACTGATGCCTGTACTCCAGTGACATGCACTGCGTGTCAAAAACCTTTCTCAGCTGACAGGAGAACAAAACATCTTTTGGGGTCTGCACTGTGCTCTTCTTTGCAGTAAGAATTGGAAGGCAAGGGATCTGAACAATGTCTTAGAAAACTAACATTCTCTGTTCTGATCCCATTTCACTACTAATGTCCTGGATTTGGTGAAGTGACAGTTTCATGTTTCATTGCTATAGTAACACTAACAAAGAAGCCTTCCTAGTTTAGAGGAATTTAGAGACACTGAAGGAGATGGTTATGTGGAAGATGAAATTGTGAGTAGATATGAGGAAATTAATCTCTCCTTGAAAAAGAAAAATATTTTAGAATTTTTATGAATTCTAAAATATACTTCATTCTTCTTACTTTGTAGTAGTCTCAAAGAACGTGTTAGTGAAACGACCATTGTCCTAGGCCCTTTCATAGCACTGAAAACCTTTCCTTTGAAATACTAAGATCATAGAAAGAAGACTGAAACTTTTATTATCTATTTCCTACAAATGAGGAACTGAGGCATGACCAGATTTAGACTGAATATTAATATCCTGAACTTCTTTATCCACAAGTTTATAATTTCACTGAAGAGCAGTATGAGAAAAAGATCACATATATTTATGCAAAAAGATATAAAATAAAAGCTCCTTTCAATTTTTAATTTTTCTTGTGAAGTTTGAAGTGTCTAGCTTTTTAAGAGTTCTGCCATTGCTACCGGTATCTTGCCTTACTGGTAATCTCTGGTAAACTCAACCGTTCATTAAATAGTACTCAGAGAAGCACAAGGTGGGAGTGTAGCTCCCTCCCACAAGTTCTTTGAGGGCTCTTACATGCAATTTGTCTAGACTTGCTCAGTTAGATGTTGTCTAACATCCCCCTCAGTTTCAAATAGACTTCAAAATATCACCCTTATGCAATACAAACACAACTCTTCCTCTCTGCTCAAATACAGACAACTTTTGTCTTTTCTGTTTGTTATTAGTGCTATTACATTTTTCAACTATTAAAAGTCAGCAGTTTTGCAGACTTTCAAGAATTTACCTCTCCAAAGAGCAATTTCTTCAACTTGACTTAGGATAATGTGAATCTCCTTCACCACTGAGTATGAAGGCAGTTTAGTTGGCTGCTTAGTTCGGGAGTTTTATGAAGGCTAAGGTTAATAGTTCATATCTACTCACTCCATCTGCCAAGATCAGTGGCTCCAATATTTGAAGAAGAATTACTTGTTCTAGTGGCCAAGTTCTGAGTTCTCTTTCTACCTAAATTCTATGTACTGCTGGATAAAGACCTAAGGAAAGACACACCTTTAATCTTTCTCAAAACAGAAAAAAACCTTTATTTTCCAACAAAGAAAAGAGCATTGATGAAAATTAAGGATGTGTACTACTTTCACTAAAAAATTTGGGGTTTTCTGACATTTTATCTTTTCTCTTTTTTTGTCTCTTGGTTTGTTTTAGTTTTAATAGAAAGTGGCTTGCATCCACAGCTGCAAAGGTGTTATAAAACCTGGAAACGAGTATTCCTAAAGAGATGTGAAATCTGGATGGCAAGATAAAGTATGCTCAAGATTTATAATTTCACTAAAGCTTTACTGATGATAAGCCAGTCTCATGGTACTTCGAATGCCTGACACAGGACATAGTACTGCTTACAGTAGCCAAATAACAACTTCACAAGAAGAAAAAAGAAAATTACTTCACACTTTCAATGCTACAATAGTAAGATGAAGATATAATGAGCCAACAGAATAATAAGAGTGAGAAAAGCAAGAGTTTTCCTATTCAACCTTAGGTGTTGATGTTTTCAAATAAAAGAGCAATTTTGAAATGAATCTGAAAATAAATGGGATCAGAATAATAAGTTTATCTTATTCAGCTTCCATGTCTCACTATAATGTGCAGTGCCTTCAGCAGATAAGTAGGGTAGTATTTATCCTAAATGCAACTCAGGTTTATCATGAGAACAGATTGTTTTGCCTTATACCCTTTCCAGCCAGTTTCACGGTGGTGAAGATAAATCAGCTCATAATGTCAGTGCCAAAGGATTTTCCTTCCCTCCCTTTTATTGACAAATATTTTTTTACAGGACAGAACAACGTGTGAAATCAATCCACACACATGACAATCCCTCATGTAATGACAGAAGGATGAGTACCAGCCATTAATCTCTCCTTGTCACAGCCAAGGACTATGCAAAATCATTTTAGAAAGAAAAAAAAAAAACACTAGTGGGTCTTTGTAAAGGAGGTCAAGTTCATCTCAAATGAAGGACTAAGCAGACAAAAGACTGGATGTTGTCTCACTTGTGTGAGTTGGGTTGAAATTGTGGCAGTTAATTAGATGACTCCAATCCAGAATCCATAGCAATGCATTTATATGATACCAACTGCATTATCTCTGTCAAATATGCTCCCTGCAATGAAGTCAATTCTAATTTATAATGGCAGTGCAAAACTTGTTTCAGGTTACTGATGTTTTCCTCTTGAGTATTTATTTTCATCATCGTAGTCTCAGTTCTTATTCAATACTTGCTTCATACTTATGTAGCTTACTAAAGAATACATCAGGGATGAATATTCAGCTCATAGAAAACAACTTTACTAGGGAAACTTCCAGTTTGGGGAACAAAAAATGAATGTTTGCCGTTGTCTTTATCATTGTTATCAATCCATGATACACAACATTCACTTTGAGGTGTAAATCCCTTATTTCACTTTGTGGGTTGGGTTGATACACAACAGGTGGAGGTGAAAGCTTCCATTATGAGCACCCATATGGAAATATCCCTCTATGGAAATGCCCTTCCACATGAGAAGCTGAAATAGTTCCTGCATCTTCACACTTGTGCTCTCCTATATGCAGAGAATATACAATTGAATGTTAAGAATCTATTTGGTATTAGCAAGAAGAGAACACATACTTTGTAGTTCATTAGAACACAGCCTGAGTGTTGGATATAGAAATTCTTTTCAGTTCTAAAGTGAAACATAATAGTAACAACTGATCCCACTAACAGAACTGGAAAAACTAAAGGGTCTCTTTCTTGCCCTCATCCTGGTACAAATTTTAACAGGTTTTATGAGTTTGGCGGCCAAATCAAAAACTATAATTATAAGATTATTGAATAGGTTTGAGATTAATGTAAATTTTTTTTTAATTGCTGTAAATTTTCAATCAAGTGAAAAAAACCTTTCAGGATTGGCTCTCATTAATGTCTTACTGAATTAAGACCTCACTTGAAATATAAAACTCACAGATTCAGTACTCCAAAAGTGATCGTATGGTGTTAAATTAATAATAGCAGACACTGGTAGAAAAATTGCAGTTGAAACTATGTTAGTAGACAACCTTACTGCAAGAGTCTGACAGTAGACCCAAGACTGGCTTTTGCCCTCAAGACCAGAAAACAGAAGAACATATCAATGAGACATTGAAGATGCAACCAAGATAACAGGAGACAAAATCAGCAGAAACACCAGCAAAGAACTGTCAAATCTAGGTCATAATTAATGGACTCAAAAATAGATGGGAGATTAGGAACACCGATGCTGGAGTAAGTTTCTCTGATATGTGTGCAGGGTAAGGTCATGACAAATTTATAACTTCTTCATTGAAGTTGTTGTTGTGGGCTTCAAAAATTTTCATGAAGAATTCTGCTTAGCTCTGAATAAGATAATCTAAAACAAACACTGACAGCACGGCTAATGATGTTATCAACAAGCAGAGAGAAATACTGTACTGCAGTGTTTGGATACATCACATTCATAACAGACAAGTTGAAACTTCATCATTTACTGAAACTTGCAAAATGTTTGGTCTTTACCAGCAGAGTTTTGATGTTATCCATTCTAACTTTGTAAATAATTTGTTATTTCCAGGTGCCAGGCTTTAATTTGTAGAACATTTAAAAGTGTCTGTAAATCCCAAAAGTAGTTACAGTGTAAATTAAACAATCCAACTATTGATTAAAACATTAAGTGCCAAAATAAACATGGCAGGTCTATGCATAGACATCAAGTGCCTTCAAACCACAGATATCAGTAACTAATAACAGTCAAGTAAACCTCTCTCACAGTTTAGAGTTTAACAGCTCTTTATAAACTGAAAGGACTTCTCCTTTATTAGATTGAAGTGTTTCAGATGGTCGCTGACATTTTATTTTGTGAATTTTTAAAGTAACATACAGAATTTCTATTATGGTTTGTATTGCCTTAACAAATTGAGGAAATTAAATACTAAAGAAAAAGCAAGTACGATAACCCCAATCGCCTCATCCAGAGCTACTAAGGAAACTATGATTTATTCCCTTGTTTCTCACCATTCATCACCAACACTCACTCTTGAAGGGTCCAGTCCTTCAGAGGTGTAAATCAGCAAAGCTCCACTGGCTTCAGTGCAGTTATGCTAATTTACAGCATGGTCTGTTCCTCTGCTTTTTATTTCTCCAAGTGTATGAAGCACCTAGGAATGCTGGCAATATTTTCCCGTGACTCATTATTCATCATTTATCTACACTGAACTGTCTTTTTCATCTATTAGTCTTTAAATATTCTAAGCCTTTCCTTATCTACCCACACTTTTCCTGCTATTTACCTTTCCTCTCACATCAGCAACTACCTCTGTCATCTTGTTATCCATACTCTAATTTTCCAGACTAAATCTCTACACTGGTATTACAAGTGTTCCAGATGCTTAACACAAAAAAAAAAAAAAAATCAAATTAATTTTCTTATTAACAAAAAATTGAATTTTTATAAGCTTAATTAGTCTACCCTATTAATATGCTGCTGCTCCAGCATCCATTTTCCTTCTGTTAAACAAGGGTTATGTCACTACTAGGAAATGCCACTATAGTGAAAAATGTAATCTCACTAGTGTAGTGCACTAATTTTGATAGTGACCAGTACCTTTTATTTCAGAGAAAATGTGATGCTTACAATGCAGAGATAGACAGGCCTACATCCAGAACTAGAGTCTTCAGATCTTTTGCATGGATAGTGCTTTTTGTCTTTTTGTGCTCCATTAACTGAAGATAAAGCAGCAGTGCTTGTGCAGAATCACCAATCCATTTCCATTTAAGGTATTGGCCAAGGAATACAAAGAGTCCAGCCTAAAACCCACCTCACAGGCAGAGTAGAAGTGAAGCTCTCCAGAGCAGGTGATGCAGAGACATAGCTGGAGACATATGCTCAGATAGACTGGAGCACCAGCAGCTGGGAGCAAATGGGGGCAGCTCGTGAGACCAAGGTCAGCACAACAGGGACATCTCACAGCTCAGGCTTCTGCCTCCTGATGAAGGCACCTAATTTTGAGAACTTTTACTGTGCTTCATCTGAAATGGACTGTCTGTATTAGTAGCAGCTGGTCTGCCTTTCAGTCTGTCACATAAAGCCAACCTATCTAAAGAAACTGAAATATTTCTTGTTGGTAGTGTTTAGTGACACCTTGTCCTTCATTCCTCAGTGTGGATCTCTAGAGAGAAGAACCCAATGGTACCTGAACACTAATGGTCTCTGTCATGTCCCTTTGTGGCCAACACAGCCCAGCAGTCCTCTTGCAGTGCAATCCACTACAGTGGTTACTTTTTCTGCTCCAACACATTCCTGGGTGAGACTGTGCATATGTCCAGGGATATCAGGCTAAGATGCTTTTCAAAGCATGTCTCCAGTGATCTGTTGCAGTTGGATAATATTTTTTTGTTTGTTTATCTGCTAGCTAACAGGGCTCCCTTACCTTCCAGATGAAAGACTGGTTTGGGTTTGTTGTTTTTTTTTTGTAAAAGTCACATTTGCTGAACTAGAAATTATTGTCTTCTTGAAATGGCAAAATGCCAAATTTCATCACTCTGATACTTCAGCTCTTGTACAAGAAATAATTCCAATAAAGTGAAAAATTTGGGATTTATCTTTTTTTTCCTTTTTTTTT
>VXBX01004433.1:320417-335397 GCA_013400415.1 Scytalopus superciliaris
AAAAAAAAAAAAAAAAAAAAAGGTGGGGGAAAGGAAGTCCTAATGATACTTTCAACAGACTTCATTGCAGGCTAAGTTTTTAAGTCAATTTTCATTAATCTGAGTATTCCTGCAGCAGTGTCCCTCAAACAAAACTGGACAGCATAAAGTCTATGGAATTAACATAGCTGTATGCCTGTGAATTTGCTCTGTTCATTAGTTACCAGTTGGTTCTTTTAGGGCAGAGAGATGACGTTTTCTTCCAATTTGTTTGGTTTCTCTCTAAAGGCATTTTTAAATATTCTTACCTGCAATCCCCAGTGGATTTCAACTACATGGTCTCCAGCTCCTCACCTTCTGGTATAGTGATGTCCTCTTTCAGTTAGCTGTCCCCAGCTTCTCTGTTGGGATTTTCAAAAGGACATTTCTATAAATGTTAATTTTTGAGTGGAGCCTGCAGTATGGAAAAGCCTCAACTCTGAACTGTCCTTATGTTGCCTGCTAATGTAAGGCTGACTAACATATTGCTGGTTCTAAAGTGGCTGATGAAACAGCTGCTAGAACAGTAATCAGCGTTCATTTTTTAGAGTGTCTGTTAGCTCAAGAGTTTAGGTACTGGCATTGACATATTAAAGCAGAACACATTTTTGCTGCCTTTGATTAATAATTAACTCCTAGGTTTTGTTTTATGAGCTCCGTGTGGCTCACCACTGGCACTGCTGTACCTGTGCTTTTCAGATGCACCCAAGCAGTGTGCTGGCAGTGATACCTATGCTTTAGGATCAGCTGCACTCATGGCTTTGGATCTTGGAACAGGCTCTTCTCACTCACATTGTTCTTCCCGACTAGTAGTGTGATTTCTTCTGATAACTCATGGGAGAGAGAAGCTGAGCATGCTGTCTGCTCTAAGCAGGAACAGAGCAATTCCAGAAAGCTGCCTCATCTGCACTGGCACTTCTGCTAAACAAAGCAGTCTCTCTCCTATCCTGAAGGCTTACACCACTCTGACATTGGCAATGAGCCTGAGCAACTCCTGCAGCCACTAGATAATAGGCACAAGAGCATTTCAGAATGGTGTGAAAACAAGTTTCCCAAACCCATTTTCTCCCAGGGAAATGGACTCCCTAATCTTTCAGGCATCCACCATGCTAATCTAGCAAGGATAACAATTACAACTGAGAACAAAGTTCATTGCATGTACAGCAGGCTCTCAGTGTAAAAAAAAAAAAAAAAAAAAAAACCAAAAACAAACAAACAAAAACCACAAATAAAAAGAAAACAAAAACCCCAACCCACTGGCACCACAAAATACTTTCTATGCATGCAACTGCATCTCTTCTTTTTTCCCCTTCAACACCACCTCACAACCACCCAAAATTTGTTACCACTGTTAATATCTGAGTGTGGGAAACCCTCAACCACAGACCTCTCTGAAAAGACAACACCCTGCCAGCCTTTTCATGAAAGAATCTCAGCCAGCTATTCAGCATGAATGCTAGTTAATTAAGCCTCTTATTGTTACTGCATAGAAACAAGACACAGGGATCATTCTCTCCTCCCTAACAATGTTCCTGTTCTGGGTAGAAAGTCACCACTGTTAAACTGCGTTCAACACAGCACACCTCTTCCTCCTCCAGCAAGGCTGGGATGAGAGGAGGTCAGAGAAAACATAACTAGAATTTTCAAAAATTGTAATTGTCAACACCTCTGCTCATATGAATTGGACTCACAGCCGTAGGTGTTTGCTTTGTGTTTTTTTGCATTTACATTCCTACAAAGCCTGGTGCTTATAGGGCCTCCATGGCTTCTGGATCCATCCTTTCAAGCACAAGATGCTCTTGAGGCCTGTAAGGGGGTTTTCACAGCTTGCTCTGGGAACATAGTGCCACTTGCCTTAAACATACTGGGGTAAATAGAAATTCTGTTTTCTAATAAAAGAGGTTTTCTGATAAAAGTAATGACAGCCACAAAATATTGGGCAGTGAGATGGTCCAAAAAATTTAGCTACTCTAGCCATGTTTAGCTCCTGAAGAGCAGAGTCATTCCTCTACATCTCTTCCATTTGCATAGGAGTTTTAGTCAAGAATCACAGGCTTACATCAAAGAGATTAAAATAGTGCCCATCACTCGCTAATTAGCTGTTTAGGGGCACATGAAAACTGAAACATGCTTTTCATAAAATAAGTCCATAAATGGTGGCTGGCTTCAGTCAAGCATTTGTAGCATTAGGTTGGCTCCCTTTAGGGCTGAATTTCAGCTTAATATCTTAATAATGTAAAAGGAATAATTTTGTGGATGGTGCCATGACATTGATGCTTCAATCAAGTGACATTGACACTTCAATTTGCTGGTAGATATTTCTAGCCTCTGAATCCAGAACATGTCACTCCTTTGGAGTTCTAGCCAAAACCTAGGAGAATCCTGTGTAACAGGGAGCATTTTAAGGTATCCATGAATGAAACATTCAGTAGACATTAATTGATCAATGTCATCTTATTCACCAACTTATCAGCAACTAGATATTAAAATATGCAAAATAAATGGTTTCTAATAGAAGTGCAATTGGTCATTCAGTGAAAAAAATTTTGTTAGCAGTGTAGATAAAATACTTTTACATTTTCCCATGACTAATCAGATAATCCAAATTTCATTACCACTTTGCAATACGTATTCACATTATCCTTGACATGAGCATCCTTAATATCGACAATGCATGGTTGTATTTGCCATAGAATGATGGAACAAGTTCACTTGGCATATAATGCCTGAACATGATTCCACCTCTGATGTTCTCACTTAAAAGAAAACTTAAAATTACTTATAACATATGGCATTAGATTTTTGAGCTTGCCTAGCAAATTTCATAGCCAATGGTTTGCTCAGTAAAGAATTCTTTGTGAATAAAACAACACATGTAGAGACAAGAAGCTCACCTAAAGGAACTTCTTCCATCACCTCACACTCATAACTGTGTCAAAAGATGACCACAGCCCCATCAGTGGGAAATTTTACTTTCTGGAGGCACACACATTTCCCAACCTCTCACTAACCCCACAGTAAACACAGAATTTATTCTTAGTCTTCTTGCTCCTACATGTCAACACCACATCTACCCATTCTCTAGAGGCAGTGTCTTCAACATAGGCCCTCCTAGTTAAAAATACCTGTTTGAGATTGAAATCATTTACCTCTTTCATCTCTGAAATCTTTGGATAATTCTTTGCTTTATTTAATTCACCTGGAGACCTCTTTCTTTCCAAGAAAGAGAAGATAAACTTCAGTAACATTTTAAGTCTTTAAATTCCATCACTGCTTTCCAAATTTCTCTGGAATTATTCCACACACGCAGCAAAAAAAAGTAAAAACATCTGTTTTACTTTGTCACTTGTTCCAAACAGCAAATAAACTGCAAGCAGATTTCCTGCCCATAAACACCATATTTCCAAGGTAGCATAAGGGTGTTTTAAGAACATCATCTCATTCTGCAGCAAAAACCTCACATCAATTTGTTGCTTAGGGCACATATGTAGATTTTATTAACTAATGACTTTAGCCAAGTGTCCAAGTTGGGATCTGATTGAATATCTCTCTGCATTTCCCAAAGACTCCTGGAACCCTGCCATGGGGCATGTTTGACCTTCCTTAACAATCATCTGCAGTGGAACCTCTACAAATATGCAATGAAGTAAAATGCAGGAACTTCACATCACTATGCCAGTTGCATTTTTCCTTGTTTCTTCTCATTCATCTTGTCTTTTCTCATTAAGTGGTCAGTGAAGACAATTGTGCATCCATACTCTGCAAAGTCAGTAACTTAAGCAGTTAGTAATGCAATTCACATGTTTTTAATACCACACCTAATACCCTTCTGATTATGCAAAAATGTCTCAACCCCATAACCACATCCATTCAAGTGTAATTATTCTTCAGCCTGTAAACTGTCATATTGTAATCAATCTGATTATTCATCTGTTTTTTAAATAACTACATAGTGATTGCAAGTTACACATCCTTGCATATAAATCCTTTTCTCTGCCTGTAAAAGTAATGGAAATAATAGAGTTGCTGAGCATCACAACTACTGCATTTGTATCAACTGTTTAAACAGTAGCCAGCATTAAGCCAGGAAATAAGTATATATACAGAAAAACCTATGTCAGCAAGCTAACAGTACCTTGATCTACAGAGAGCTACTGTAATCGAAAACCAGTCCCTTATACTTTTGTAGTTTTCACATGACATTCTCATAATACTGTGTTTTATAGTGCCTTTGCTTTAATAAACAAGGTATTTCAGTATTTTGTTTGTTGGGGTTTTAAAACTATTTCTTGTTAGTCATTGCTGTAGCTAACAGTCAGTCTGCGTTATTGTGGATGGTCCAAGAGTGGCATTCTAGTGAAGATCTACCTCCTCTGTGCTTCAGTGGACAAATATAATATGAAAAATATAACGCAGGGGTATGAATCAAAAGTACTACTATGTGTAACATTCCAGATCACAAGGAAACTCTACAGAGTTAAAGGAGGTCTAAGAACATTAGTTAGAATTATCATGAAAACTCATCTACATAGAATGGAAGACAGGCTTGCTTAACTTCAGGAGACTAATAGGAAGGAAAGTTAGATGTTCTGCACCCTTACTCACCAAACTGACGAGCAGTGGCACTCATCACTGCAAATTTTCATTTCAAATATAGCTCATTTCCATTTCAGATATAGCTCTAAGGAAGGAATGAACATTTGCTCCAATAAAAACATACAGACCTATTGGAAAGAAAGTGAAAAAATTCCAGGGGAAAAAAAAAAAAAAAGCCCCAAAAGACTTACCTCATGTTTCAGGATTAAACCAATTCCAAGCCAGTTCTGATTATGATGGCTGTAAACTATTCTACCTCTACCAGGCATAATATTTCTCATACGCTCCTTTGTAACATTCAGGGCTGCCCACTCTCAGCCAAGGGACTGATTCAAAGTTCCCTGCTGTCTTTGTGTTGCAGATATTCTTATCACACATTTACACCAAACTACTGCCATCATAGAAAACCTCTGATGAAAGAAAATCTTTTCATTTTGTTGCTTAGAGAAAAGAGAAGTTAAAGGAAGAAAAATCTCAGGTGAACAGACCATCTTCATTTGCTCTTTATTACTGATTCTTCTGCATCCGTTTTTAGAGAGTTTTTAGGAATATTTAGAAAAGAGCATTTTACACACACAAAATAAAAATGAGGAGTACACTTACTAAATTGCAAGTATCACTTTACCCCTCTGACTCCTGCAATGCAACTGCCTTATACTGAAGTGCCACTCTTCAAAGTTCTCAGTCAGATTTTGCTTACCACTGTCACC
The DNA here is from genome assembly GCA_013400415.1 of Scytalopus superciliaris. Taxonomy (NCBI): domain Eukaryota; kingdom Metazoa; phylum Chordata; class Aves; order Passeriformes; family Rhinocryptidae; genus Scytalopus; species Scytalopus superciliaris. Next base: position 325,742 of record VXBX01004433.1, read on the forward strand.
TGAGGTGAATCATTGTGAAAGTTCGGGTTGGCTCTCAGCCTCCCCAGCAGCTGGGACTACAGGTGTGCGCCACCGCGCCCGGCCCTGCCCCGCTCGGAGAGAGATGGGATGGAATACTTCCTAGATTTTGACCCTGGTTACCAAGGAAGGCCTACAAAAAACCACCCATCACAATCATAATCTACAAATCCACTCTCACAAATTACAATCACCCACCAAACAACCTTCAGCATTCTCCCTGCAAACATGACCAAAGCAGTTCAGAAGTTTTTCTTTATTGTCTTTATTTGCAGTGCTCACTTCTTTCAGCTTTCTTCTGAAATTTTTTTGGTCAACCTTCTGTAACTCCTTCCCAGTGATTCTTATTGGCAGTCTATTTATGGACATATCAAGATAATAATATCTTTACTGTTTACTGTTCAAGTGAGAAATAAATGAAACTATTAAAAATAAAGTGGTAATTAGTGGAATTATTTATTTAGAACTTACCTTTTTATTTAAAGAAAAAAAAAAAAAAAACAAGAAAGAAAAAATCCCTTAGTGATGAAATCATATATTCCCCTGAGCTATTTTGGACATGATGTCATATAAGTGGAGTCAAGTGCATTCAGAATATACGCATACTACCCTACAGCTGCCTGCATAAAATTTAAAATGTAATATGAATCAAGATATGACTTATAAATTTAAACTATTAACTGCAATGCAAAAGCATGTGTCATCAGTGTATCAGGCCTTGCTTCTACTGCTAAAAGAAGATAAAGGTAGGGGATGAACAAAACTATTACAACAGGTTTTTAGGGGAAGGCGTCAGCAATGGCTTGGTGTTCAGCAGCCTGAAGCAACACCTGACCCATGACCAGTCTATCTGAATGCCATGTTCAGGGAAGAATAGAGACTGCATATTCAGCAGAGGGGCCTTGTACACCCGTATGCAGCTGGAAGGGCCACTTATAAAAGTTGAGTGGTTTCTACCATTTAATAGCAAGTGACCTCCTATACGGAAGATCTTGCCCAGCCTGAAATTGGGGTCAGCCAAACTAGAAGAGAGCAGGATCACATTCTGGCCCTAACAGTTTTAATTCATGCAAACCTAGAGAAATGCCACCAAAGACATGCTGAATCTAAAAAAGAAAACTAAAAAGTCTGAAAAACCTAAGCTCAAAATCTCTGAAAAGAATAAAATAGATCTTACTCCCAGACCAGTGGGGAAAAAAAATTACCCAGACCTCGCAGAGCCTGAAAAAGTTGGACTTGAATATGTTTGGATATATCAGCAATAGATCAAGTAATGCAAGTGCTGGGGTTTGCTGCTAACTGCTTAACACATCCTCATTACCTGAAGCATAACCTCATACTTTTCAGGCTACTTTGCACAGGCAAAACAAAATGTTAAGAAGAAGCTTGCTTTGTTTTGATATGGTTTTCTAATCAAGCCATTGACTTTGCTGGCTTATCTCAGGTTCCTATTTATACACAACTAACGTTAGAGAACAATGGAGTCCAGAGAGGTATAAACTGAGGCTTTTTGGAGCACTTTCTGTCCTAACTAAAACCAAAAACTGTAACACTGAAATTTTCTGTGGGTTCTCCAGTCAATCAGCATCTGATGAAGTCATGACACTGCTGTTTTCCTCTTAGATGAAGCTCCAGTGGGCTTAAGAAAGACTGAGATATGCTTAATGAAAAACTTTTGCCATTTCTTTGCAGTAACCAGAAGAGTGACAGTAGTAATAATTAATATCTCTGTGCTTCACAAACAGTGAAATCAGATGCACAGCTTATCAAGAGTCTGTGTATGTAATTTTTCCATTAACAATTCTGCAGACAGAGCATTGATAATTGTGCCTGTGGTGAATCCCAATGAGGCATATTTGCCTGACATTGTTGTAGACGGGGAAAAATGAATATATGCATTTTAAATTTTTATGATTACATTTTTACTGAAGTGTGGGGGTCTGAAGTTTCATGACTGTTTTAATGCAATTGGTTCCACTTAGGAGAGATGACATGTTGAAATGTGATGTGCTGAATGTTTCCCAGGTAATTGGAATTCAGTCAACAACAACACTGGGCATTGTCACAGGTTTTAAAGAAAAAGGCTTATCTTTCTCTTTTATATTATAGGATATGATGCATCATATTATACAACATCATGATCCTACATGACAGCCTCTCAAAAAGAAATTTAAAAAGTTTACTTCACTCTGCATACTCCTGACCTTGGATCACATGAACACATTGACTGCATATGCAGTCAACACTTCCCAGTTTCCTTACTCACATAAATGGCCACCATTAATTCCTAATACAACTTTGATGGTTTGTACAGCATTTCATTCCCCCCCAGGGGTGAATTTGAGCCACTGTTCATGATGTTACACTCACTGTTTGTGCATCATTCCCCAGAGTTACTGGAGGGAGAAGCCACAAGGGAAGAAAAGGACCATTGTGCAAAAACTTGCAGCAGAAATTAAGAGTGCTGCACAAAACAGCGCAAGTGGTTGTCATGGGAAACATAGTCTGGCACTCACTGATTTTTCCATGATATAAATTTCTTTCATATTAGAACAGGGAAACAACTAAGGGTGAACTAGCTGTCTGGGAAGAAAAAAGAAAGACTCTGCTGCCATTGAAATCTTAAATTATATCTCAAACAAAATTTAAATCAAACTAAAACAGATATTGAATACTGAAGGTAATTTTTTTGCATTGTCTACCATTTAGTTTCTATGCAGCTCAGAAGAAGTATTGAATTTTCTTCTGGAAAATGAGGACCTGAGTTTTCCCACCTGCTCTTTTTAAGCAGAGAACAGATGTCTTTCAGAGTACTTGTTTGCAGCTCAAAGATGAGGAGCCCAGGGTGGAATCCTACAGTTCTGAGTATGGGATAAACTGCGTATCATTGGTATTTTTCTTTGGCTGGACTATTCAAGGCGTCAAGCATAATTTATTGTTAAAACGTCAGAAAGAGACTTTAAGCCCACTGCTGTCACCTACTTCATGTATTTCTTTAGAACAGAGGAAAGATTTGTGTCGTAGAAGACCAAAACTAGAGACATACCTTTCAGTCTAATGCTTTAGATGTAAAACCAAACTCTCTCTGTAAGGTTTTTCTGTCTTATAAGGATACCAACCCTAGCTATAAACGTTGCCTTGCAAATGCAGCAAAATATCACTAAGGCTTCTCACCTCTACTTGTCAGGGCTTTGACTGTACTAATTTCTATCCTCCAGTGTAGATGCTGAATTATCGGTAAAGCCTAACTTAGAGTCTCATAGCCACCTTTGAACTTTGGTTAAACCCAAAAATTTGCTACCAGCTGAAAATTATTTGATGGCTTGAGTAGCAAGGCTGAATTTGGGGAGAAATACCTGACTAAACCCTAACACTAGAGATAGAAGCTTCTGCAGCAAATCCCATACTGAAAGGACCATGATAATCAATCACCCTTAAGGACTCTGTTTCATGTATCTCTCAAGCACTACTCGCCTCTGTGTCTATACAGGGAAACATCCTTTCTGTGAGAGAATTTACTGCACAGTGAAAGATGTCTGGTTTTTCTTAACCATCAGAGCTCAATCGCTGCCACTACAGGTACTGTACATCTCTGTGACTGAAAGTCTGGGTCTTGGGCATCTGATGCAGCAGGAAGTAATTTACTTTGTAAATCATATTTGAAAAAAGCAGATTATGCCCCTGTGATCATTATTTCTGTGTATATAAAAGTGAAATAGGCAAAGGAAGATTTCTAGCAGAACCTAGTATTTTATGGGCACAGTGTCTAACCTGTTAAGGTGCTCAGTAACATGGCAAGGGCAATGAAAAGTTCTGTCTCTGTGGTACCTCTTAGCAGAGAGATGCAAAACAGCGCCAATTCTCACTCACACATATGTCATCTCTCTCTTTCTCCCTCTTTCAAGCTTATTTTTAATACTTCAGAAGTTCATATTGGGCTACCTCAGCTTTCTCTTTCCACCTTCATTCCCCTATGTCATGAGGAAAGGATCAGGAGAGAAATGCATAGCAGATATTGGGGCAGGATGCTGAGGTAAACAAAGATTTTTTTTCCTTTACATTGAGCATAAGTCATTAATTTTTTATGTTATGAGACTAATCTGTGCATGAAACAGAAAACCTACTGACTGATATTTCCCTGGAACAGATGTTCTAAATGCCAAGTACCAAAGATAAGCACTGCAAAACAGCAGCAAGCTGGTGTCCTTCCTGAAGGGTTATGATGCACTTCCTAGTGCTACTGAATGGTTGGTTCAACACATAGTAAATCACCTGTATGTTAGGACCATATTCTCAACATAATCAGTCACAAAACTACTTAGCAGAGCTTTAATTGCTATTTTGTTGGAGTGGAGTTTAAACCTGTTTCCTGTATGTGAGTATTGCTGTGGAACTTAGTGACACAGTGGCCTGAACCTGTAGAGTCATAGTATTTAGTTTGATAATTCTGATGCCCAGTATTTGCAGTTTGACTGCTGAAATGGCCTTGGCAAATCAGATCTTTAGCTCTCGCAGAGATGCACTACATAATTGCAGCCAAGCTAAGCAAGGTTTCTGTGCCTCAGTTTCCCTCCATGCCGGTAGAATATAATGATTATTTCTTTATTTGTGTATTTAGATTGAATGACAGTTTTTTGTTTGGTTTGTTTTTTCTAGAAAGGGATATAGCCTGTTATGTGTCTAAATAACATCTCCATCCTGGTTGGATTTCCCTGATGTCATTCTAAAGAAAATAATGACAAAGCAAGTATAGACTACTCTTTTCAAAGCGTGTGTTCCCTGGGATGCAGTAAGGTTTTCTACTGGCTAGCCTAAGTTAGGTAGTATCAAACCAGACAGAAGGCCTTCCATCTCCAGAGACTGTTTTCCACAAACACGTGTTGCACTGGAAGCCTTTTGAAATTCCTCTACCCTTTAGGTAAACAACATTAAAGCTATGGTGAGAAAAATTCACTCCTGCCTGCCAATGTTAACCATGTGATGCTGCCACAGAGTAGGTGGGATGTGTTAGACATTCAGCCCAACCACAGGGCATAACAGCCCATTCCCACAACACATAGCAGGATCTTGAATCTGAGGTAAGATTCAAGACTGAGCCAAATGTATTCCTGAATTATTCTGAGTACGGTGATTCAGAGCTGGGATGGAGGGATGCCCAAGCTCCAGAGTAGGCAGAACTGATGTGAGATCAGGTTCGAGACCCCTGCAAGGGCTAGAAGAGCCAAAACTACAAAGGCCATACTCTACAGTTTTCACACCCACAGGATCTAGGCTGATAGTGAATACCAACCCCTTTTGAGACTAGAACAGTTATTTATTACTTGTACCACAGTAGCACCTTAAAAATTGTCAGAAACGTTTGTACTCCATGGAAACTGTAATATCTGACTTCAGAAATCAGTTCAAGTGTATTTAAAAGCATAACAACACAAAATGGACTTCTTAAAAAGAGAACAGGCGACGGTGGGGGTAAAACAATACCAAAAAGCATTATTTATATTATTTTTCTTTCCCTGCTCCTTCCAGAGGATTACAGTGCCAATTTGTAAACCACTATAAACCGCCATGAAGCTAAAGTGCCTTAACAAGACAAAATTAGTTAAGGAAAAATGTAGCTTTCAAGTACAGGAGCAGGTAAACTACTTCCAAATCAAAAGTTCAATTTAATCTGAAAGGAAAACAAATCCATCAATGTCTATTCAATTTGCACTAAAGCCTAGAGGGACACTCAACTCAGTTTCGACTGTGTCTATATATATGCTGTTTAAGTCTTAAGCTCTCTTTTCTTAATATAAGCTTTGCACTTTGCTGTCTAATTTAATTTTCCTTTCACACAACTGTTCATGCCTAAGAAATTGTTGATTTTTTTTTCTAGTAGACCTTTCGTTACTCAGCTTTGTTTTGGATTTTCTTGTATTATTTTTTTTTTCTGAATTCCAGAATATGTTTCCCTTCACTTAACACTATACATTTTAGATCCTACAGTGAGATTGCTTAAGTGGCACATGGGCAACTTCACCAAAGCAGACCCTTCTTTACAGTGGGAAACTGTAAAAACATATTTCCATGGCCTGTGTTGGACACTGCTGCTACTAAAAAAGCTGAACAATGTCTTGGAATAGTAACCTAACTGAGACAAATCACAGGGAAAGAGAAATGTGGGAAACAATGTTTGGCTTTGCTGTTATTCAGTGTGCTTTTCTAATAGCAATGGTCTGCTATATAAAACAAAATTATACATACATATATACATATATATATAAAGCAATGTTGTATTGGGCTTGTGTGGCAATGTTTTGGTAGCAGGTGAGCTACAGGGATGGCTTTTGTGAGAAGCTGCCAGAAGCTTTCCCTGTGTCTGACAGAGTCAATGCCAGCAGCTCCAAGATGAACCCACCACTGGCCAAGACTGAGCCCATCAGCAACAGTGATAGCACCTCTGGGATTTCTTCATTATCTGAATGCTGGCTGCTTGGACACTTTCTCTGTATTCCTCTCTGGCTACCTGTCCTTGTTTCCACCCTCTATAGGCTTCCTTTTTGTGTTACATTTATTTAGTTTTATTTTGTTTGTTTCTGTTGTGAGATGAACAGAATCTCCCATCAAGCTATGTGAGTGCAATAGTTTCTATTCCCCATTTAATACCAGTTCTTTACACATTAATTAGTTACTGTATGCTGGTATGCCCTGAAGTCCCTATGTAAAATAGACATCCCATAGCCAATGTTCTGAAGAAAAGAAGAATCAAGAACTGATTATACTTTTTCTCTTAGAGAAGTATCTTAATCAAACTTTTCTGTAGTTGTAGAAAAATAAAAAAATTCAGATGTTCATACTCTGTTCTTTTATCTTTGTATCCTTTTATTTATAAATAGATACCCTATAAAACTAAATAACCAATGAAATGCTGCAAGTCTTTTTAAAAAAGAGAAAAAATTGAAAAGGGAAAAACAAACAAGCTATACCACTGAGAATGTAAAAGTCTCAGAACTCTTCTACACATTGAAGTTGATCCAGAGCCATCAGTTCGTGATGTTCACATTCCTTCAAAACTCTAAGGGGTAAATTTACGGAAAACTAATATTAGTAAGAAAACCCACAGGCCTTTTCTATCTGTTATTCCTCAATGCAAAATTGCACTTATTTTTTTGAGTCTCTAGCAGTTTCACCCTGTTAATCCATTACTGCACAAGAGGCTGTAGAAACTAGCAAAACTTGGGATCTAAGTTATTCCCCACCATTTACTCAGAATTCTTGCAATGGTTTTCTTTCAGTCTCAAACTCAAACACCAGGAAATGCTTTATAGCCTGGTGGTATGTGTGGTGGTGTGTGCCATGTATCTTCTATAGGCCCTCTGAACTCAGATTTCTGCTGAATAGTTATGGTATGCAGGATTAGGTATCCCAGTGTGCCCCTTTCTTTCCCCTGTTGCCTTGGCTCAGAAATCCCACAAAAAACAAAAACTGCAATCAGAAGACCACTGACAATCCTCATCCTAATCTACCAAACTGAGCAGTCATCATTCTACACCATAGAAAGGAGCATATTGGAACCAATTGACAATGCAGCAGGCTCAACACCAGCAATATTCACGCCATACTCTGGAAACATCTGCAGTTATTGTAAAATTGTCCAAACCTCTCAGCTAAAAGCTTTCAGGTTTTGTTGATTTGTACAAACCATGTCTCTAATGGTATACAACAACTCCAGATCTGGGTTGCACTGAAAGATTTAATCCTATCAACCACTCACTTGAAGTGTCACAGGCTGAATAATATTCCAAGTGCCTGAAAGAGGATATTTTTTCACATGTCTAATATTTTAAAGTAAAAGCAAGTGGGAAGAGAAATAGTTTTGCCTCTTCCACTCAGATCAACATGTTTAAGTACTTCTTTATGTAGGGAAAAGAAAGAGCAACATTCTTAATGCTTCCAAAATCACTGGAAAGTTACCTTTAAGCAATTTGTGTCCTTAAGAGAGATGCTTGATGAATTTCCTGTCATTTTCTTCTTTGCGGCAAATTTTCAGTCAGTGAATGAGTTTCAGCTTTTCACATAGAATCTAGTGACTAAACTCAGTGTGAGTGTACACACTCTGTAAATCAGCTGTAGAGCTGAAAAGCTTCAAGTCAAGCTTAAGAAATATTTGCAGTAGAGTGGGGATTTGATTTCCTGTTGAGGAAATCTATTCTTTGTGTCTTTTCCTGATATTTTATCTCCTATATGCCCAAAGACATTGTTGGCAAGTGGAAAAATAAGCAGAAGGTCATTTTGCCCTTTTGATTGCTTGTTGGTTCATGGCTATCCCAAGAGGCCATGTTCCTCTCCACTGCAATTTTGCAGCAGCTCTCCCATGGTCCATCATATCACAATGGTCTTATCTGACCTTAAAAAAAAAAGAAAAAGAAAGAATTCAGCAACAAGACTCAGCATTTCGTGCCCACACATCTGTAGGTTAGGTGCTTACCTCACATTCGAACAGCTCAGAAGCTTGACAATTAACATGCAAATGCTGTGGGTGAATGAATTTGCATCTTTTGCCTTCTTGACCCCTTGATTGAAGCAACCTAAATGATCGTTTCTGTTTAATGACAGAGGAGCTCCCTGAGGAGACAGTGTAACCTCTGATACTCTTCATGACAGCACACTAATTAGATGTCCCCTTCACAGAGGAACAAACAGAATGCTTCACTCATATCAGTAGGCTTTCACAGATCTTCCTCATGGGGCAAAATTTTTTCAGAACTCCCGTCTCTCATGCATTGAGCTGCAGCCTAACAACTTGCAGAATTGTTTTACATGGATTGATCTTGTAGTGTATTATACAACTTGCTATAGTAGAGCCTTTCATAAGGTTTCAATATGGTGCAACAGGCTGTCCACACAATCTTAGCATAACAATACCAACATAAAAGGAAAGGTAGAATTAAAGAAAAAGGAAGTAATAGGATCATTTTATAAATTTTGAGATTCCTAAATGTATACATTCAAAAAGAAGATAGCAAAATTATGGGGAAAGTATTTTGTGATTTAAAGTAATCTTTCACAGTGAAATGTTTTAATATTACACGAAATTTTATTCTAAAATCATGTGGCTAGAAAAAGAAATTCCTTAGGGCAAGGCTGAAAGTACTGGGTTCCCCAAAGGAGTGTAGTATTACTGAGTAATAGCTTGGAAAAAAGTAAGAATTTCTGTATAACTTTTTTCCATACCATGATCACTCCAGGCTAGATTACACTGGTTGAGTATGGCCGACTTTGGATGGATTGCCCAAGAACCTGCTGGAACACACTGCAGTTCTTTCCCCTCTTCAGAGCTTCAGATACCATGAATATACTCAATCATACCTAAGTGTTGCATTCAACTCCTAAATTTACTTAAAATTGAGTTTTATGAGCTTGATCTGCATTTTTTAAGCAATCAGTTGGTCACACATCAGTTCTATAGACAGAAGAATTTTGATCCATGATAGACAACGAAAAATATACTCTTGATGAAGAATTCCAAGCCTAGAAAAGTCATCAAGATGAAACATTCATTTGCTTGGGGATTTGGCAGTGACTAAGAGCTTACCAGCTGAGTCTGAAGTCTGAAGTTGTTCTCTATAAGAGAGTATTTATAAAGCAAATTATTCTCT
>VXBX01004433.1:335427-431116 GCA_013400415.1 Scytalopus superciliaris
AGGAAATGATGAAAATTTCATTAAACTGAGTATGTTGCTGTTGGCTCTGTTTTCACATGCAAGATGCATACATAGTACAGTGTCTAATAGCTTAAATAAAACCTTGAAGTGTTTGTGCTATCTCTATTGGACACGGATGAAGCAAGGCATCCAAGTTCCCTGACGGTTTCCTGTTAAAACATGCAATTGTTACCAGTATGTTTGTTATGGGTATTTCCCAATGACTTAATTAATGTTGTTGAGCTCCTAAACAAAACAAGCAGCTGAGTAGTGTTTATACAGTTGGCAGTAAAAATCTAGCTGGTTGAAAACTTTTTATTACATATTTTTGCCTTTTGTTATCAGAAAGTGTTTCCTCCAATTTATTGGGGTTTTTTTTATCTTTTTATTATGAGAACTGAGATTTAGGTATGCTGCCAAGGTGCCTCATGGCAATTGCACATCTGACACTTCATGTTTTTAACTTCCTCTGTGGGGCAGATTCCCTGCTGCATTTTTTTCTATTTTAGGTAGAAGACTCAGCTTCTCTAAAATACCTATGAATATTGGTTCCAGCAGAGCTAATTTTATATCCAGATTGCTTTCTTTCTGAAGCACCTGCCTTTGGTTTAGACCTCATATTTTTGTCCATGTTAGCAATCATACACTGATTTCCAGTCAAGAATTTTCTATTTTCTTATAATATGGTTAAACATTTATTCATATTACATCATCAGATTGACAGAGAAGACAAGAGCATTTAAAGTCAGTTTAAAATGAAATTTCACAGAGTCCCCTACCAGAATGAACTGAATTTTACAAAAATTTAAAACAGGCACCTGCCCATACTGTTCTTTCTCTCATGCATACAGTAAAAACAGTACAAGAAGTAATTTGTTGAATTATCTAATGTGGTTTTAACTAAATTAAATCCAAGTGTCAGACATAATTGGTTTAAGATAATATTTATGCTAGATAGGAGAGTTAAAGTGGAAATCCTAACAAGTTAAGGATTTTCTTTAGATTAACACCATGTTTGTTACAATGTACAGAAAAAACAAAAAATGCACACAGAAAACAAGATTGCTACAATATCAGCAGCTTCTTGACTGATACAGTAATTTGTCTTGAATCTCTTTGCACATCACATTGTGTTTAATCAGAGCCAGAATTATGTTCATACCTCTGTGAGACTTTGCAGTCTCTAACTCAAACTGAACTGTCTGTATTAACTCAGATTGGCTTTCTCTGACATTCTTCTGGCTGAATCTTAGATAATTGGCTCAGTCTCATGCAAATCCTCTGAAATTTGCAGAGAGCCTATATGAGACTTAACATTATTCTAAGAATGAAAGCCTGCATCTTAAACCTTCTCAATCAATACTGTTTTCATCAATACTCAAAACACAGGGAACATGTGAAATAATGGGGAGTGGGGAACTGAGCACACACAACACAAGACACATTCATTATTAGACCTTTTTACTCAGATTTATACACAGGTCTTAAATATAGGTCAACACCTGTCATGCAGAAAACTCAGTTATACAGTCAGCTAAAATTTCAAGAGTAGATTATTCCCACTTGGTTTTGCTGTCTTCGTCTTAAAGGTTGAAGAAAGTGAATTAGTTCTTTTTGGAAGGAAAAGGAAGGCATGGGGATTTGGGGTTTATTCTGTTTTTACACTGTTTGTTAAGTTAAGTCAGTATTTATAAATGTCATTTCTGTCTATTGGCATTTTCTTCCCTCAAGCTCTCACAAATGAATTGCAATTGTTTTGGATGCCATTCAGTTTAATGAGAGATTTTAGGAATAAATATATGTATATATCCCAGATAAAATTACACATAAGCATCTCTCCTTTAGATACAAAATTAAATATCTCCTTGTCTTGATACACAGGGATATTAATAATGAAAATAATCCAGTACACACTTTGCTATCAGCTGTAACCAGATGCCTTGATGGGTGCGAGTGGCCCAACAGTAACATCTACTGCTTTGGACTGAGCTGCCCAAAGAATACTTCACACTTCATACATGCTAGAGAATGAAAAATGGATGCAGTTAATGATAGGGAAATTACTTAGTGAAGAAAAACACAACAACAAAAAAGTCCCCGCTGTTGTTGAAACACTCTTTTTTTCTCTTGCCTCCTGTAAAATATTTATGAAGACTGTACAGACAAGCCCAGCACTATGCAGTCGGTCCTCCTTCAGCATCCCATCCATGTAACAATCCACTCCATCCAAATTGTCTCCTAAATAAACATCAGCAAAACCAGTCCAGTTTCTTTTTCCTTCACCCAACTAGCAAAGTTTTCTCAAATCTTATACCTTATTTCCCATTCAGCCAGGGCTGGGGCCACACCTGATAATTGTCTTGCAGTTTACCTCTTCTGGCCAGACACCTTTCTTCAATTGCACTTCTCTACTTGCTAATGTAGACTCTACCAATGCCATGTTGTTAAGTGACTGGCAGAGATGAACCCAAGGCACCACTGCCCAGGTTCTTTGATTAAACCGTATAGCATTCAGTAGAAATCCTGCTATTAATTCATGATGGTGTAATCTGTGGCCAGGATATAATCATATTCCAACTTACACAGAACACCATACTCCCTTTGAATAGGAAAAGTTAATGTATACACCACCAACCTTCTGATTATGCATGTGTGTTCATCCAGTTGCTCCAGGCTCCAGGTAAATGATACAGTCTAGACTTCATGTAGTTCATTAGATCAATACTCTATCTCATTACATAGATGGAATTTGCAGTGTCCTCCAAAGTCCAATTTTATTTCTTTCACCTCTCAAATTAAACACTGCCTTAAAGGTTTCCTTGATGGATTACTCTGTTTTATCTGACGATGGTCTTCAAGGCACATGTGGCAGTATATCTTATCCTATTAGTAAAGATCATTAGCTACAGCATAATTGCCTCTCTATGACACATAATAGTTTCATCTATTATTATCGTTCCTGTCCTGTAATTCAATTTCATGATTATGGTTTAACAAATCAAGGGGCACGGCAAACAATATATTTTAGCCATCATTTAAAGTAAAGTTAAGTTCCTGACAAGATACATAGGGTGGTGCTACAAGACTTATTGCCATTTGACTCTTTTGAGTTTACTGAAAATTTCTCTATTTTTCTCCCATTTCTTAACATAAAAAAATTACTTCAGATAAGGAAAAAAAAAAAAAGGCTAGATTATTCACTGCATTTGGTGAACTCGTTTCTTCAGTAGAACATCTGTAACTTCTAGGGGCTTTCCAAGTATTGAGGATAGCCCTTGTTTCTGGGAGATGAGGATTATGAAATAGTGATACTATGTAAGAGTTGTCTAGTTAAGATTTGCCTAGAGGACATCTATTCCATAAGACTTTACTCAACACTCTCTAGCTAACTTGAGGCCTACAGGAGAAACCTCAAAATCCAACCCAAAACTATGCCATAAGGAGAGAGGAGAGAAAGTTAAGGGAAGTGCTCTTGCCCTTGGGCCAGAATCAAGAAATACATATAAATATACTGAAAAACAGCTTTCTTTTCCACTTTGAAAACAGCTTTCTTTTTGATTTGAAAATGTATATTTTCAGATACTCACTGTGCACTTACACAAGTGCACATAGTCAGTGAGACTGATACTCACATCTGCACCTTATCAGAGATATCACCTGCAACAGTTTTCCCATGATTCTGAGGATCAATTTTGAGCCATTTCTCCAAGTCCATCAACTTTTCTCACTCCTTAACAAGCAGACCATTAAACCATTTCCCTCTCTCCTACTCACTCGGTTTCATTGGGTAATTATTCTTGGTTCCAAAAGCTGTAATGGATGCTTTATCTCCTCTCCAGTGACCATTCACCAGAAAATATGATGCATAATTAAGAAGTCTGGGGGGAAAAGAGAAGAATTATTCCTATTATGTAGATGATTTTTAATGCATTTTATATGAATATGAATTAATATGATTTAAAACTAATTACCAGAGAGACATTAATTCTAACATACCTAAGTAAACTCTGGTGGGAACAATGACCAGTGATTACTGGTTGTCTGTACTATTATCCAAAACTGAGTAACATTTTCATTTGAGATGAAGTGGCAATAAATGTAATCAACTAGATGGGAAACTTTTTAAAAACAAATGAAAGCTCTCAGATTTCTTCAGGAATAACTATGGAATTTTTGGGAGTTCCTATCTAAGTCTTGCATTAGCAGCTATTGTGTTCCCTCCTGGCTGTATTCATATTTTCTTCTTATATCCATGCTTTAGGAAGGTCCAGCTGAAAGGAAAGGTGATTTTGTAAGGGTGTTTCTTAAATGATTAATTGAATTCTTGAAAAGCATTTTATCTAGCCTTTGGAAAGCTATTTATTAAGGGCTTTTGCAGCAAGGTAATTAGGAATGTTAGGTTTACTAAGAAATGTTTACATTTCAGTACCACACATGCTGATTTGAAGGCATACATGACAAAGAATTACTAGTTTTGCCAAAGCTGTCACAAAATTTCATCATGATTCCTACACTCAGGTACTTTCCTGCTATCTCATTTCCTTAAGTGGCTGAGTAGCCTAATCTCAGTGATGGAGAGCACTCCATCACATAGTATGGAGGTAGGAAATGTAAAATTTCCCATGACCTGATTTCTGGAGAACAAGTTTTATAAGCAACCTCATATTCCAGAACTGTGGAAAAAGTTGCATTGTAAACCTTGGCTTTCATTCTTTCTAATTCTACTGTAAGTTTCCGATATATTCTCTCAGATTACTGCTCCAGGAGGGAGTTTAGGGCAGTCCCCTCCACAGATGACTGTAGGGAAAAGTCTATTTATGTCCAGAAATCCATTGTCTTTCACAGACCTGAAAGACCTGAAAATTATGATGCCTTTTTCTCTTTAAAAAAAACTAAAACTACAGAAGAATTTTTTAAAAAATATCAATTACCTCTACAAAGAAGTGTTTTTTCTGCTTGAGACTGTACTGCCTTAATTTCCCTTGGGGCTCTCAGAAAGATTCCTGTATTTCTATCCAAGAATCCCAGACAGTACTAATATTTTCTGATTGTGTGCACCTGCAGTAAGTCTTTTCCTTTGGGGCTACATTAGACTTCCTGCACTTGAGTAGCTCTATGTGCTACAGTGAAACTGGTTATGCTCATTCTAATAAATGATCCTAAAAAATAGATCCTCAAGGCCAAGGAATTTCAGATCCTAGCCAGTTCCTCACATTCAAGGATGGATTACTTCAGCCTTGTTAAAAGTGGACTATTGTAATCGTTTCACTGAAGTTGCACTGTGAGACAGGGTGAAGAAATGGAACCATTCCCAACTAATAGAATAGCATAAATTTTTGCAAAATAAAATCAGTTATCTGCCTCACCTTCACATCAGTTATTACAATGTCATATAATAAAAACAATTTAATTTCTATTTAATAATTGTTTATTAGTCTTGGAAATATTGTGGAAAGACACTCTCATGGATAGTTTTCCAAATATTGAAATATAAAGGCAACCAGATATCCTATGTGAGTTGACTATGGAAAGACAGTGGCCTGGAATAGGATATCATTTTCTAGCTGCAGAAGCTGGAAAATACTTAGACACACTCTGGTTCAGACATTAGTTGAAACAGAAACACCTGCGTTTGTTTTTTTCTGTCTTTAAGGAAGGAGTAGAAGGAATCAAATCAGCAATAATCTCTTACAGATGGGCTGGCCAAGTATAGCAAAGGTCTTTGGGTGATGGAGTAGGTCATTATGGTATGAGTATATATTGCTGATTGCATATTAAGGGAGTTTGTGGGGTTTTTTTTTGCTTCTGATTTAGGGCTTTGGTGCCAGTCTGTATCCTGAGTGATGGGATTTTTTTTCTAGGGGCAGAGCCCTGGCAGCCTCATATGGCTCTGACTATGGGAGTATGCAGGCTGGAAAGTCACTGAAGCTTCTGTATAAGTACTTATTGGTAGGGATAAGGATTTTTATTTTGGGCCTCTCTGCCCTCTGATTTCAGGAGCGGTGTTAGCTAGTGCTGACTGTGCAGAAGGGAAAGACCTTATAGACATACTTTCTCTCTAAAGAAAGATCACAGAAGATGTGGGAGTTCTCATGACCTCTGCTGGAAATTCAACTTCACTGCTTCTCCTGCTTCTCTGTTCTCACCTCTCTCTGTCTGCATCTCCTGGGGTCCTTGAACAGATACTAGAAATGAAGGGAAAAAAAAAGTAGTGTTCTCTTACTGTTACCTTAGAGTGTTGATAATTACCACTGACTCAAAGGCCAAATGCTCTTATAAGCACAGGGAAATAAGTGTTGGAGTTCAGTGTTGGAGAACAGAAGGACGTGCAGGAGCAGTGAAACTGCAGCTCTGGGCCAACTTGAAGCATCAATAAGTTTTGTGGGTCCTGAAGCGCTGACCTTAACATCTCATATCAGGGGAATCTTTCCTTAGAAGGGGAAATTGAACATGCCTATCAAATTGTTTCTACATGAGTAATCCTTTTAGATTTGTGTCTTATAGGGGCTGCTGGATTTGAGGCACAAATTGTGCTTATGTGCTGAAAAATCAAGGGCTAGCTGATTGATATTGCTTGAAGGAATTTTTACTCCTGATACAACTAAATGAGAAAACATTTTGCCCACAAACCTTCCATGTAGGAACTAACCTAAGCAAATTGATGTCTACTGAGAGTAGCATAGATTTCTTGCTCTCATTGCAGAGATCTTAATGTTTTAGCAATTTCCAATACTCCGAAAAGTCTTCTCCCAATGCATGGCCACCTTGGAAGGATCTGTCCACTGTGGTGGTGTATTTTGTGGCATGCCTCAAGCTCAGACATCCCATTTGACTGAGCTTATGCTGTGGCTGAGAGTCAAGCTTTGTGTGGCAGCTTTTGATTGAGAAATATTTCACCTAATTCTTCTGTGTTAAGGATGGCAAAAAATCAAACCCTCCCACGCACCCTTTATAAATCATCCTGGCTAACACACTAGTAAATGTGTTATCAAAAATGCAACACCTATTACTGTGAATTTCAAACAGCCAGCACTGTAAGTCAGATCTGAACCTGTGGGGAAGGTATAAATTGATTAGGCTTTTTGAGAAGCTATAAATTACAGGAAAGCAAGAGGAACATCTTTAAAAGGTTGACAACAAAGAAAAGAAAGATGATTGAACACAAAAATGCTGGACCAAATATCAAATAGCTTGTTCCTGAGAGAACAAGGGTAATGAAAACTTTGCTGCCTTTGAATAAGGGAGGAAGGGCAAAGAAAAATACTTCAATGGATTAGAAATATAGGCAAAGAAAGAAGATTAAAACCCTTGATGATATAACACTCTTAAATAGTAAAAATAATGAGGCAAAATGAGTCATTATCATTAGTGAATATTTAGCTGGAAAAAAATGACAATACCACTATGCCAATTTTATTAAGGTGCTCTCTGCAGCACCTCATCACCCCCATTTTCTATAAAAACTGAAATGTACATTTAATTCAAACTTTTGAATGGGGAGTTGTAAAAAAAAAAATCATGTGGCTGTGAGATCCATGTGTAGGTTTGCAGTGGGGTCTGTTGTCACCCCATATCATATCTGTAACCCTCCAGAACCAAGAAATAATATTATACTGTGTAATAAAAATATAAATTTCTAGGTGTGGAAAGGCTCCAGATGGGGTGGTGCAGAAACAGAGCAATAGAGTTGTTTTCTATAAGTAAGATGATGGCCAACCTTGGTTGGGAGTCACAATTCTCAGAGGCTCAGAGAGCACAGCTATTGGGAAATTATAGAAAACGGGACATATACAAAGGAGAAGCTCTGGGAATATAGTAGAGGAGTGTTAGATAAACTCTGATTGTATAAACTTGACTTACAGTTAATTTTGGATCTGTCACTGTCCAGAAAACCTTGATTTGCCTGGTACGCCCATTTTGAGAATTATGGTATTCTGGTATTACTTCTCTTCCATTCTATTGTTTTGTAAAGAGATAACTTCTAGTCATGCAAACATCATTTGTTCATCTTCCTTTATTTCATTAGTGGGAGTAATTGAACACTGAGTTAGCCTCAAGGGGCCATATAAATAAACAGTTATAGGGAGATGTGTTGATCTGATTCATGCTCTGAGTCGGTCAGAAATCAGCCAGAAGCAGTGCTTTCTGTGTACAATAAGCCTCAACTAGTAGGATCAGAAGACCTTTTCATGGCTTCCCCCTGCATGTATTTTTCAGTACAGAATACAGTTGAGAAAATCAAGCCAAGTTTGAAAAAACCTTTCCATGCATGGATTCTTCAGACTTTGTACTCATATCATCTCGGTATTTACATTCCACATAAAATCAAGGCGAAGGTCTTCAAGTTTATTGTAAGAGTAGAACAATTACCTGTTTTTCACTCTATGTTAACCCAAATAAATCACCAGAACATTCTTCATCAGTCTGAAGCACACTTCTCCCTTTTTTCTTTTGAGCAATGCATCCAACAAATGGGAAGTCAGGAACAGACGTCTCTGCTAACTCGAATCTGTAGTCCAGTATGAAGATAATGATCAGCAAAAAAAGCAGATGAATGTCACCCAGCAGTAAGCTGACATGGGATGGTTGTTCTATGAAAATATTCTGCCTTAACCTTTATACTTGCTCTTTAAGAGTGGTAGTTTGTAGCCCTTCTAGAAAAGATGTCAGCCTTAAGTATAAATTTAATTTTAAAAAGTATAATACGATAGGGATCTTTTAAAAAATGTGCTTTTCTTTACCCATCCCATTTATTCTTTTGAGAATCTTTGTACACATTTTTGTCCTTTCTTGCATCTTTTCAATTTAAGACTCATTCTTATTCCCAGAAGACCAAGTTAATTAACGAAAAAATGAAAAAACCCCTCACCTTTGTTTCTGCTTGCTTTCTACATTAGAGGGCAGAGTTCCACCTCATCTCTCTGTTCATCTCTTATTTATTCAAATATGTTTGATAAAATTAATTGGGAATTCATTAAAAAGACAATGTTAACATCTTGGGGGAAGAAAGACCTTTATTTAATATGCAAATAAGCTGATACAATGTGTCTAAATCAACGTAGCCATTACTTTGAGGAATTATTTCAGGGAAATTAACTCTGTGGGTCCCTTAAAATTTAATTTTGTGTTATGATAAACATGATCCAGCAATTGAAAAGAGGCAAGAACATCTAAGAATCATGATACCAAATAGCTTTTTTTTATGCTGTCTTCTATATTTACTCAACTTTTGAACTAATTTTTTTGTAAATTTGTCACTGAAAGAAGTTTCTGATTACTATCCATTATAAGTTTTGGGGTATATTTTACAGTGTTTGAAGCTGTATTATAAAAAGAAGTAGTGTGAGAGGACAGTAAATATAGTCTAATGACATGAAGAATCCAAGCATCCACTTAAGAAAATAAGATAAAGGATGAAATCAGCATTTTACTGTAAGCTAACTACTTAAAGGTCATTATCATCTGCTTGTTGTTTCTTTTAAAATCTTCATATATTTCTCTTGGTTTTTGAAGGATTTGAGGGTCCTTGTTTATATGTTAGTTACTTACTATTCTGCAGAGTGACACGTCAATCTTATATGAGATAAATAGGCAAGACTGAGAATTTGTAGGATGCACTCAAAAGTGGAAATTGAGTCATTCTGTGTTAGTATACGGCCTTGGTAATTAACTAATGATTATGATGATCCAATAAGTGTTACTCAGTATTAAACACTTTTTTATTGAAATCTGAAATAACTCTCCAAAATTTCCTTTAACTGCATTTTAAATGTTTAAAGCTTACAATAAAAATTAAATGCTTTAATTTATGCATTTTTCCCCAAGCTCTCTGTTTCATAAAAATTTGTTCTTAACCACATTCCTCTGTTAGGAATGCACGTTTTTTGTAAGCCATGACCCCTGTCCTACCTCTGAAGCCTGGCAATATTGATGGGATGCCTGCTAGGAGTCCTTAAAGCTCAGTCATTAATACATGAATCCCACAGGCTGAATCAGATACTGAATATCTGATCTGAATTCCAACCCTCCCTAGGCATCTTCAGCCTGGGAGAGCTTCATCTTTAGGCCTAGACAGAAGTGTAAGTAAATATTAGACAAATTGATTTGGAAAATATCTCCAGAAGGCACATTTCTGTGAGCCAGAAAATCTACATTTAAAGTATTCCTAACAGAAGTTCATCTACCTCTTTAAAAAGACCCAGAGCTGAAGACTTGGCATATTCCTCTAGTAATCTGAACTTCTACTCCCTCTTCACAAAAAACGTCCTTCTGAAACCTAACCTGGATGCCTCCTGCTCCAACTGAAGCTGTATTTGGGCTCTTCAGACCTAGCCAACAGAGCTGCTAGCTCACTATGTGCCCCTACATGTCACTATGCATGGTAGGATGAGGAGAGGAATTGGGGAAACAAAAAGCGTCAAGCTCCTTTGTTGAGATAAAAACAGTTTAATAACTGAAATAAGATATAATAGAAATACAATAATGAAGAGGGAGGCAACAATAAGAGAGGAATAAAACCCAAGAAAGGTGATGCACAATACAATCTCTCCCCCCTCCACTGACCAACACCCAACCTGTCTCTTAGCAGTGATCTGTCCCTCCCAGTTTATATACTGAGTATGATGTTCTGTGGCATGGAATAATCCTCTGACCAGTTTGAATCAGCTGTCCTGGCCACACACCCTCCCAATTTCTTGTGCACATGCTCACTAGTGGAGCATGGGAAACTAAAAAGTCCTTGACTTAGTGTAAACACTGCTTAGCAATAATTGAACCATCAGTGTGTTATCAATATTATTCTCTTACAAAATCCAACACAGAGCACTGGACCAGATACTAGGAAGAAATTTAACTCTATTCCAACTGAAACCAGGACAGAAATAAATTACTGTCACCTCATACTGGTCGTCCTTCATAATATTAATTCCAGTTGCTTGTGACTGTGCTTGAAGAGCAAGAAAACAGCAGGTGTTAGCTTGCATATAGCAGGAGTCCATCTCTCTGTATGTAGTGTGCATCTGTAGCTGAAAATTTATTGAGATAAGGCAGGCATTAGGCTGATAAAAACATGATCTGCTTTTGCATACACTTTCTGATTCTTTCAAGCACTTTCCCAGTAATGTGCAGCTTGTGTGCTTTACGGTAGCCATTAGTGTCAGGGTAACATAAGGAGTGGGAAGTTGATGGATCAGTTGGTGGTAGCTTAACTAAACAATAAGCATTGTCCTTTGTTATTTGTAATGTGGTAGCTCTGAAGGACCCCTCCAGAATGTTATTCAGGAAAAAGCCTTAAAGCAGTTTATAAAGAGTAGCTAATCATGCATCACAGGCTGGAGGGATTTTTCTTCCCTCTAGAAAAGCCCTGAACATAAAATTGTCTTTCATCTTGTCAGGCAGGCAGTCCAAAGGAGAGACACTGACTGAGTACAAGTCAAGTGTCTGTTCATCTTGCACCCATCCTTTCTTCTTGAATCAAAGGAGCTAGATATTTCTCTCCAGTGTAGAATGGTTAAGTACCAGCATGACTGCAAAAAGAGTTGTATCGATCTGGTCTCCACACAGTGTGAGAAATGGAAAAGAACTGGTAATTATCTGCTTCATAATTCCAAACATGATGAACCAAGAAGAAAGCTCTAAGACATTCCTTCCCACAAAGTAATTAGTTTTTTAATTTTCTTTTTCCTTCCATCACATGACTTCTTAAAGTGTCTTTAATTCTCATTCCATACCATAGAAATACTCAGCTCTACACACTTCTATGCATTTATCAGTTTCTAAGTCCTTATCTGTTCATATATTCTACTCCTGTAAACTGCACTTGCTCATTAATTTAAAAATCTTTATTTGAGTAGAAACATACACTATAATTCTAAATCAGAACAGATAGATCTAATTTAAGGGCCTGTTCTTCATTTCCTACATCCCAGTTCAGCTATTATCTTAAATGCTAATTTCTCTGGATAATTTCAAACCCAATCATGTGCATTCAAACAATCTTTTGTAGATCCCTTCATCTTAGTTTCATCCATTGTAGGACTGAACTTTGTGAGCTGTACAGAGTTCATGACTCTTAATAATGCAACAGTTGAATTAATCCATAGAGTTTTCACACTGTTTCAGAAAACACAAGACTTACACATTTTATTTGGTTCACAGAGAGAGTACACATCATAAACCAAGCTTACAGGTCTGGATGACAGGTGAAGAGGCCAGGTAGATTTGCAGTACAGAGGTTGCTGAAGACACTGGTTTGCAGGTCAAGCCCCAGGTCCCCAGCTATCTCTCTGCTTGACTCAAGGCAATTGATTTGATCTGTCTGCAATGTTATCTTCTGCATTAAAACATGACTAGTATTCCCTTTATCTGTGTTGCCACTTTAAGTAATAAGGTCTTTGAGGCAAATAAATTATATTTCATTTGCACAGGTCATTGCTCTGTTTAGAAACATGAACAAAACCCAACACCGACTCCTTTCCCGTTTGTTACTAAAATTTTGTATACAACTGATAGAGCTGATAACTGTCTGCATTGCTCTTATTACAGACTTTGCAAATAGATAGATTATCTCATCATCATATTTGCAATACAAGTGCAGAACAGTTCAGTGGAAGAGTGTGCTCTCCACATTAATGATAACATGAACATGATTTTTAAGTACTTATATTCTAGTGCTGCGACTTCAAACCACATAAAGATTAGACATGAAAAGGTGAGAAGGCTTATAGAATCGTACTCTCTAAAAGCTTATGAAAATATGGCAAGAAGTATCAGGGAAAGGAAATATGGGATGGAAATCAGAATAAGAGATGAATGATCTTCATTAAAAGACCTCATTAAAAAAGGTAGATACATGTTTGCTAAACTCCTGCTGAGATGACATTAAACAAAAGAATCTTTAAAACTGGAAGATATTAAAGGGTACCAAGAAAATAATATATTCTTTTGTAAATGCTACACTACACTCTATTAATTTCAATGACTGTTTCATATTTGCCTATCTTTCACCTTGATAATGTAATTATAGCGGTACAAGATATTCCACATATATGCCAAGACGCAATTTAACTGTCTCATGTTTCCTAGACAGATTGTACCTTGCATTTGACTCAAGTATTGTATGGTTATTAATAGTTATGCTATGGGAATTCCCACTGATAAATTTGCTAAGATCACATTGTCCATATCCTGATAGTAAAGGAGAGACAAAAAAACATAACTTCATTGTTGGTACAGTCTGAACAGACTGCAAAAATTAAAATTGAGTGTGCGTTATCAGTGCAAAGCCTTAAAACAATGTCCATTTCTATAATTTCTATCACTTGAATTTTTATCCCTTTTCTTCACTGCAGGTGTGTTTATTCAGGTTTCCCAGCAGAGGCAGTAGATCGACACATTGCCTGGACTCAGTAATAATGGAACAAGTATATCAGGGTCAAATTCTCCTCTGGCCAGAGCAGTTGGATTCAGTTTTGAGTTCCTATACATTGACCACCATGTAGTTCCAGACTTAATACAGTTAAAAAATGGGACAAACACCAGTGGCCCCCGTTAAAAAAATAAAAATTAAAAAAAAATCAAAGAAAACAATCAAATAAAATCAAAGCACCTCAGAAGAAGTAAATTAAAGTCAGTGGAGATATGCCAGAATTCAGATGGGTGGTGGTACTTTTGTCTATATATTCCCATATGCCAAATTCTGACATTAAGTGTTTGATCCTACCTTATGAAAAAAAAAGTAAGTTTTGTTCTAGTTCCACTGAACAAGAGCAATTTACATGAGTTCAGAGTTTGCAGAATGCAATGTTGAGCCTGTGGTTCATCTTTTTGTATTAGAGTTGAAAATGAAATTCTGGAGGAAATCTTTTTCTGTTGAAAATGTTGATTCACCAAAAATTATTTTTTACATATCAGCATTTAATGCTGTTCTTGAAGGGTCCATATTATCTACCCTTCATTTTCAGCAAACTGAGCCTATAGAGAATATAAGAAAACAAAAACTAAGACTGGCTTTTAGGAAGCCTTCAGTTTTAGGCTAGCCCTGACTCTTAATTTGAGGATGGATATTTAGATTGAAAACTTTAACTGTGATCTTCTGTCAGCTATCGTCATGAGTATTTAATAATGCCACAATAATAAAATAGTCCAATACTGGAATTTTCAAAGGACAATGATGAAGTCAGCCCCTTCACATGTATAGAATTTTTTGAGTACCTAAGCCTCATCTGTTCTGGTTTACACTGAAGCAGTTTCTATAATTACATTCCAGACAATAGCACAACACTTTTCTCTTTCACTACTGAACTCTTGATCTACCGTCTTTATTATGTTTCCTTTTATAAATAATTTTATGGTCAAATACCCAGCTGAAATTTAAATAAAATGAAATCATGACTTCTTTTCACCATTAGCCCAAGATAACATAATAGCATGATGACAGGTGAAGGTTAACATTTCTATTGGCTACTTTTATTTAAACCATCTCAGAGCAAGATGGCATGCATAATTGCTTTGCACCAACAGAGGAAATAACTCCCATTAATCCTGTAGTGAAGGTCATAGAAACATTGCACAGGCTCAGAACAATCACAGAATGAAGACACAAGAGAACGACAGGGTCATTTAATTCATGAACCCCTAGCTACTAGCACAGCCTCAGACAACTATTTACCTAGCCAATACACATTTTTTTTCAGTTATAATCTGCTAGCAAATGGGAACAATTCAGGAAAAATGAAAGTGAGGTGAGTCTTTGTTAACCATTAGAAATGTATTTAAATATTATTTTAAATAACACATACCACAGATAATTTGGATCTGGTCTATTATAATGAAAAGTCTCCACCTTTTCAGAAAAAGAGCAAAGTCCTGATGCAAGGAGAATCAGACCTTCTATTTTTAATTATTTTTCATTTTTGCTATTATTAATGTGCCCTTGATCCATTTGAAATATCAAGAGACAATCTATTCTCATGATACTTCTGGCCCAGTTTTTCAAGCCCAAGAGAATCTGTTAGTTCGGGATTCAGTGATTAGATGAGCCAAATCAGAACTCTGTCATTACTTTTAACTTTCCCATTACAGATGGAGAACACAAATTTTCACACTATGGATTTTCATAGTAATTATTACGATGAGACATCCTTCCAATTTAGGGATCTTGATGTTCCACTCCTAAACCAAAAGATTTCCATAGAAAACTCAAAAAGGTATTGTGGAGAGTTGGAATGCATAGAATGTACACAGTATTACAGCAGGATTAATAGACACTCCATTATCTTTCAAGTATTCTAGGTCAGAGGATTAATGAGAGATGACCCAGCTTCAACCACTTCAGAGAATACAAACTGAAGTGGCACACCAGGTCATTTGAGCAATAGTAACAGTCGTGGGAAGTATCTTCTGCTTCTCAGACACATGTTAAAACCATGGACTATATTCCAAAACTGCCTCATTATGTGCTGCTGTGGGAAAACAATTTCTAGTGTATAAGCACATTGTTTTCCAGAGGATTAACTTTGGACTTCATGACAAACTGGCTGTGGTCTACTCTGCATCTCCTCCACACTACTTCCTCTATTCCCTTGCATACACCTTTCACCCTCTCACTTCCTCAGTCACTTCCTTGGTTTCTCTGAGATAATCCTGCCTCAGCTGTATTACATGCTAGAAAAATTTCCCCCTTCTGTGTCATTTATCAGTCATCATTCCCTTCATTTAATTTCTGCCATTTTCCTGTATTTGTCATCTATTTAGACTACAAGACAGCCAAAAAGGCTTTTGCTGTCTCTGTCCAGCAGAATCTTTTCCTCCTTACTCTTGCTATGATCAACAGATGAGATTGCTCTTACGCGAGACTGTGAAACTCTCCACAAACTCATTGCTTATAAACTGTTTACATGGATGGTTTGTTTTATACATACTTTGTAGCTACACAAGCAAACTGGACACACAAACATACAACAGATAGAGGAATTACCACAGGTTATTTGAACAACAGGAAGCAGTGATGTGCATGGTTTTGGTCTGTCCCATTGAAAGGTAAAAGGGACAGGAATAATTTGAGCTTGGTTTTCAATTCTGGTGGGCCAAGAATGCACAACTAATAGTTTCTGGGGCATCACCGACAGGTAGCAGCCTAGAAAGCCATTGTAGCACTGTCATTTTTTCCCAGATAGCAACATTTTAAACATCTTCCCATAACCTGTTTGCCACTTCTACCAGTGTCTTTCCCACTGTAGTTTTTAATGTTATGCAGATAGGTATAGGAAAGTCACAACCTTCATTGAATATGCCAAGCCACACACTATATTGTGTGAAGGTCAATACTGTGTAAATAGATGCTCCAGTACTTGTTTGTATGTAGGGACCATGAAAACTGTAAATGCTATATAAACAATACGGATTGGTTTAATTATGTTCAGACACTTTTTTGTTTGGTTAGTTTCAGTTATTAAGAAATGCTGAAATCTCTCAAAGTAAATATACAGAACTCGGGAATTCTCAGCAGAAATTAAATTTCTGAGTAAATTCCAGTACGATACCCATGTTCTCTTAGAACTTGAGAGACTTTGTTCTAAATAAAACAGTTGCTCTTTTTTCTCCCAGCACTTAAAATGGTGAAATTAAGGTATTTACACCTTCACATATCAGTCCTGAAGTATTTAAAAAGTGACGAGAACAACCTTACAACAACAGCTGGCGATACAGGGTGATATTTCTCTCCCAGAGTGTCATTGGGCAAAGAATAAAAAACAATAAAATTACAATTCCACCAACAAGTATCCTACCTAGCTGAGGGCAAGCACTCCTGTTAGCATGGCACCCAGGCAAACTAGTTTGAGTCCCAAAAACAGACTTGTTGAATTGGACTGTGGATAAAGATCATTTTACTTTGACACAAAGCTAGGTCTTTGCCAAGTCTTGCTGTTTATTCTTGCTCTTGTGAAGACATCAACATCTGTAATGTCATTCAATGATCTGGAAAACAGATCCTTACACAAACTAACTTGTTGAAAATAAAGAAAGTTAAATTTCACAGAATCACAGAACGGGTAAAGTTGGAAGGGACCACAGTGAGTCATCTGGTCCAACCTCCCTGCTCAAGCAGGGTCATCCCAGAGCACAGGGCATAGGATTGCATCCAGACAGTTCTGGAATGTCTCCAGTGAGGGAGACTCCACAGCTTCTCTGGGCAACTTGTTCCAGTGCTCAGTCACTGCACAGTAATAAATTTATCCTTCGTGTTCAGGTGGAACTTCCTGTGCATCAGTTTCTGTCTACTGCCTCTCGTCCTATTGCTTGGCACCACCTAGAAGAGCCTGGCTGCATCCTCTTGACACCCCCACCCCCCTCCAGACAGTTATAGGCATTGATGCATTTCCCTCTCAGTTGTCTCTTCTCAAGATCGAACAGGCCCAGTTCCCTCAGCCTGTCCCCGTAAGAGAGATGCTTCGGTCCCTTAATCATCTTTGTTACCCTCCACTGGACCTGCTCCAGGAGCTCCATGTCTCACTCCTACTGAGGAATCCAGAACTGGAAAACACCATGATCCAGACGCAGCTTCACTAGGGTTGAGTAGATGGTCAGGATATCAGGATATCACCTCGTTTGACCTTCTTGCAATGCTCTTCCTAATGCACCCCAGGATACCATTGGCCTTCTTGGCCACAAGGCACACTGTTGGCTTATGGACAGCTTGTTGTCCACCACCACCAACAGCTTGTCTGCAGAGCTGCTTTCCATCAGGTTGGCCCCTAGCCTGTACTCGTGCCTGGGGTTATTTTTCACACTTTCAGACAAATCAGTCTTTTACCTGATCCATCTTGTGTTGCAAAATCATTACACCAGCACAGACAGACCACAGAAATGCATACTTTTGACTGGAGAGAAAGAACTTCCCTTTTACTAAAAACGGACACTTATGCAGTTTTCAAATGACAAACTCGTAGTGAAAGACTTACCCAGTTTTTACTACCTCTACGTGTTACTATTTCATAACCAGAGTTGACTTCCATGTCCAGTTCTGTTACTAACATGCCAAAATTTGACTTCCTTGAACTGAATTTACCCCCCTTTAGGCCACTCCCTCATGTACGGTTCGTCTCTGCAACAAAAAACAGCTGCTACATTTTCTTGAAAGAGATTTTTATCAATAAGAACACGTTATCTTAATCTCCAACTAAGAGTGTCTACTAGAAGGGTCCAAGTTTATTAACTCTGGGAACCAACTATCAGTGAAAGTTACAGCAGAGATGTGCTGGAGCAATGCTCTCCTTAAATACCATAGCAATATCCTATCAGTTGAACATCACAGCTAATTGAAGGACAGAAATCCTGCTCATGACCACCCGCTGCTTGAAAAATGGTGTATGCCTTTACATTCAATCTTGGAGTTCTATTGGGCTCCTCCCATGGCTGATCTTCTGGATCTTCCTTTGGCTTTTAATGCTACAGCTGCTTGTTTACTTTTATAGTAGGGGTATTGTGATGTACTGCATGAATTGCTGAAATAAGTAAACAACCATAAGCCTGCAGGATAAGGTTCTTACTATGGTGTTTGATAGATGGTTTTTGATTCACATGGAACAAAATCAAAAATTTTACTCATGGAAGGTTAAATTGCCATAAAATAAAAACCAAATAATGTCTGAAGTACAAAGACACTGGAGAGCTTTCAGAAAGAATTTTGTTCTCTTTGTTTGCTTTCAATATTAAGGAAACCAAACAAAAAAAGCAAGCCAGGTTGACATGTGGTATATGAGATTCAGCTGAGCATCTGGCCATTCATACTTAAATTCTGATGAATGTCTATGCTCAAAGTTGCATCAATGTAAATTAAAAAATCTGAATTGCATCTCACTCATCAGAGTTTATTATGCAAAAGCAGGACAAATATTTAGAGTTTTCTTCAATATGATCAGTTCAACACAGAAGAAAAATTTGTCTTGGTTATAGTTCTCCATTTTATGTTCCGGGAAATAATTTTTTTTGCTAGGTATTGATACATTAGTGTGAATATAAAACTCCAGCACCTGGCAGACATTGTAAAAGATGATTGAAAACAACCTCCAAATAGAAATGTACTGGTGCCACCTCCTCAGACTGCCTGACTATCTTTTCACTTTATTGATAAGGGCTCTGTTAATCTCAGGTAGATTGTGTTTCAGATGTGGTACCCGAGTTTGCCTCAGTTTTGTCTCCTTTAGGTAGAAAATCAAAATCACAAACAACTCACCTGAAAATTTAAAAAAATCCTGCTTTCAGAAGATGGACTTCATACAATCAGAACTGGATTCTATATCAACAGATCAAGATGATAATCAACATTCAGTTTCCCAGGGACTATGTGTTGGAATTCAATTTCTCACTTTTTATGATTAAACAAATTTTGAAACAAAGGGTCCCACTGAGATGTATGTGATGCAGCCAGAGGACACGGAGTTAGAAATTTTCATGACTGTGTTTAAGCTCTGATCATGCACATTGCAAGGTTTGACAGCTCTGCTCACTGTGTCTGTTTGCCAGGCTATTGGCAGGCTATGTTGTTCTCTGTCAGCCTCCGAATCTTGCTTTGTTTCAGTGTCAGCTTTTTCTGCAGAGCAGAGATTTGAAGCTGAGGGATTTTTCAATCCAGCCCATAATAAATTGAGGGACAGTTTTCAGACATGGTTTCTTTCCCATCGTTTTGGGTATTTGCACCAGAACAACGGTTTCACACCCATTCTTGGTTCTATAGTTATCAGCAAGGCACAGAGGTTGATACGAGTTCATTTTTTTCATCTCCCTATATAGTAGAAGTGACACATCTTCCAAACTGTGTTCCAGCTACAAAGACTGTAAAATCAGGAGCAGGAATCAGTCATTGTGATGCAGTTATTCCAAAAAAATGGAGACAGAATTACTTTAGGATGAGGCCTGACAAGTTTATGAGTACAGTTATGCTGTACAGGTGTTACAGAAGCAGTTGCCTGGATGAAGCATTCTTATTCTCAGATGAGTCAAACTCGTGTTTTTCTACATAAGATGTGAATGGTCTTTTACACAGGGGTGGAGAAAGGGGAAGTGGTACACCATGACTCCAGTAAAGCTTTTAATTATGACTCTCTATCTCTGTAGGGAAATACACTCAGAAATAAGCTACAGTAGGATTTCAACAACTTTCTGGAACAGGTTAGTTTTCAGCTGACATTTTCAAAGACCAGTAGTTGGTTGCTTAGTATTAGGCTAGAAGGATGTGCCAGATGAAGTTACTCAGTAACATTTCTTGATTCCCATACTGATCAGTACTTTTTCTAATGAAAGTTCTGGGGGAATATGCCTTTCTGATTGAATCTATGAGGACATTGGAAGACAGGGTTAGGGATCAAAATGAACCATAAGGTGTAGTTCCATGGAGAAACACAGAAAATATTGTATGTATTTGGGAAGAATCAGCTGCACCCATATAAAACATGGAAACACTAGACCATATCCTTCTTCAAAGGAAAGCAAGGATCTCTCTATATATGTATATGAAAATGAGATTTGTGTGTGTGAGAATTATGAAGGAATTTGTCCAACATCCCTCAGCTGGAATATCAATGAACTACTGAATACTTCTCTCTTTTAATTATAGGCCCAGAGTACGTGGATAGAGTCCAAAGGAGAAGAGTGACAAGGGTAAGATGGTATAGAAAACATTTTCTCTAGTGAGTGCTTTGGGAACTAGTTTTACTGTAGACAAGAGACAACAGACAAAGAGAACTGTACCTTATCCTTAGATACATAAGAACTTGTTGCAAAGAAGTTGTTGCAAAGAAGTAGAGAATAAGCCAGGTCCACTGGGTATTTTGTAATTGCAGGTCTTTTTCTATAATATCCCTTGTGTTCAGCATGATCCTATCTGCTCTGTCATTTAGCAAAGATGAAAGTAATGGCCAGTCCTTCACTTGTTTTGAGGACAGTGCCATTGCCATGGAGCTTCATTGCAGACAGGTATACTAATAAAGTTGGGTTTCACTGTATCATTTAGATTAGTTATATTAAAGCTGTGTTGTAGGGCAAAACATCCATATTTATGCTGTATTTAACTTCCTATTAATAATAAATTCGTGTGAAATAGTTTTGTTATTAATATTGATCACTGTTCCAATTGAAAGTCCAGATGTCAAGGTTTCCTTTAGCATCCTCAGTTATATTTAATAGCCCTGTTGATGAGTGAGAGCCTAATGAAGGCTAACAGATGGTCTATTTAATATTGCTGTAGGGTTTGAAGCACTTGCCAAAACAGATACACAAAAGGATTTGACAGCCCTGTAGCTGAAAACCTTTAATTACAGCTACTTCAGCTCCTAGGGGTTTCTGTGAGGGCAACATAACAGCACAGCTTTAGGATAGGTCAGCATAGTGGGCAAAGGCTTTGTGGAGCCAGACAGTGAGTGCTGGTAAAACTATTTGCTGAACATTAATAAACTGTGCTCGGTGCAGGCAGCTTAGAAAGAGAAGCCTAGACAGAAAGCTGAGTGAGTGATGGTGCTTTCTCTGCCTCTGAGAACAGTTTGCCCTTGGTCTAAAATACCACTTCTTGAAGATTGTCATCATCTCCTGAGCAGGTAGGTGGGCAGAAAACATGTAGCCAATATGGAGCTCTAATTATGCCTGAGTTATGGCTGGGACTTCCCCTTAAAAATGTGTGAATTTCAGTTACCTACTTACTACTATTAGGGACAGCAAATTCCAAGCTAGTGGGCTAAAATTTGCCAAAGTTGAGAATACTATCTTCAAAGGAGTGCACAAATTTATTCAGAACAAAAGAATACACATACAACATGGAAATCTATGATTTTTTAAAAC
The DNA here is from genome assembly GCA_013400415.1 of Scytalopus superciliaris. Lineage (NCBI taxonomy): Eukaryota > Metazoa > Chordata > Aves > Passeriformes > Rhinocryptidae > Scytalopus > Scytalopus superciliaris. Next base: position 357,259 of record VXBX01004433.1, read on the forward strand.
TCCTTTGAGTTGTTGTTTCAATGCTGAGTGAAAAGAAGGAGGTTTCAGAGACTTTTGATGACTCTCCCCTGGCTCTACCCAGAAAAATTGCCCCCTGGTTTTCTGGCATAAATTCACAGCAGTTCCAAATGAGAAAAGGCATAATTAGCAGTCACATTCTGATTTGCCTGAATTGATTTCCTGGCAATTGCTTAGAAATTGAATCAATTCCTTCAGAAAGAATAGGTGTTTTCACTGCCTGTACCATTTCTGGCAGGTCTGTCTGTAACTAAAGGTATTGATTCTTTCTGGGTACCAAGAGGAACTAGTCTGTGGAATTGTTCACATAGATTTCCAAATATCTAATCAGTACTTGTTTTACACAGTATTTTCTAGAAAAAAAAAGAAAATTTGAATACATGCACAGACAGACGTAGGTGAATTTTGAGACTTTCTGACTACAGAAGAAAAGTTTCCCCCCCCCACCACCATGCCCTTTGCTAAACACAACAGAGGCCATCCTTGCATGCAGGATGGATTTCATGCTCCAGTGTGGTAGAGAAAAATGCACAGTGGACAATCCCTTTTTTCATCACAAGTGGCTGGAGTCAGTCCCTTTTCCACATGTTGCCCCATTTGTTGGCAGATTGTGAATTATCTCATGTAAAATCAGCTGTTTCTCGTTATTACAGACAATGCTGTAGCCTGACATTTTTACTGCCCCATACCAGAATCTGCATTTTTGGCTCCATCCAAACAGCAGCTAGAAATGAATAGGCATGAAACACTAGTCTGAAGGAGAGAATGTACTGGCCTGGGCCAGATACATAGGCAAATGAAGCAAACACAAAGAAACAAGCTAGAATTTACAGCAACCTTGATCCAGCAACGGTTGAACTAACTGGAAAGATTCCCATTGGATTCAATAGGACTCAAGAGACAAACTACCTCCCTAATGGTCACAGAAGTGGAGTGCAGTAGCAGTACAACATCCTAGAAAGAGGTACAGTCAGGATAATAGTAACACAGGCTGCCAAATTTGAAGGTAATTGGAAGAGAATCTCTAATTACAAGGGCTGTGAAATCAGACAACTCTTTTATCCCTGTATGCAGTTAAACCTGATAAGCAATGGCTAGATGGTGGGGATGTTTTGAAGCTAAATATATTTTTAATGTGATATGCATCTTCTTTGATGTATATATTTTCGGTAAATGTTCATCTGTTTAGTTGTTATTTACTCTGTACAGAGCTTTGGGATTTATTAAGATGAAAGAGTTTATTGTCTGTTTATTACTTTGAGTGGCAATGCTGGAACTGACTCCTAAACTAGTCCATCACTGGTAACGTAGGACCTCAAGCCATTCCAATAAAGGCAATATTCTTGTAAAAATTGACTTTGATGAAAATGCAAATACGCAAAGGATATTCTATAATTAGAGAAGGTACAAAGCATTGAATGTGCCAGTAAAGTCAATTAAACACTAATTACTATTGGATTCAGACCTGCCATTGCATGATAAATTGCTCAAGTAAAAGTATCTTCTCCACACAGAGGTGCCAAATTCACCCCTGCTGATGTTACAGATGTTTTTTCAACTACCCCTCTGATTCTATTTGAAATAAAAATGCAGAATTTTCCCTTGTTGTAGGCAACAGTGTGAAAAACTCATTAGCTGATATAATCTTTATAGGTAGTTTTCTTTATGTGGTTACATGACAGTCCCTCACTTTCCACATTTCTAGGATGTGTTAATTATTTCATACCCTCTTCTCTCAGGAGGCAGATCTTTCTGCAACCTGTAGTTGACATATGGTTAGTGTCTAGCCCTTTGCTATCATTCAGGTGATGGAGAGCTTTGGAAAACTCTTGACTTCATATCAATCTCAATGTACTCCATCAGGAATTCTGCAGATGACTATGATTCAGCTTTTTAAACATTTCCAGGAAGTTCATCACTCATTGCCACTTTTCTCCTTACCTTTCAGTGTTAACAAGTTTCCATATGCTGTTTCCATATGCCATGTGGCTTTTACAAAATCTCAGGCAATAACTTCTCCAAAAGCTCAGAGACCTTTGTGGTAGTTTTGTTTAGCAGCATATTCATGCAACCCTCATGACAAAGTGAAAAGCACCCATTCCATGGATGCACTTTGGCATGGTCTCTAAGTTTCAAAGATTTTAAGACAGGAAGAGACCAGTACAATCTCTTAGAATACCTTCTGTTTGAGACACTTCCTTGTGCTTCATCCAGTCTCTTCCAATATTAAAACTATAAAAAATGTATTTTAAACAGAATGAAAAACTTGAACTGATGTTAACCCAAATATCAAGTTCTTACATCTTTCAGACCTCAGCTGCTCTAAGCTTGTTCCTGACAGCAACATCCCATTGCTGTCAACTTACTGAATCTTCCTTAGACTTGTCAGTCTGATCAATGTGTGTCTTACAGCTCCATAAAAAAAGCTGAATGGTGGCCCCATAGTGCAGACGCACAAGATAAGAACTTTAAATGTCTCTAGTAGAGATAAAAGTTATATCCAACTAGTTTCTTGAAACTAGTACCTCAATCCCTTCTCTCCCAGCCTGGTTTTATATTGTCTATCTGAATATAGCAAAAGAGCTCCCTTTCTCCACAAAGAGAAACTTTCTTTTCTCTGTTCTCCTGAAGTCTTTCTTTTCATTTCCTGCAGTATGCCTTTTCAAAGGAGACTGATATGCTTTTTGAAACTGGTGATTACAGACTGAGGTAGCAAAACTTATGTTTCTCTTCACCTTTGGCTGGCTGAGGGAAAACATCTCCATTTCTCCTGAGCACTTTTATTTGTAGCTGACAGTGCTCCTGCCTCTCCAGCATGTGCTGTTGCTGTTCAGTGGTAAGGTGAGGGCTGCAGAAACAGTTTTTGAGGAATCCTTCACAAATAACATTTATTACTGCTCACCTTGGATGTCATGGAAACTCAAATCTTCCAGCACTGCACTAAAGTGAGCAGTCTGAGCCAAGTCACACAAGCAGAAGCACCTCATTTATTAGTTATTTAGATAATTATCACTGCAGTGCAGTAGAAATGATAACTCCATGGGATGAGTGATTTAACTCCAGTGCAAGGCCATTAGTCACGAAGGAACAGGCTGCTCACATTATGCCCCACAGACATCACCAGGACTAATCTTTTATAACTCATGAGAAGACAGAACATGAACGAACAAGGGTTTGTCTTTACCATACTTGATTCTGCCAGATGGAGAGATTGAAATTTCTTCACTTTAAAGCACAGGTGACGAAAGTGCCTTCCTGACAGCTCTGTCTGATACCAGCCACTTGCTCATCTGCTTGCTTCCCTCTGGTGTAAACTGTAATCTGGACTCTGCAGGCTTTCCCAGAGGGATGGGAAAAGCTGGCATTACAGCTGCAACTTTTGAAGAAGCCATGGTTTAAATACACTTTTCAGTGACTTTTGCTCAAAAGGTGTAAATTCAGTTGCTCTCAACTTGGGTTCTTTCTTTTTGCATATTAAGAAATAAAGAATGCACGGAGCAGAGATGGAGAGGCCCTCTCACAAAACAGGTATAACTACATGAGTTCACCTACTCATTCTATTCTGAGTCTAATTCAAAAGAAAATGTGAAAGAAAATTACAAAATATACAGATAGACCAAAGCCTATATTTTCAGCTTTCAGGTTCTTGTTGAAGGGTTGAGGAGGGGAATGAGAAGCCTCTGGCAATCCTTTTTAGTGAGAAGATGGTTTCATGAAGAACCAGGAAAAACAGAATTTGAAATCCAAAAAACAATGCTTAAAGCAAGAGCTCCAACGTTCAACAGTTTATGGAGCACTTCCCACAGTCACAGTCAAATGTATTGTTAACTCAAACAGTTTACTCATTATAAACAATTTAAATTGCTTATAAATTAAAACTGGTTATATAGTGCTTACTGCACTTTTAGTTTTAGGAGTATTTATAACATTTAACAAGCACTAACTAAACTCACACAGTCTATGTGTGCCTATATCTGCTAAAGCCTTCACTAAATTTCCAAAAGCCAATAAAAGAGGGATAGAAACACAAACACTTATAAACTTTAAAACCTTGTTAGCACAAAATATATTGAAAGTCTTACATGGAGAGGAAACTCACTCATAAACCAGTCAATGCTTAAAACCTGCTTAATAGAAAAAAAAAAATAAAAAGAAAAGAGAAAAGAAATTGTTATTGTTGTTGTTGTCCTTTCTGAAAATTTGCCTTATCTATAACACCTATGACAATCACTTGAAGTCATTCAAAACATATTCAGAAGTCTCCAAACCAAAAGGTTGGTTGTTTTCAGCTCCTTTTTAAAAATCAGACTTTTTCTTGACAAAGTTGAAACTTTAAGAAGTGTAGTTTAAAAATAACAGTTATCAACTGTGTATTGACACTAAAAAGTAAAATAAAAAGAATTTTAATTTAAAATAGCTTTTGCTTTATTATCCTTTCTTCTACTAATGCACTAAATTATTAAGGCAGTGATTAACAAGTCTATGTAAAATATAGACTGTCAAGTGTACTTTTAAATACATGGTGATCTTCAAAGGAAGATGGATATTTTAGCAAGGTTTTAGTTAAATTATACAGATGTACAGTCCAGTTCCAGACTCCTTTCTAAGTGTGTATCTGTTGCTCAACTGTTGGGAAAAACAGTCGTTAAATTCCTCTCTGAAATGAATACAGTTATTTTTATCACTACGTCAGTAGAGCAAGACAAAAGCAAGCCTTCATCTAAATTAGTCCTAAATCCTTCCAGGGACATCTTATGCCAAGGTCATACCTGAACAGGACAAAGCAAGTAAACAAAGCCAAACTGGAAGTGTAAGAGGTTTCCTTCCTTGTTCTTATTCAAAACTGTTTCAGGATTGTGGGACACATGAATTTGTTAAGAACTGTAGAGAAAGTAAGATGTGGCCTACCACCTTATTTAGCCTGATTTTTGTGCCATGGTTGCGTTTGATGTTCCCCACACCATACAGGCTTGCGATACATCGCTGCCCTCCACCTTTACCCTTTGTGGCTAAACCACATGCAAATGCTGACACATTGACAGGTGCACCCTTCATGACAGGTGCACTCTTCACTGGGTTAGGAACCGGATGGATGGCTGTGCCCAGAGAGTGGTGGTGAATGGAGCTACATCCAGGTGGCAGCCAGTCACAAGTGCTGTTCCCAAGGATCAGTGTTGGGCGCAGTCCTGTTTAATACATTTATTGATGATCTGGATGAGGGAATTGAGTGCACCCTCAGTTAATTTGTTGACAACACCAAGCTGGGTGGGACTCTAGATCTGCTGGAGGCTGTGCCGGGGGATCTGGACAGGCTGGATTGATAGGCCAAAACCAATGGTACAAGGTTCAACAAGACCAAGTGGCAGGTCCTACACTTGGACTACAGTAACCCCCTGCAGAGCTCCAGGCTGAGGGAAGAGTATCTGGAAAGCAGGTCAGTGGCAAAGGACCTGAGGGTGCTGGTTGACATGAACCAGGTGCTGAACATGTGCCCAGGTGGGCAATGGCATCTTGGCTTCTATCAAAAATAGTGTGGACAGCAAGATCAGTGCAATAATTGTTCCCCTGTACTCAGCACTGATGAGACCACACCTCAGGTACTGTGTCCAGTTCTGGGCTTCTCAGTTCAATAAAGATAATGAGATGTTGGACCATGTCCAGAGAAGGGCAATGGAGCTGGTGAAGGGTCTGGAGCACAAGTACTATGAGAAGTGGATGAGGGAGCTGGAGTTGTTTAGCCTGGAGAAGAGTAGAGTCAGGGGTGACTGTATCACTCTCTGTAACTACCTGAAAGAAGGTTGTAGCAACTCGGGCGTCAGTCTCTTCTGCCAAGCAACTAGTGACAAGACAAGAGGACTCAAGCTGCACCAGAAGAGGTTCAAGATGGACATCAGGAGGAATCTCTTCATGGAAAGGACTGTTAACCAATGGAATGAACTGCCTTGGGAGGTAGTGGAGTCACCCTGGAGGTGTTCAAGAAGTTGCTGGTTGTGACACTTAGTGCCATGGTCTAGTTGACAAAGTGGTGATCAGACAAAGCTTGGTCTCATTGATTTCAGAGGTCTTCTAACCTAATGATTCTGTGAGTCTGTGAATCTGTGATTTTCCCCCGAATCATCTCTAATCCCTACCCACTTCTTTTGCCCTGAGAGGCACATCCTCTGCATGTTACATGTTAGTCATTTCAGAACTTTTCACAGTTTAACCCCAGGCCCCTTTCATCACCAGCTGGTTCAAAGCGCTGCTGACAAAATTATCTTTCCCAATTCTGTCTCTTCCTCAATGCCTCACTTGCTACTTCAACCCAGTCTCTGACAGACACACACACAGTCTCTTTGGTAAATTTTCCCAGCTTCCCAAGATGCTTTATAGCAAATTCAAAACTGTTCTTTTTGAGAGCTGACACTACTTATCACATGCAAGTGGATGACTCTTTCTGCGGGTTCAGCAGAGTCACGGGCACAGAGAGCTGTCCCACACACACTGCCCAAGTGCTACAGTTTCTTTGATACCCTTTCTCTAAAAGGAAAACCTGTCTCAGTTCTTTGTGTTATTTTTTGAAAATCAGCAGGTATCTAGATTAATTTACTTTTTTTCCTTAAAACAACCCCACCACCAAAGCCTGTATGTAAAAGTGAAAACCTATGGGGGTCAGACATGTGCCTCTTCAAATAAATAGGAGCACCTCCACAACTACCCCAATGTACAATGCTGTTAGCAGCAGAGANCAGGATACATTAGGGGCCATCTGAGATACCAAGTCCTTTGTGGTCTGTTTGGTTCTTCAAACACTTAATCCTCAAAATCAGGTTCAGATTCAAACCCAAATAAAATCAGGGTAATATTTTTCATTATTATAATGGCATTTGAGTCAGGAAACAGGGCTAGAGAGTGCATTGAAGGTCATGTTGTCTGAGGTTTCCAATGCAATGATTGCCATTAAAATGTCAATATTTAGCACCAACCTCTATGAAACGGCATCCACTCTGTCATATTTCCCCTAGGACCTTAGAATAGAAATATATCTGAATTGAGAATTTCAGAACTGCTCAATATTGTTTAATTCTACTGCCATTGACACTGTTGGTAAGATTTCCATTAATTTCAATAGAAAAGCATTAAGCTCAACCTATTGTGTCAATGTGGCATTTTATCACTCTAAAAATAAAAGCTAAAAAAATTTTTAAAAGCAGTTCATTTCGTGCTGTTATGAAAATAAAGGAAGAAAGCGGGAGATAAAAAGCTGAAGGGTTCAGATAACTTTGGATGACTTCTAAAAATTAAAGTGATTTTAGGGGTGAAAAATGCTCATAATAAAAGACTTAAAAAGCTTAATCTGCTCATCAAAAAAGATCAGTAGTTACTTAATTACAATGTAGACATGCCTTCATGAAGAGAAAATACCATATAGTAAAGGACTCGGGCTATCATAGAAAAGCACAGGAACCACTGGCTTCACATTATACCAGGTAAAATCTGCATAGAAACTAAGCTTTTGGAGTTTTCTTTATTTGTGTGTTTATTTTGTTTTGTTTTAATAAAATATGCTGATTAAGTTTCCACATTTTAACATCTTCAGACAAGGACTGAAGTTGTTGCCCTAAAGCTGACACCATGCTCAAAGTTATCAGTCTTATTAATAGGCTAGCAAGGAATAGAAAGGAAAAAGGAAGGGAAAAGAATAGTGTCATTATGCAGAACACTAGAAATACTTAAAATTTCTAATTTCTGGAATTTCTTCCCAATTTTTACACACTTCCAACAAAGAAAACAGAGGAAAATAGAAAGTGGAGTCCAAAAAAGAAAAGAGAAATATATACTGCCAATGTGAATAGGTTGACCAGCAGAGGATTCAGGCAACAACCTGCATGAATTGAGCAAATGTTGGGGTTTGCTTTTGCTTTGTTTTGTTTAACTCAGAAACATACATTTCGTGGAACTGAGAACAGACTCATATCAAGTGGCTTTAAAATATAGATAATTGTTTACTTTGTAGAGGAAAAGCTTGTTAATTTTCTGTATTACTCTTTATTCTGGTATTACTCTTTCTTTTATCCCATTCTGGTGGGACATATTGTGACTTTACGTTATCGGTAAAATTAAAATTGACCCAACATTCATTTGGATACATTCACTCTGTTACCTCAGTAGTTGTTATGTCATTTTTTAAAATGAATTTTAAAAAAATACATGCCTTTTATTTGTTATTCTCCTGCTTTAGTAATACTGCCAGCTGTACTTTCCACTTCACATGAATTCAGGTCTATTCCAATTTTCCACTTCCCTGCCTTTAATCCCAGTGTTACAAATGGAATCCCATGCTACACTAATATCTCTTACTCACTGGCACAGAAGAGATCAATATTTCAAAATGCCATATGTTTTATAGATCAACTGCCTTGTGCATAAGAATCCAATGGCATCTGAACCATTACACAACATTTGTAAGTTACGGGAGTCAAGGATTGTGAGGTCTCTTTGTACACCCTATCAGATGCTAAAATGGCTGTACTCATCTGTGAACAGTTTTAGGATTCCTATGAACTTAACTAAGTTATCCAAATTCTTGATCTCATCTCAGCGTAAGCCATTGTCTGTGGTCTGTAGGCATGGTAGAAACTAATAATGTGAATGTTTTGTCCTTCACACACACTCAAAAGTCTCCAGAAACTTTCCACAAGGTTTCACGGCTGTCTATCAAGAAATGACTAAATATTAGCAGTTGCCCAAGCAGAGGTGAAGTCAGTGGCTGAAAGACACACACCTGCTGTGTGTTTGATCACGGAGGTTAATTTTGCCAACACTTCAGCCTGATTCACCTGCAGGTGCAGATTCAGAGGTTGAGGAATATATTCAGTGCAGGTCTCTCAGTGTGCAACTGCAGTGCAAGCTGCAGGTTGAGCTCTGCGGGGCAGAAGCCCCAGGAAAGAGGCCCCAAAATGCTGACCCTTTGCAGAACAAAGGGCACAGGGACCTGTGGCCCAGCCAGGGGACCAGACACTCAGAGTCATGGCAGGAGCCGAAGACCCCCAGATTTCACTGGGGAATAAAAACCCTGAGTTTCCTTTGTTCAGGGTCCCTCCTCAGAGGCATCCAGCTCGAGCAGTTATTTCATTATTTAGTTATTGCACCCTAACTAAATTGTTTTAAGGATCTGCTTGTCTGAGACTTTGCTATGGGAAACCTGGGGCTGAACCTGTAAGGCAACCTGGTCTAACTGTATGAGTAGCAGGGCTGCAGCTGCAAAGGGGCTTCTGTCCCAGCTCAAGTGGTGCAAGAATGACTGCCAGAGCAGCTCCTGGACAGCCAAGCAGGAAAGTTTCCTTAACACAGAACCAGTGCAAGGATGAGCCACTGAAGCCACACAGACCTTGGAGGAAACCATTTTGCATTTCAAGGTGTGCTAGTATTAGACCTACATTGGTTCTGACTCCATTACCAGAGTCAAGCAATAGTTCTAAAGGTAGCATCATGATTCTGTGGAACGATTTTGATTTTGTCAAGTTTGTGAGAGAACACAGACTAAGCTTGATTTCAAAACTGGAGCTGTGGACCAGACTCCTTGGAAGAGATATTGTCTTTGGCAAATTTTTCTAGTTTGCTGCCAGATGACCTTTCAGCTTCCCAGAAGGGCACTCACTAAATTGCTTCAAGGCTGGCAATCCCATGAGTTCTGGGAATCAAAGCCCACCATGCAGACAGTCTAAAACCACCATTTCTGCTCTCTTTCCCAGAACATCATGGAGTTCGGCCTCTACTCCAAGAAAAAGGAAAACATGCCCTTAAAATAACCCTCTTTTCCATCAAGTGCAATGATTGTAGTCTGCCTATGTCTACTCCAAGCATTCTGGACACTGGTGATGGTGAAAAGTTTGAGATGAAGGAAGAAAAACTTCCTAGCTTAAGAACATTTCTTGGTTTTGCCCTTCACTAACATAAAACTATGTCAGGATGTGTGAATTGCCTTTGAAAAATTCCTGAACAAAATATTATTCAATACATTTTTCCCAGTGGAGAGAGGATTACAGAAGAAACATATGATACATTGGGCATGCTGCTTAATGGACCACTGACATTCAGAGTAAGGAATAGAATAGAATAGAATAGAATAGAATAGAATAGAATAGAATAGAATAGCATCAAGGCAAAAGAACCCTGACCTCTTCCAAATAATTTTAAACAAAATAGATCATCAAGTGGCAAAAACTGAATTGGGAGTGAAACTTGTGTAGTAGCTTCCACTCTGCAGAAACGTTTTTTTCTGCATGTCACATTGTATCTTCATGGTGCTGTTTACATGGAAATTAGTTTAAATAGCAGCCTGAGGCCCTGGAGAAGTCTCTGAGCAAGTAATCTGGATTTTAATAATGCTGTTGTATTTCTTCACCATATTATTGCAAATTTGTATAATGAGTAGTTTTCCTCCAAGGAAATGGCCATGATAGTATACTTGAGGGAAGCTCTTTTACTGCTATTAAAATGTGGTTATTATAAGTTTTTAATAACAAGCTCGAAGAAGGTCTTACCAGTGAGGGTCAGCTGGGAATCATAAATCAGACTTCAGATTTTACATCCACCTATAATGAGTACAGTCAGAGGACATCTGGTCACACAGATTCGAGAGGAGTGTGTTTCAGTGAAGTTTGGATTCAGCCTGGCATGTCTTTGTAAACCCCTTTTCTTCTGCTGAAATTAGGAATATGTAAAAATAGGATTTTGATCTGACAATGAGAGTCCTTCCATCCAGAAAGAATTTCTGTCTATAGGAAGAAAGAATGGAAGGAAGAGGCAAAACACTGAAAATGTTTTCGTTAAGTATACAAATTTGCTACAGATTTTCTCCACACACAGGCAGAGTACTTTAAAATTATCCATATTTTCTTATTTTCAGTGAAATTTTTTGTCCTGGTGGGTATTTTTATTTATTTATCTTAATGGCTGACTGATCTAAGTATTACTGTGAATAGGAGGCCATAATAGTAATTCCAAAGCTCTCCCACTGTATGTTGTTTGTGTAGGGAAGTACATTTCATTTCACACAACATTTACAACTCCATGCTATAATTCTAGGAAGTCAAAAAGCTTTTAAAATTTAATGAGCAAAAATTTTATGCCTTTACAACATGCAAAATTGGGATATACCAAGCAGTTGCATGCAGGAGATTGTCTCTTGACACTGGTTTCATTTTCTTTCCACTACACCAATAAGAATTCATCTACTCTGAAGTTAATTAAGCTGAATAGGAAAAAAGACATTTATGTGAATCATCTCCAATGTCCTAATCCATTTGTGCAGATATTTTTTCTCTAAGATGCTCCTAGCTACTATATTTTATAAACAAATTGCATGTAGAAGATGCAATTTTCTTACCTCTTTACAGAACGATCCTTTAAAGGAGCTCTGAAATATCTCTGTATCATAGAGAATAAATTTTCAGTCCCACTGAAGAATACTTTTCTATGTGCTGCCTTGCTGGGCAGCATTGCACTCTGAGCACATTTATGCTGGGTTATTACACTGTTGTAAACTAGGTAATTTATCCTATCATGCTTTGTATCCATATGCAATGTCTATTTTAATAATTTACCATCCTTGTGCACAGTAATTAGTCTTCTTTGGAACAGTATGCTGCCCTAACTAAAAAGAGATCAGAAATGGACTGAGAAGGTAATGTATTGGTGGAATGCCACTTCCTTAAGCGTGACATTTTCTTTACAAAACACCACAGATTGGGCAAACATTTGTGGAGTACATCTTTAAACTTCTGTAGTCAGAAATGGTGAAATAGAAATCTCATGGGCACTCATATCTGTGTGGTACAGTGCCAGCCAACAAATCTGGAGGCATGTACGTGCACAGGGAGATGAGAGATGATTCCCAGGAATATGCAGTCCCAGTTTTTAGGAGGTAATTTTTAGGAAACACAAGTAGCAGGGCACAGGGTGCTGTGTGACTACTGCTAGGGAGATAGGCTGACAGGGATCTCAGGTCCTTGCCTTACCACAAGTGCCTCCAGAAAAATCCCTCCTTTCCCAAGTGTCGAACACAGCTAAGGCTGACCTCCATTACAAAGCACTTGAAGATCAATCGATGAGTAATGCTACAGAAGAGGCTCATGTTCTCATTCACAAGTGAGAACAAATCACTTGGTTTTCAGAGTTTTAGAAGATCCACTGAGAGAGCAATCAATCATCCTGGATTTAAAACCTGGAATCCAGCTTGTCTTGCAGAAACAGACGTGTTGAAGCCCTTCAGTGTGGTGGAATGCATAGTGGTCGATGCACTCACTCCATCATGCAATTCCCATTTTTAGAGTTTGCAATGGCAGGGAGAGGAGAAGGAAAGCACCAAGGGGGAACTGGCTTTCATTCTGCCTTTCTGTTAATGACAGGCCCAACAACTACCATGATACCTCTGCTCAGTGCCAAGGATTCTTTATATTGAAAGTGAAGTCAAAATGCCTGGCCTGACAAAGGATAGCCAGCAATCCAGTGAGCAGTTCAGCTGTTGTCATCGTCTGTGACTGTGGGACTATTTCTGACTGAGCCCTTGAATATCACGTTTTCTTTGCTGAAGAAATGCTGGAGAGCTGGCACATACTCCCAAAAATTCCTTGCAGACATTATCCTCAGCCCTGCTGCAAAGCACCAGGACACCTCTGTGCCCAGCCCATCTGTGCCCTTGAAGATGCAGTCAGCTTTTCACTTCTGATGTGGAAAAAATTATTTTCTTTTCTTTATTTTCCACTGAGATTGTTGGAATCATGCTCAGGGTTTCAAAAGGCTACAGCAGTCATTGAGGTAACTAATTAGCATTCTACTCACTGGGGAAATTATCCGGGGTACTTTTATGCCTCTTTGCAGCAATAGTACTATATCTGAAATCAAAAACATTGCTCAGAATAAGATATAGGAAAAGAAGGGCATGACCACCTGATTTTGAGTTATAAAAACACAGGATTACTGGAAATGCAACAGCACACACACACTGTTCTGATGTCTCAAATGTGATTTATTCTTAATCAGATATTCCTGTTAAATACAGCTAAAAATTGTTCTGCATAATTTGAAATATTCCAACTGTGATGCAAGAATATCACTTTAAATTACGAATATTTTTAAAGATCTATGATCATTGATTACATGATTTATGTTAGAATATTGGCATTTAAAAACTTCTTAAAGGTAAAAGAAAACATAGGGGAAAATCCTCTGTCAAATGATAGCTATTTAGGGTTAGCAAAATTGAAATGAAAAATGAAATAATCTTTTCCAAACAAATTAAATTAAACATTTCAGCCTGGTTCAATTACTAAAGAGAAAAATATTGTTATTATTGTGTCAAATTGGCATGTTTCAGTGAGCCACAAAACTTTTTTCCTGAACAACTTACAGCTTTTCAATTTATACAGTGCACTCACTTGGTGTAGCTGACTTTTGCCACCTCCTCCCTCAGGTTTGTCCAAAGCAGAGGCAGAGCACTGAAGGGACTGAGAAATATCCAGCTGAAATAACAGTCCTTTAGAAATCTTGTCAGATGATCATGAATGTCAACAGTCCTGCAGTGACTGATTTATCTTGCTCTCAAAATAATTGCTACCACCTCTGCCCTAGCTAAGCAGAAAGAGAGGTGATCAAAAAGAAGACGTTTGCTTTTTTCTGTTTGTTTGATTTCCTCAGCAAATAGCAAATTCACCAAGCAGATTTGCATTGAATAAAAATCTGTGACCACTTGAGTCAGTTTCACTGGATGTAGGACAACAGGAGTGGCTTTGAGGAAGATACAGGAGATTAGTGGTGACATTTTCAAAATTAAATATATCAACTTTTCATTCTAAACCATGCAGCTTTGTTTTGATATCTAATTCTGCTTTTGAAAGGTTAACTCTTCTTAAGTGGATGCTTAACATCCTTTGTTGTTGCTCTTTAAACTGTTTACTTAGCAGCTGCTCTAAAATTGGGGCAGAAAAAAGAAAGAAAAAAAAAGAAAGAAAAAGCAGAACAAAGTATTTTACTTTCCCCAGAAATAAATGCAAATTTTTCTTACAGCCTTAAATGGCATCTTTTCACTCACTTTCAGTAAACAGTGTAGAAAATTCTGTTATTTTCACATCTCTATGAATACTGCTGTACTTTCCCCCAAGCCCTTTGCAGTGGAGTTCAACTCACCCCAGGGCCACAAGCTCTTTGATATTACTGGTGGTTCTTTGTCGCAAGAAAAGAAGATCTGATCCAGCATTAATGCTGCCCTTCTGTTGAAGAACAGCACAGATATTTCAGAAGCCACAGAATACATACACCCTTGTGCATTTTGTGAAGGATGTTTGTTTCTTTTCTTCTGAAAGGATAACACTTTAAATTCTGTGGTTCGTTTATTCTAATGTCCTTTAGGCAGTACCAGTTCCTTACAGACAATTTAAAATTCTTTCACACTCCAGAAATACTATAGGCAGTTGCAAGTTAGATAAGTCATTCTTAGAGTTATTAGTTGATAATGATGATAGCTTCAGTTCATCTGAAAAATTATTGCTCATAAAATTACTGTATCATAAGCAAACTGCACCTTTTACTGATTTGTTTATCCTTGCAACACTTTCAGTTTGGATAACACTCTTTTTTTATTAATATTGCTATTATTTATTTCCCCCCATCAGCTCCATAAGATTCCTCATAAAATATATCTTACACTTGCCTGCATTAAGAGAATTACTAACTTCCAATACAGCTGAAGTTGGATCTCTCCGAGAGGGAGGGGAAGCAAAAACAAAACCCTAAAAGCCCAGTTTGGCTATCTGGGTATTTCCCATAGCTCAAGTGACAAACAAAGTTTTAAAAACCCAGTCATTATCATACAGCAGAACTGCTTTAGACTGCATTTCTTGGGAAGGTGATAGAAAAGTCACAGAGACTTGCTCCGGGGGAGCACCTACAATGCCAACACACCAGTGTCCCAGTATGTCTGTGGACACTCAGGCACAAGGTACATGTTAAACTCTGTGTGAAAACTTGAGCTGACACCCTTCAAGTTGACTTTGTCCCTGCCATTCATCAGCTGTGGACTGTGTTATGGTGCCTTTACTAAGAATTGCTGCTGCTTAGTTGGATTTGTTGGACTGGACAAAGCACTGGTGCCAATATTGTTGCAGCTTCTGCCTACCAGGGCAGTAGCAGCCCTCTCCTGAACATATGGACACAGTGAGGAGGACTGACTCTGCTCTGCATTTCTAACCCTTCTCTGACATTTCTTCATCCCATGACAGAAGGCATGTTCTCCTTTCCTTCATCATTTAACTGTAGTGAGAAGGTGCTCTTGCACATGCAGAATAGTTCTTGGATCAGGTCACCACCACCCAACACAGGGTTTGGCCACCTATGTTCTGTCTTATCAGGGGAAAGAACAACAGCAGTGATGAACATTTAGTAGAATTATATTATTTTAAATGAGCAAGAACCATATATGCACATTTCAAAGTGTCTGATTTTCATCTTTCCCACCAAGTGCAAACAGTTTTCCATCTCAGTTACAGGAGTACAGTGGACATTTTTTTGGGAAGAAGAAAAAAAAACTTAAAAAAATCTTGGGTAAATCCCCAGAGAATGTCTTCTTAGTCTTTTCAAAAAACAACTCTCTTCTTCCCAGTGCTCTTCAGGACTTGCATACGATAGCTTGCGCAACTGAGCCAAGAGGTAATGCCTCCTTTGCACCACCAGCTGCCTTTGCACTTCTCAGGACATGGACAGGGGACTGTCTCCTTGGCAGTTCACTACTGCTCCAAGCATAAGCTGTGGTTTAAGCTTAGAAGAGAAAGATTTAGGCATAGTCACAAGATCTTGCTACTTAGTGATGTACCCCAGGTCAGTCGGCTGGGCTATCATAGACGATCAAATGAGTGCTCTTAAGAACTCTTATTGATTTTCAAGCTAACTCATTTTACTTTAGATTTGTGGCAGGCTTAAGCATGCACATTCACTCAGTTATAGACAGTTACAACATCTGAGCTATCATCCTGTGCATGCCTACATCCATTCAGCGTGAAAGGCTTGTCATCACTCACACTCTATCTGCACATGGGAGACTGGGCTGTAATGGTCTGCTTTCCCCTTGATATAGTTCAGCCCAGAAATGTAAGACATAAACTACATTTAGGGGCACGGATCAATATGCATTACTGTATGGCCCATCTCCGTCCCTGATGAGGTAAAAGGCTCAGCACAGTCAGGCAGCTGTAAATTCCCCACTGTGGCATCTGGTAATAACAAGAGCACTGCAGTGAGGAGTGGAGGGCTGGACAGCTGCTGGGATTCTCTATCAGTTTTCTCACAGATATCACAGAGAAAATATCTTACCCCAGCTCTGGGGACTCTCTTTCTGAAAGCCAGCCTAAAACACCACTTGCAAGGTGGTCAGAAACTGTCATAAAAGCAGCACTGAAATGGGGAGATTCTTGCAAAATGAGTACTGCTAGTAAGCTGCAGGGACTTGTTCTGCTTTGCAGTTTGTCTTTTCTATTGCTCTCCAGACTTCCTGTACCCTCAGTTTTTAAGGGCTGAGCCTGTTTTACTGGCCAAAACCTAGTACAGTCTTGCTGGGACTCTTTTGGTACAAGAAGTATTGAGATAAACACCATCATGTAATAACAAATAGTTTCAATTAAATAAAAGCATGAACTGTGTGGCTGTGCAGAAGTGGAGTTTCGGAAGCTTCCAAGGACAGAATGCTATTAAAATCCTTTTGTTCCTGTTTCTAAAGCAGCTCTGCTTTGCAAACAAACCAGGAACCCTTCAGGTTTTCCAATATGCAGAAATTAAAGTATCTGTCACACCTGTCATCTTTAATCTGTATCATTAAGTGGGTTGCACAGAAATACCACATTTTAGTGGTGATGAAACTGTTTATTTGGGACTGCACTAACCCAGGGAGAAAGCCAGCTAGATTTTCCACAGATAGCAGTGGCTAGCAGAAGTGAGCATAAGCAGATTATGAAGAAAATCTGAAATTGCCAAATCCTCAGCAACTCCATTCAAATCTCACGGTTTAAAGGAAAATTGCACTGTTTCAATGTCTGGCAATCAACAAGATTATATGGTAAGAGATGTTCCATGTAAACTGTGAAATATGTTTGGAAATAATCTCCTTCCCTTCCACCTGACACTTGTGCTGCATATTCAACACACTTGAAAGCTTTAACTAATTTATTACCAAAGAGAAAGTCTGTTATAGAGGGGGAAACTGAAGCAAATGACCTTCAGTGATGAAGAGGATGAAGAAAACCATTTCCTCCATCCATTCCTGGACAAAGGCATAAAATGTACCCTCAGCAAGTTTGCTGATGATACAAAACGCAAGGGAGTGGCTGATACGCCTGAAAGCTGTGCTGTGGTTCAGGCAGACATTGATAGGGTGGACAATTAGGCAGAGAAAAAGCTGATGAGGCCCAGCAAGGGCAAGTCTAGGGTACTGCACTTGGGGAGCAAAATGCCAAATACCAGTACAGGTTGGGGGCTGACCTACTAGAGAGAAGATCTGCAGAGAAGGACCTGGAAGTTTTGGCAGATGACAAGTTGACCATGAGCCAGGAGTGTGTCCTGTCCTGGGGTACACTGGGAAGAGTGTGTGCAGCAGGTCGAGGGAGGTGATCCTCCCCCTCTACTCTGCCCTAGTGAGGCCCCATCTGGAGTACTGTGTTCAGTTCTGGGCTCCTCATTACTAGACAAGGAGCTACTGGAGAGGGTCTAGCAGAGGGCAACAAAGATGATGAGTCTGGTGCATCTCTCTTATGAGGACAGGCTGAGGGAGCTGGGCCTGTTTAGTCTAGAGAGAAGACTGAGAGGAGATCGCATTAATGCATGTAAATATCTCAAAGGTGGGTGCCAAGAGGATGGTGCCAGACTTTCTTCAGTGGTGCCCAGTGACAGAACAAAAAGCAATAGCCATAAACTAAAACACAAGAAATTCCACCTCAACATGAGGAAGAACTTTATGCTGAGGGTGGCAGAACACTGGAACAAGCTGCCCAGAGAGATCATTAGATACCTGAGTCTACAGATCCCTAACACAGAGGCATTGCAGAGTGAATAAGAAGCTGGGAAGATGCTTGAACAGAACAAGGGATCCATTGCAGGTGGCCAGAGCAAGATAGTGTTAGACTTTCCTGCTTGCTCTTGCAAACAGGCTCTAGTGTTACCAGTTTGTGATATATATTAAAACAAAAAACTCTAAATACAGGAAAATATTTACTCAATTTTCACGTTAATCAGTAGGATAACTATGTTGATGGTAAGTTTCCAGAAATCCTATGATGTTTTTGCCTCCAGGTGACTGACATTTTGCTACCTCAGTGCTATTTCCTTCTCCAGCTCCTTGTGTCGTAGTACATGACATTTAGAACAGCTGTATGAGACACATGAAGCTGGTTTTCAGCCACTTTGTTATATTTGAACTTTCAGTCTTGTATTAATTTCACTCTTCATGATTAAGTAAATACCCCTTATGAGAGAAAAATTAACTAAAGCAAAGATATAATTGTTTTTCTTCATATGGTTATTCAGTTAAAATCTCAGTTTCTGCTCATTTAAACTTGAAAAGAAATACATTCCAGACAGAATTCTGACTGAGCTGAAAATTTTATAAATTAGGCTCTTATAATGGAGCTAATTGTGTGGTTTAATTATTAGATTATACAGGAGAATACAAAGTGGGTATTTTGTTAGATGAAGGGGGTGTCATCTGCCTGCCCAAGCTTTTTTTGGTAAAAACTGTAGGTTTTAAAATGACTTTTTGGTTTTATTTCTCGTATATATAATTTTTCAAGGCCGGACAACTACTAAAACCACTAATTATATACAATAATAATCATAACTACCTGGACATTACTTGTATACATGAATAATAAAACTCCTAAGCAAGACATCAGGTTACAAATAAGGACAGAAGACATCCTACTTACATGGCATGAGATCCAAATACCAAGATCATAATTTTGCCCTTTGCTGTACCTCTCATACTTTCCCAAGTTGCCAGGGGAGCTGCTGCAGGACTGTGTGTGGTCAAATGGTCCTGAATAAAAGCTGCTTCTGGATCAGACACACTGATTGTGCTGGTACTTCTCTTCCCACTGACACCTATCAAACCAGTTTACCAGTGTGTTCAGAAACTAATGGAGGGTCAGAAATATATCATAAACATGAAATGATAACTCTGAGGGTATTGTGGAGTGATGCATATTGATGTCCCCTTATCTCACAATTGATTTTTTTTGTTGTTGTTGTTGTTTTTTGTTTTTTTGTTTTTTATTTTGGATAACTCAGTTTCTAATTTTTTCAGGTCTAATTTTTTTCCTTAATGGCATTGAGTTGTTTAGAGATTTTTAGCCATTCCATTTTGTTATCCCAGAGAATTTTTATCCTCATGTTTCTTTTAGGGTTTAGCCACTTAAAACAAGGATTTTGGGGTAGCCCAGATGTAGCCTTTTTAAATCCTGTTACCTCTCTCCAATTTTAACCATTCTGAAATCTAGGTGTACTTTTCGTCTACATCATATATAGTACTGCTGTATTCTCACAAACCTAATATTGTGAGATGCTGAGAAGCTCCAGAAGGGTTCAAAATATTGCTTTTAATAATACTCTTCTTTCTAATGAATTAAATTCTAAACTGACTTGGTATATGTTACACTATGTCCACTTATGAAATATGAATGTGTGCATATATTATTAATTTTTTTTCTTAAAAAGAGACCAGCCTTCTGATAACTCTGAGTAGAGTTTCATTCAAGCAGCACAAATAAGGTCAAATACAATCTCTTCTTAATTAAAGGGGGCATATAATATTGATTTAATAAAAATTTAACATTACCTAATGACAGCTAGATATTATGTTCAGGGCAGAAAGACTGGCATTTTATTGTAATCAATATGTATTTTATTAAAATCAATGTGCTACATGAACTATTCTACAGAGCCTTAATAATATCTAATCTGCCACACTGCAGAAAAGGGGAGTTTGTCATCTGGAGGCAAGATTGCTTGACAGAAGAATTTCTGCATGTACAATTCACAAGTTTCAATTTTTCTTAGAGGGCTATGAATGGGAACACTATCATTATAAGTGGTAGGTGTTTAACCCCACCTAATTTCAGATAGCCAAGAGGAATGAGGACCTGGAGAGAATCAAAGTAATAATATGGCCAGCATTTGCCTGACAGCTTTAAATTCAGCCCTGCTCAAGCCAGTGCATAGCAGGATAGAGATTTCCATCCAAGACAGCCCTCAATCTTTGTGGAAGCCCACTCTGACATGCTGCCCCAAAACACACCCCTGACAAAGAGCTGTCCCTGTGGCTGACACCTTCTTGGTGTCAAAGCGTGCTCCAAACCCTCAAGGACTCCCTGGTTCTACTGATGCTCTCCGAAGGCCAAGGCTGCAGTATGCAAAGCAGGAACATGGACATACTTGCACTCCTATCAGCTTCATGATGTGAAATAAATCAATAGCTGCCTGTTTTGCTCCTTCACAGTGCCTGGAACACACAGAGGTTCTTCACCCACTGCTACAGCTGCTAGCGGACTCTGTGTTAGTGCAAGTGAAGGAGAGATGTGCTTTGGACATGAAGGGTCAGGTTTTTTTCATTTTACAATATGTTGAATAACGATATGTTATGTAACACCTGCATCTTTTACAGGACTCACCTTTTAATGATCACATTCTAGACCACTCCAGCATCAATGCTTTCCTTAGCAGTCTTCTAAATTACCCCAGGGTTTTGGTAAAAAGAGGTTATTGTCCTTTACTTCTTTATTGCTTTCTTTAACCTATCTCATAATTACTTTAAAGGGCATTTCTTGTCCTTAAAACTAATAGGCAAGTGACTCACATATGCTTTTGTGATTAATTTTATTTATTTATTTTTGTGCAGCTATATGCAGAGAATAAAAGGAATGAAAGCTGTCAGTCTTATCAACCAGTGCTATAAATGTCTCTTTTCAGCCTTCTCATCCAGTTCTCTTCTTCATCCTGTGCACGGTATCAGGACAGAAGCAGACTGCTGCAACTTTGAGAGATCCCTTAATATATTATTTTATATCATGCCCATTCTGCATACAGAAGAACCAAGCTCTCTCATCTGTTCTACAGATCTGTTCTAAAGATTGCTTCCATTATTTCTGTATATCAGCACAATAGTGGCAGAATTGAAAATATCTGACTGTGGCCATCACCCACTGTTCCTTGCCTACCATATTTTCAGGGAAGCTTTCAAGAAGAAAGGAGAAAGGGATGGGATGTTGTATTGGAAAACCATCCAATTCACCTGTTTGGGGATGGTTGTAGACAAGGTTTGAGTGAACAGAGAGCAATTTCAGCATATATTGTCCAGAATGACAAAATACAGTGTGAATTCCTGGCAAAGCTTTTCATTCTCTTACATTCAAGTGGATTTTGTTTGATCATCTAGGTGTCCACAAAGGGGACAGTGAATGAAACCTGCTGTCATTGGGAGAGTTCTGCAGAAAAAGCTCTTCTCACAGCTCTAGCTGAATCTATGGACACAATGTCATGTGATTTACAGGCTCAGCTCCCAGTTTTTACAGGGTTTATACTCATCAGCTCATGATTCACCTTGAAGTCTTACTTCTAATTACTTGATGGAGAAATAAGCACTGTTTATGCCTGCCACGATCACGAAACTCAGCAAGAATTGATTTGAGTCTTCCTACCTCCACTGAGGAGAATTGAATAGTAAAGAATTTTCTGAACAGGGTTCAGAATGCTGGGGTGAAAGTAGCAATATAAATTAAGGAACAGCAGAAAGGTTTCCATTATCAAGTAATATTTTTGACCCAAAAAAATTCAAGATAAATTAAAATCAGCAGTAAGTTATAGCTACAATTGTGTCCTAGATTACCTACCAAAAAAAAAAAAAAAAAATAGGTTGTTGTGAGTCTGAAGCCTGCCCATCCATATGCATTTTATGCCTCATTTATCCACAACCTTTCAGACTTTGACAAGGACAGGAAAAATCAAGATTGGACCTGTGACTTAAGATTACACTCATTTCAGATTTCCACTTAAAAAAAACGTGGTGTGTGGCTCCTCTGTGCTTAAAATATCCACGTGTACATATCTTTTGTAAAGAACATATTTACTCTTTGCAATAATCACTATCTGGTCTTTTAACTGAAATCCTATTATATATATTTGATTTCTAAACAAGTATTTTTCATTCACTCTAAAGCAAAGTGAACAAAACCAAATTTAAGCACAATAAAAACACAACACTGAAAAAAACATAATCAGTATAAATTTGCTTACCAGAAGGAACCTGAGAAGATGTAGCCAAAAGACTATTATACAACAGTTAGAAAATGAGTAACATGGGAAAGCCTTTAACCTAATTATGGGTTTCTTATTATTTTATTGGCACTATCATATTTTCATGACTGAGCCAGCACACTGCTGTAGTCTTGCCTGCAGTCATTACTCAATGTTATCTTTTATTTATACCAAATTATAAATGTGTTTGTGGCTCTCTGCAAACAAACAAGGGATACAGTCTGTGCTTCGTGGCTAAATTTTATCAGTGCTATGCCGTATACATAGATTAGATGGCACTTTCTTCAAGGTCTTCTGAGGTTTCCTCAGACCCACAGAACTAGTCATAATTTGTGCTCATGAGACACAATAAATTGCTCACCTTCAATCACCAAACCTTAGCTGGTAGCTATGTAATCACTGAGGAGCTGCTCAGCTTGCCAGCAGTTCAGCTTTATAAGCATGTAAGGCAGCTTTTTGTGTTTTTCATACTGAGAGTGAAATCCATGAAGCTGGCCTCCTGATCCATGTTTTCCTATGCTATACTAGCTAGTTAGCAGATGATGTGCCAGGAAAGCTGTTAGTGTCTAACTCCAGTGCCCAATCAATCTCCCTTCTCCAGGGCAGTGAATAGTAGTGAATACACTACACAAACTGAAACAGCTTCAACTGGAGTGATTAAAAGTACCTACATGAGCCCTCTGATTCAAGAAACACACTCTAGGAGAAGTCATATCATCGATATCTGAACTCAGCTTGTGCAATGAGCATCATCTAGGATTTTGGACAAAGCTAAAGCAGGGTATGATAAGGGATGGTAAGAGACATTGTATGTGATGGGATGTGATTTACTGAAGTCAGAATTTATGGTTGTCTTCCTTAGCAACACACCCCTGGAGGGCTCCATATATTACTTTTTATAAAAATACTGGGTTTACTGCACACCTAGAAACTAAGGATTTATGGCAGAGTATGTCAAATGATAGAAATAAAAAGTAAAGCACATTTTTGATGTTGTTTTTGGAAGCAAAAAGGGTAAACTCAATATAACATGAACATAACACTTTGTGCATGACAGGCAACATATGCTCTTTAAAAAAAAAAAAAAAAAAGTGCAAATCACCCTAAGTTAAAATATAGTTCTCAAATTTGTAAGTTAATATACATCATTTGCTATTTGTTGTTTCCCATGACTTTCAAGGAATTCTATCCATGGAATTACATTTAATTTTGTAGATAGAATTAAACTTCCTTAGGTTAATTTAGGTGAGACCTACATGTTCCATCTTCAGTGGCCTTTTGATCTTTCTAAATAGTCATTGGAGCAAACAAAAGACCAGTCCATGCCTGGATGAAAGATTTTTTCTCAGTTTAAGGTGGAGATGCTTTCTAGAGATGGAGTAATATCTCTGTGTTGACAAGAGAGAAGAGCTGGACAATTGACTTAAATAGGATTTCTAATTGCACGTGGTTGGATCGCATGAGATGTGATTTTTGGTGACTGAAACTTTGTATAATAAATAATACACACAAAAAAAAGTCTCATAAAACTCAGACATGTATTTGTTAAATATTGAAAAACTGTATGCATAGCAAGCATAAAGGAATGAAATAACTAATCAAAATCTCTGAAACACCTGTTACTCATAATATATTGTCCATTCTTTTTGACAGAGAAAGAACTTTAGTTTCTCTTATTTTTGTGACTTTTTATTGAATATGAGAACATTTACACCCCAAAGCTTCTGATTCACCTGGTTCCTTTCATTTCAATGGAAGACAGACATCTAAGTAGCATTTTCCAGGTTTAACTACCTTGTGATCTTAGAGAAGGAAGCAATTATGGCTTTAGGATCCAAGCCCTGATTAAGGAAAGGAGTTAAGCAAATTCTTACAGTTCAGTTTGTTATGATCAGATGCATTGAATGCTTCCTTAAAAAAGGATATTTTTTTTTGTATCAGTGTCCCAAAATGGAGGCCTGCTACTTTTCATCCCAGTTCTTCATATGGG
Organism: Scytalopus superciliaris; assembly: GCA_013400415.1. NCBI lineage: Eukaryota > Metazoa > Chordata > Aves > Passeriformes > Rhinocryptidae > Scytalopus > Scytalopus superciliaris. The sequence goes on from VXBX01004433.1 coordinate 381,596, forward strand.
GAAAAAAAAATTAAAGAAACTAAATTTTGTCCTAAAACTTAGCATTTTTAGTATGGTATGTAACATATTTGTGAGAATGCAATCTTATTTCTTTTTAAATTAATAGAAAATACACCCTAACTTCTAGATACACTCAAGTTGTATATTGAATTTCAGCACACTCACTTGTGAGTAATCTTAATTTCAAATTATATTGAGGTCACTTCACCATTTCCCCTGTTGCATACATACGGCCTGTCAAGCCCAGATGAAAAGTCAAAGTGAGTGTTTTGACTGGGAAAATGTCTTGCATAAAAAAAAAAATATTCCTTTGTCTTTTTTTTTTTTAACATCAGTGCTGAATAAACAACTTTCTGATAATATAGGGTAACGAATTGCAAGCTTGCCAAACTCCAATTATTAATCTGATGTTCAGATGTTTATTTCATTCCTTGTAAGAATTCTGCAAGATCAGCTCTGAATAATTGCACTTTCTGGGAGGCTTCCATGCTAGCACTCATTTAAAAGATCATTCTTTAATACAGTACTGCCGCAATGCCATGAGGATGCAAGCACATCTAGTACACATTCAATAACTGTCAGGCAAGTGAAAGGAAAAGAAAACACGGAGTTACATTTAATGAATGTGATATTGACAAAGGCATCCTATTTTCAATATTCAGGTATGTTCTGCAGTCTATTTAATTTAATAAAACAAGAAATTATTAAAATTAAAACATAGAAATTGTGTACAATGATATTAAACCCCATTTCTCATAATTAGAAAACAACTTTCATACTAACCTAATAGTATATGACAAATACTTTAGTCTTATAAAAATCAGCAGTATTGCTCAAAAGGATTAAAATGCTTTTACTTCTCCATCTGACAACTGTTTTCTACCACAACCCCTCATTCTCTTCTGCCACATGGGTAACTTTGCTTCAAAAAATGCTATGGCAATACATAAAAATTGGTTTAAAATTCATAATTTTCCCACTCTGATCCCCTGTTTATCATCAGTGAAAATAAAGATGGAAAGGTAAGATGGGACCATATTGTTTGGCACTGTTACCAAGATCCGATATCCCAGATGATTGTGAAAATGTGACAGACGTGTCAACGCAGAGGAGAGAGCTTCTGTGATGACACTACTTGCTTAGAAAGCACTGTACTTCCCGAAGGCTGGAGATGTTGTTAGTATATGGTAACTGAATATTTCACTAACTTTCCCACAGTTCTAAAGTATTTGAAACCTGACATGTAAGGAAAACTTCAACATCTAAATATTCAGCATTTGTTCAGATAGTATGAAATACATTATGTCTAGAGTTTCTAAATACATGGGACACCAAGCATGAGAAGCAGCAAGGCAACATTTGCTCATTAAGATCCATCTTCCTCTCTACAAGGTATGTTGTCATATTTGTCCTTTCTCACATTTTTCCTAGTTGTTTTGTAAATGAGCTAAAAATCTACACTGCTTTTCTCCCTTGGCTCTACTGCTGAATGAAAGACTGTGAACATGATGCTGGGTGAGAAGACAACACTTGCCTTTTCCTTCTTCCTGGTTTTGGGATGGGCTGAATGTCATGGGCTAATGTGGCATAGTGAACGGTGCATGTACATCATCACTGCCACCACACCTCAGAAAAGCTGGTGCTGTGCTAGTGATGAGTCTACTGACAGCTGAGTCACTGGTCACTGCTGCACAGAACAGTGTCCTTGCTCTCCTGTACCCTCTGGTCTGGTTTTCACTGGAAGTCCTTTCTTGGGACCTAAGAGAAAGGTATTGTTTTCTGCCCAGAATTTATTGAAAATTAGGAATCTGAAAAACTGGCATTTTAAGGGAATGACTAGGACAAATACAAGTGAGAACACTAAAATAAAAGACCAAGCCTTCCACTGCTGAAAATGTATGAGCCATTCACCTGTATCACTGCAGGTGCTTTTGAGATTCAAACAGAAAGTTCTGATTTTCTCCTGCAGCAGACAATTGTCTACCTGCATAATACATGCTACTTAAAGCCATTACACAACCTGGGGTGTGCAGTAAATAAGTAATAAAAAAATGTTGCACTGCTTTTTGCTCTATAACTGCCTGCAATATAATTTATACCCCAAGCGAAATGAAACAATCACCTACAAATCTACTCAGCTACTATGAATAATTGAAATGACCACGAAATCTGTAGTTCAGACCCATCCTAACATTTACATAGAGGAAAATAAAAAGTTTTAAGTGCCTGCATCGTATAAAATCAATGAAATTTGCTGTTCCGTTTCTATACATAGGTATTCAGAAACATATTCCCAGCTAGATTGCATTATAGGAGGTACATTTTCTTTAAACAGTTTTTATTCCACAGTCTTGAATATTAATGTAAAGACAGTCTCTAAAATGCTGAGAGCTGGACTAACAAAATCAGTAAAGCCAGGTCAAACAGAGAATAATCCTTGCTCTCTAGGCTGATACACTATATATGACTTCATTAACTCATCCTTGATGAGCAGGACTCTTTATCAAAACATTTCTCCTCTGAGGGATCCAAGCAGATTCCCTCAAAAGGCCATTTGGGTGTCCTTCAAAAAGAATCACTGCTGAGAGATGCTCCCAACAAGTGGAGATTCATCCCATACTAGAAAAGGTGATTAACATGACTGCTGTGTTGTGTTTGTCCTGATTTAAAGGGAAATGCACTTAATGTTGTAAACTTTGTTATGTTTTACCTATGTATTTACATAATCTGTTTCACTATAAACTAGGTTTTATGAGCATTATAACAAGCACATTATATTAATCATAGCAAATAAAGTCTCTCCCCTCTATCCTATCACCAATTTCTGCTCTGGTACAGCAAATAGTGAATATATGAGGGAAGTAAAATGGATGTCCCAGTTCTTTAGGTATCAATAACATGTCAACCCTGGTTGGCTCTGAGGTCTGCCCCTGGCCTAAAGACAGATGGCCTGGCTTGCTATTCAGGTGTGACTCCTGTGCTGATACAGGGCCTGGCCAGGTAATGTAATATTTATCTGTGGGAAGTGTGTCAACCAGCAGACCAGTTGTGACCAGCATTGCAGGGTCAGCTTGTAACATAAGGTAATTCTCCAAAGTGGGAACATGGTGAGCTCTAACGTTAGCCCTTCTGCTGCTTCAGGACCTTTCTTCTCTCTAGTTTCTCTGAGATATGATATATATGTCCAATGAATATACAAATGGGACTTACAGACTCATGATGGTTGGGCAGCCCAGATCTACCATGCTTAGCACCCACTTTACTGCCTTTGTTTTGAGTGCATGCAGAAGGTAGTCAAGGATCTGTGGCTGGCACATTTTCAATGTCTGTGAGTGTCTTTCTGCAGAAAGAATTATTTTCTAACTATTTGAGACTAGTTTCTTATCTCTTCTGCTGTTTAGGTAGTGCAAAAGGCTGTATGCCAATAAGCAATGTAGCCGTATGGTTTGCTTTACATTGGAAATGTCAGCCAGAAAGGCTTTGAGGATACTCATGTCTACTGTGGCACTCTCTGCATGCTTGTACCCACTCTCTGCATGCTTGTACCCAGGCATGGCCAAGCTGACATTAAGGATTGCAGTAACCTGCACTGTCTGACTCTTAACTGGAAGTATTCTCTGACACCTTGGTAGAGCAACTTTGCATTGCCTTTGGCTGATGCACAGGATAAAAAACCAAAAGAGAAATCCTAGTCAATAAAGAAAAAGGTCTGCCTTACAAGACAGAGATACCCTGCCTTTTGGATTCCATCCGTGATAAAATGAAATGCAGCACTTAGGATCTGAACTCTTTGGGGATGAGTGTATCTCCTCACTGCAGGATCATGTGAATTGCACACAATTTCCTTATTCTGCTCTGTCTTAGGACAGAGTGTGAGGAAGCAGCACAGGTTTTTGCATTCATATTAGGTAAGCTTTATATTATAATGGAGATTAAAAAAAAAAAAAAAAAAAAAAAACACAACAGCAAGCTCATTCAACCCAAGGTCCTGACTCATGACCCTTTTGTAATTCCACTGATTCCCATCTTTGTTCTCAGAGTGGTCGGGATCCAGAGAGGCAAGATCCATTCAAGAAAGCGGTGTCAGTGCATAAGTGTAGTTACTTCAATGATTAGGTACACTTCCTGCATACCAAAGAGACCCTAAAACAGGAAAGCTTTCATTGCCAGAAGTTAAAGTGCCTTTAATATTTATTATACAGTTAATATGCCTCTTCAGAAAATCCTTTGAGGGAAATAACAAAGATCAATAGAGGCCTGATGAATCCTAAATGGAGAAACTAAAAGAAGTATTTATATTTCTGTCTATGTATCTCCTGGAGATGACAGCAAATCTGCAGGCATATTATAGCAAGGGCCAAGGGTATTCTGTGGAATTAAAGGAAAGGGAAGACATTTTCAAGCACAAGAACAAGACTGTGCACTACTACAATGTTAATTAATATGCAAAGCATCAAACTACACATCTGCCCTTCCAGAAACAATGTGCTTACAGAAATAATGAATAAAATACTGGCTTATTTATCAAAATACTGTGCATAAAATTCACCAAGAACATGATATCTGTAAGAAAATATCAAACTTCTACTGCAGGAAAATGAATGACCTATACCTTTTCACTGTGTCAATACTAAGGTGAGTTTATTTCTTTGGATAACATTTAATTCTGAAAAAGAACAAGAAAAACAAAAAAAAAAAGAAATCACTTGGGAGATAATCAAATTGTAAATAAAAAGTTGAGATGCACTGAGTAATTATAACCCCTCAAGGAGTCAAAAATTCTCTGCTTCTTTATTCACCTGCAGAAAAAGGTGCACTGTTTGACAGCCATTTGTCATAAATCGCATTCAAATCACAGTTGATGCAAAATTTCAGTTATATCAATACCATGCAGTAAGCAAGCAGTAAGGCCAAATAAGATGGTATTTGGCAGAGAACCATAATTATTACAGTCCCAAGTGGACCCTATACTGCTGATGCATACAGCTCACTGATAAGAACTTTTTAGTAACCTTGGATTATGGAACTTGTCACCTACACTATGCAAACTCCACTTAGCATTTAGAATTAGAACTCACAAATGGATTATGTCAGCACAAGGGGGTTTTGTACAATATTATTAAGTTATCCTTGTATAATACCACCATGAATGTGCAAGGAAAATATAATGTGCCATCTTCTATGGAATAAAGTCCTTCAAAAATGGATATTTGCTTCCTCAACTGCTACAAATTTATCCAAATATATCAATATAGCTGTTCAACTCTTTCAGCTTCCCTTGGCTTACATAATTTCAAAAATAACCTCTCTAGACATTTTAAGTGTAAACCTTATTTAGGCATCAGAGGAATCAGATACAGTTTGGTATCTTCAGCTGGCAGCTTGAATCAGAATATGTATGTGCCACCAGGCTGCTTGTCCCCTCTCTATGCTTGACTGGAAACAGAAGGGTCTGCAACTTGACAGAAAATCTTTTTTGCTAAGTTTATTATTGACTTAAGTGGTTCCACTAGGCTTCCATCTGGATCCTGAATGCTTCCCAACACCACCCACTTCTACCTTACAATTTGAAGTTAAATGTTAAAAAAAAATAAGCTGAAATCTGGTGGAAAAAATACCGTTTCATTCCTCAAGACTATTCTACAGAGTTTATGTAGTGCTTATATTTGAATAAATACAATGTGAGCAAAATTTCTCATGAACACTTTATGAGTTTGGTGTCTAAAAAACTAAGATATTTATTTGGAAAAAGATCACACATCTAAAAGTTTCAGGGAACTTTCTCCTGAACCCTCCTGAACATCAATATTTCATCATTAAGCAGAAGTGTTGGCCAAAAATTTTAATGTGCCCATTTCCAGAGAAGCTGGATGCTGAAAATTCCTATAATTTGTAGGAATGCTTTGTAGTGAATATGTCTTGCTAGAAGAGTCTGTTCACTGAAGGCAGTATCTCCAAAAGAGCTGTTAAATTGGCCTGCCACCAAAACGACAAGAAATACATATTTGTTTGTTGTTAGCTACATAATTGTTTAAAAGAGCAACAAGTTGTTAAAATCATTTTAAAAATTCACTGCATATGCAAAATGAAACTGAAATGACTGCTTATAGAGGATGTTTGGCACCAAAGTAAAAGTTATTTTTCAGAACTCTGAATTTAAATGGTCTTTTGAAAACCTATCCTTCAGCCGTTGATGTAGACTTTCAATTTTTGTCATTTTGTAAAAACTTCATGGGCTATGCCACCTACCTCTCATATTCTACCTTTTATTTGAAACACCCTGTTTAAATTAGGAAGAATCAACAGATGATTATCTGCCCATTAAATCAAATCTCTTGGCACAGAGTAATTCTAGCTTCTTGGCAGCATGTTATTTATACAGAAAGAAGTTGGCAATAAAGAATAGTCAACCATTACAGTTTCAGCATCTGAAATATCTGCAATAACTCTTGATATGAAATATTAAGAGATTGGATGTTTGCTTTATTTATTGAAGTACCCCCCTTGCTGAGGGAATACTCTCAAAAATTATTGTTTAATGCAGCACATTAATTAAGTTCTACCTAAAAATCCTGTATCCTAGAATTCATGATTTATTTATTTTGGTTGTATGATTTATGTAGCAAAAAACAGTTGGATGTCTTTCCTTCTCATTTCATCCCAACAGTGGTTTTATTGTATTCTTCTTTCATTACATAAGTCTATAAAGTAATCCCTGTTGATTTAAAGACAATGGTAGATGTATGGTGCTCATCTAACAAAATTACTTCTTTAAGGAAAAAAAAAAAGATAAATTGCTTTGTTTGGAGTATTTGTTCTATGAATATAAAAAATTTTAATGTAAAAATAAAGTTAACAGAGTTCTACTGGGTTTCAAAATGTTTTTGAAACTCGCAGACACAGTAGCAAACCGGACTAGGCTGTGTTGTGTTGGCCTGTGTTGCAGTCATCTCCTCTCATCAATAAGCCACCTGGTTGTTCCTTAAAGCATAAAACAAATAGCAGGCATCTCAGATAACTAGAAATTAAGCGAACTGCTTTGTCATCAAGCAGCATTGTAAGGAAAGGAAAGGCAGAAGGAAGAAAGCTCTGTCTTTACAGTATTTACAGCAGTGTGGCAGAGTAACCATATATCGTCACTAATACACATCAACAAAAACCATTTTAATAGAAGCATAAATCAAAAGATAGAAATAATTTACAATACATGATATGGACTCTCGTCAAATATTTTAGACTTATTTCAAACCATAAAAAATACTGGTTTTGTAGCACAAAAAAAAAATCACATTTTTTCCATTTTACATGGCTACATTAGGTGTTTAGAAACATTACTGAGAGATCCCACAGAAATATCGAGTATTGTTGATTAAAATTGTTTAAGATTGAATATAAAAGGTAGGATTACATGGAAGAAGGTGTAAGGAATTTGTATCTAGTTCACTTTCTAATAAAGAAGAAAGAAATTAAATAGTAAAGTTTTTCTCTACTCCTTCTTGATTGTTTGTATGATGCAATGATAATTGACATTTGCCAAACTGCTTTCTATGGAAAGACAGATTTTGCTGCTTACCTGTCTCAAAGAGAAGAAAACACTAATACCATGGCTGTCTCCCTTTGAGCACTGATCATTTCTTTTTGATCAGAAAGTGACAGAAACATTTTAGAGAATCCCTGCCTGCACCCCTACAAGGTAGCAAAGGACTGAAGACTAAAACAACCTGAGAAAGCTGTCTTTGCCAGAACAGAGCCAAACAGGTACTAATTTGAGAAAATGTCACAATAAATTTTCAAAGCTTTCCTTAAACTCTGAAGTTTTGAATGCCAATCTTTGAAATATTTTCAGGGAGAATGCTTTCCAGATGATGTCTTATCAAAATTTCAGAAAATCAGAGACTTCAAAAAAAAAAAAATCCTCTGACATCAAAGTTCATTTTGATATATTCAAAGTTCTTCAGATTTTCTATTGTTAAAACAAATATTTTGTCTAAACTATATCCCTTTTTTAAAAATCACACAGGAAAAAATACTATTCCTAGTTATAATGGTTGTAGATGTGGTACAGTGAGGTTTTGGCTTAAGAGGAGGAAAGCTTCAAGATTTGTTTGAATTTCAATCCTTCTGAAGTGACTATAATTCTGATCAAAGGAGCATAGAGGAACAAAGGAAACACAGGAAAGTGATAGATGGGTTTGGCCCCTCCATTCACAGCCGTTTGCAAAGAGGATTTTGAGATCACAACTAATCTACAAACAGTGTCTATCTAGAGCAAGACCCTTTTAGTATTTGAAGAGAAAGGAATCAAGAGGGGTATAATTAGAATGTTAAACTGATGCAGGTCATGTCAGTAGCAGCGCAAATAGTTTGCTTAGACCTGCAGTAAGATTGATCTCACAGTAGGTATCAGAATAATTGCATATATTACTGAGGAGGCAGAACACCGACATACTTCATTCTAAATATGAGCCTCTTGTCAGGAGCTCAAGTGTATCACATAACTTTTATGGTTGCCATAAGAAACCATCAGTCTTTCAAAAATAGAAGATTACAAGAAATTATAGATTACTGAAAATAAGTAAAAAGGTTCTTGATGAAAAACAATAATAATTTTTTTTAAAAAAATAGAGTTGTCTAAATGAAAACTTGAATGGAGCATGCAAGAAAGTTCAAATATGGAAAAAAGAGAACTCCAAATAAGAAAGCTATGAAGGAATAGTTAGATGTGATAAGGAGTCATCAGCTACATCAGTGAACAGTTTGAGACATTTGAATGGAAAAACAACGGACATACCTAGAGATGTTCAATGCCCAGTGAGAGAACTTGCCAAATACTTGAAGGCAGGAATGGTTTTGTAGTCAAGTACTGTTAAAAGAATATTCTAACAGCACATAAAAGATATTCTAATCACCACATCTAATTACAAAGAGCAATAAAGCTCTAAAATGGCTGAAATGTCTTACGTATAAACAAGGATAGTTAACAATCAAATTGAAGGCTGCTATCTTGACAGATGATGTGTATTAGGACAATGAAAATTCAGTCCATAGTTTGAATGCTGAAGAGAATTTCAGATCATTGCAAATTTAACATTCTTCAGATTATTGTAAGTTTAGCATTTGTTTTGTGAAACTTCAACTGATTTAAAGTTAAAATTGGTTTAACAAAGTTTTAAAAAAAGTATAGAACTTGAATGTCTCCTTCTGTCTTCAGCTCAGCCCAGCTCCTACATGCATTTTAAAAATGAATTTTCAGAATTTTCAGAAGCAACTCTACCCAAGTTTGGTTTACTGAAACCAAGACACCCTCAGTGCACGTTTTTGTTTAGAATTAGAAAATCTGTGCTTTCTGCAAGAGGGTACAGAAAGTAGTTTTTAAACCCAGAGGTTAATGGAATCAGAAGTGAGTCTACAACACAATAATAGGAGAGTACTAGTAATTTAACATAAGAGCAGCATTTCCATAAAGCAAAACCATTGGTGTTCAAGCCCCTGCATCCAAATGGTGCATTTTGGGGTGGAATCTCCAACCAGTTTTTTTCTTGTGTCTTGGAATAAATGTTCCTAACCTTCATGTGCCATTCAAATAGCTTCAAAACAGCTTTGTTTTGGACTTCTCTCCACCGGATTTGGAGCACATTTTGTGACATCTGACAAAAGGATCTGGGTCTGGTTTTGAAAAGATCTGGGACTAGTTTGCTTTGCAGAGAATCAAGTTTGCATTCAACAAAACCATTCTGCAAACAGAATCAAGTTACCAGGGTGACATTCAAGGAATTAATTTCAAAAAGTTAATATAACTCCATAACGAAACACAGATGTAGATATAGTGATATGTCTGCACCAGATAAGATTTAGAATCATAGAATCATTGAATCTTTTAGGTTGGAAAAGACCTCTAACATCACTGAGTTGAACCATCAGCCTAATACTATCAGGTCCACCACTAAACCACATCCCTAAGTGCTGCACCTACATATCTTCAAAATATCTTCAGGGATGGTGACTCCACCATTTCCCCAGGCAGCCTGTTCCAATACCTGGTAACCCTTGCAAAGAAGAAATTTTTCCTAGTATCCAATCTAAGCTTCCACTGGTAGTGCTGGAGGCTGTTTCTTCTCATCCTGTCACTTGTTACCTGGGAGAACAGACTAAGCCCCACTTTGCTACAATGTCCTTTCAGGTCTCTCCTGAACCTCGTTTTTTCCAGGCTAAACACTCCCAGCTCCTTCATCCATGTCTCATTTACTGGACAAGAGGAAAGACTGGGACACTTAAATTTATCATTGACAATAATAGTCCAGGAGGATGTCAGTCTCACCTGTGCAATCTCTGGCTGAACATACCAAGAGTGTGTAGAGCTGAAGAACTTCATAATAAGGAAACTGGCGTGTCTGCCTTCAAAATGTGGGGAAAAAAATCTGATTTACAGCTAGGCAGCTATCAGAGTACCCAAACGAAATTCCTCTAAAAGAAACTGCTTTAAAAAAAGGAACATTATGATCAGGATGGGATGTCCCACAGGCAGGCCAACAAGACTCAATACTCTCAGGCACACGGTGTGACTCTTGGGGATGGTCCTTTACAGGGCCAGGAGTCAGACTTGATAATCCTTGTGTGTCCCTTCCAACTCAGCATATTCTGTGATGCTGTGAAGACAAAATGACCAGACAAAATGATGACTGAGCATCAAAACATTTTTAAAAAGGCTTGTTGGTTTCTTCCTGAAAGTAGGCAATGGAGTAAAAAACTAACAAATATTTCTCACTTATAGTCAACCCCAAAAGTCCAATTCATTTGTCCTGCAAGAAAAGTATCACTGTGGGTCAGGAGAATTAAACTGTGCCAACTAGTGAAATGGTACCAGAAACACCAGGTGAAGAAATATAGGATGGGATCTTTCAGCTGAAATACAATTATAGAATTGACAGAGGACCCAAACCAGGCACATTAGACATACTATATTGACTACATGAAAGCTTTTGACTAGGCAGGTCAGCCAAGATCATTCAACTCATGGAGCAATAAGTAGTTCCTTCTAAAAGCTGAAAAAAAAGCTGTAATCAATGCCCATTAAAGACTTTTTGAAAAAAAAATATCTAGAGGAGGAAAATTTCTAATTTATCATATGCTTTTATAATTATAAGGCATTGAAAGAGCACCACAACTCCAAGGCTCAGAAGGTGCATGCAGATAAGCACAGCTAACTTGTTACCACCAGCAAACTTCTGAGTGTTGCTGGATGAGTTGTTCATTGTTCTAGGGTAATAATTACCTAGTGAATGATTGCAGGATAAAGCTGGAAAATATACTACCCTGGAGAGAGAATAAAATGTGCAAGAATGCATTAGAAACAGCATAAAAAGCAAGTCTTTTGGTGTTTCACAGACTATCTGTCACAGAAATCACTTGGGCTCTGGTGCAAATTGACAGCTGCAATGTAAGAAGCAAATAGAATAGAAGAGAGTAGATAATCATTTTTTTAAAGATGGCCTTGATGGCCACAGACATGCTCTGCATTGTTAGCTGTGTCGCTTGATTAAATCCCATTTGCAACCATCCTGTTGCTGTGCTGCTACTGCACTTCTCTATGGCTCAGGGAGATTTCTAAGGCAAGAAAATCGCTGGGATTTCTCCGCCTGGCTTGAAGAGACAGGATAATCGGCTTAACCACAGATCACTCAGAAGAGAAGAGTAGAGACTCGTGCAAAAACTACAAGCAAATGCTACTGTGTTCCTGGATTCACAGATTCAAAGTGTCTCCCAGTTTTGTGACACTATTGCTGACAATGATACCAGAAGGGATAAATATAGATCCCTTCTACATTTTATGTACGTTTAAAATCTAATTGCTAAACTCACTCTTTGCACAACACAATAACTCACAAACTATTGGGTCCTAATAAATATCAATAACTCCTGCTGTCCCAGTAGGTTGTTCATTCTGTTGATGATATGTTAAATACAAATAGAATTGGTTCTCATATTTTTGAACATTTTTCAGAAGCCTCCTATCTGTAGCATCATGTATATATTTTGATTAGATATTTCTTCTTGTCTATTTCTTATTAGATTTTGTTTCCTCCTGTGTGATTTAATTTATTTGCTTTATTTATGTATGATCAAATATTGGTGAAGTTCTGCTTTCTCTCCTGCCAATGTAAATTAGGAACAACTCTGGAAATTAGATTGATACTGACCCCTCTGAGAGGAAAATTTGGCCATTTCTACATAAGTTAACTATGTTTAATTGATCCACAGCTGTAGTGCAAACACTCTAGGAACAAATTTTCAATACTGTTTTCCTATCTAAGCATACAGATGTAATTTACAGATTTCTTTCAAGATGTAGACAGAATTAAAGAACTTATTTCGTTATGTAGTGGACAACCTACTCTCTTAGACATTTGTAAATCTTAGGCAGCCCTTTGCCAGATTTTTAGTCATGAAAGACTTCAAAATACTGAAACTCTGCCATTCTTGCCCCAGATTCTTGCAGTGTAAGTAAAGAGAAGGATGTTGCAGGCCTCAGGCTGTGTGCTGGATTTTTTCCCATTCAACAAAAAGAACTCTGCATAGAGATGTGTTTCTGGCTGGAACAGACAACAGACCTTAGCTCTTATGCTGGGGAACCAATGCACTCCCTAAGGAGTCCTTAAAGCAATGTCATCTCCTGTCCTGCACTGCTACAGATGGAGTTTCATTTCCATAACTATGGGCAGGCCAAAAGCATCGGGCAAAATTTTCAAGCCTGAAATTCTCCAGTAGCCTTTGTGACATGAATTTTAGCATCAGAAAGAAAAAGTGGGTTTATGTTCCATATATTGGAATGAATTGATGGCCTCATACACCAGATTGCCTGCTGAGACTGAGTGGCAGGGGCTGTTGTCCACAGGGGCTGCATCACCACAGAGTGGGACCGTCTTTCATTTTGCTTCTGCAGACATCTCTCTTTGTGACCTTCAAAGCCTCAAAATGCTACGTGGTTATAAAAGGTTCTTAAATGGTCCTTCCTCTTGCCCACATCTTCACAAAGCTTTTATTTCAGTGCTGTGATAGGATTGCAGTTTTATCAGCCCAAGCTTTATTCCAGCAGTAACTTTTAAAGAGTTATAACTAGGCCGTGTTTCCCCAGCTCCTGTAATCCTCTACCACAAAAGAAGTGATATAAATGAGGTACATTATTATTATATATTACCACAAGAACCAACATTATAATTAGGTACTGTATCCACTTTGTAATCACTATGGCTTTAATTTCCAATCAAAAGCATCAAAGTCTGAAGACAGTGACCCTGCTATTGAACAATTCCTTTTCATTTTCTTTGACAATGAATTTTCAAAGGTAAAACGGGGGCAGGGAGAAATGGTGTTTTATTCTAAAGCTTCTACATAATTATAGCAATTATAGAAACCTTTCATGTGCTTGGTCAGCTTTTACTGCATACGTTTAGCTGTTGGTTAGAAGTGTCTCTGAAAGTTATAATGCGTTTGGGGCACCAGAGTCTGTCCCACCATTATAAATACCAGCTAGGCAGACTAATGATTGCAGAGCGTAGTGGAAAAGGTTAGTAATAAATATGGAGGGTGTTAGTGCAGGTAACATAAAAGGAATGTAGAAATCTACTTCAGCAAATTGCTGTGTGCTATTTTACCTGTTTCTTTTTCTCTCTTGTTATGAGCAGTATTAAAGTAGCCCCTAAATGCTGCAGTAAAGACTCAGGCTTTGTAGTACTGGATATTCAGCAAATGCAAAAAGCAGCCTTGCCCTAGGTTTGCTGCCATACTGTACCCCAAAGATCTAGAACACAGAATTGTGTAAGTGGAGAAGGCGCTTCTGCTGTAAACCACTTATTTGAGTAGATTGAATTATACCAAAATACCTGAAATTCTTATTTTTTCACTAATATAATTGTGTGTCCCCTATCCCAGGGCTTTTTCTGATGTACATATGTTAACAAGACCTGGAGGAAATCTGAGTGGCAGAGAAGTGTCCAGATTTCTGTGTAAATAGATTGGGCAGTCAGAGTAGGTAGGATGGTGAGAAGCAGAGAAAATCAGATCTGCCATGGGCCACAGAGCAGAGGCTTCCCAGTCCTGGTACCAACAGAAATGCCAACTGGCTGAAACACTTCAGAGGGATTTTTTATCAAATGAAAAATCCAATGTATTTTCTTAAGGATGGAAAGCAAAGCAGAAAGAGATGTTTCAGCCTGCTCTCCTCCTTGGAGATGAGAGCAACTGAATGGAAAGGATTATGTGACTACAAGAACTGCAGCCAAAGAAATGCTGGTTGGGGACTGTGAATCAGTCCGAGTTGTTCAATAAGCAATGGAGTTCACTGCTCAGTTTAAATGGCTGAGTAAGCTCTGGAGCTGCTGAATTGAGTCCTCGCAGTGTTTTCAAAGCACAAAGGTTTTTTTGTTATCATTATCAATATCATTTTGTTCTGAAATTTATCTACAAATTAGTTAAAAGTTAAATGTCAATATGCTATGGTCTCATTTTCCTTTGACTCATCTCTTTATTTTTAAGATTCTGATTTTTCAGTCTCTTTTGAGATGGAAGTTTTTACTCTGCATGTTCTTTCAGAAAATAAAATCATTGCTGCCTGGTTCTGCTCAAAGATCTTGTTTGCTTAAAGACAACATTTTGCAAACAAAATTAAAGCATCATATCCTACCCAGAAAATTTTACTCATACTTGATATCATTCAATTCCTGCAAAAGTCTGTGATTAACATGAAATAAAAAGACAATATTTTGAGACCAGATACATAGTTTAGTGTTTGATACACTAGATTGTTCTGTCCTACTAATCCTATTTTCTTAATATTCTTAATATTCCCTACTGATATTGTTAGCCATATATCTAGTCTTCAAGGTGGAAGCTGAGAGGAAGTCTTGCATGTCATGTGTGCCTACCTGTCATATGCACTGTGCCTTATTGATATTAAATCCATCCGTCATAATCTTCACTTCCATTTCTCTTTTTATCTCATTCATTTTCCTCCATCATATTGTAACCTCCAACCATCTTTTCCTTCATAAGTTTCATGGCACTCAGGCATTTTGGTCTGTTTTCCTGACCTTTCATAATAACTTCCATCATACCAGTTTCCTTCATAATATTTTCTCTGTCACTGATGCTCTCTCTCAGGCTTTGTTATTTTCTTAGCCTTAAAAAGGTCTCAGAAGCCTCTGAATGGGAATGAAAAAGAGAAAGAAAAAAAAAAAAAGGAAAAGGTAGGGAGGAAGGGTAAAAAAAGGAAAATGTGGAGAAAAAGTAAAAAGAAATGAGAAAAGGGTAAAAAAGAAATGGAAATACATATTCCAAGAACTCTCTTTACACATTTACTCCACCAGCTTTGTTTCTGAGTGCAAATCCTTTGCTTATGTAATCTAATTTCCACATGAATTTCTCATGGATTATGCCCTCCCTTGGCTATTATTTTTTTTCCTTTTATTTCAAATAGTTTTTCTGCAATGTCTTCAGAAACTACTTTCTCCACAACTTCAGTTTTCCAACACTTTTGACCCAGGCAAAAGCAACGTTCTGCACAAGGCAGTGTATGGTGTTTTCATGGGCCACTTGGGCTGCTTGTGTGTAGGGTTGCTTGTGCAGAGTCAGGGCTGCCTTGAGCCTATTTTCAAAACCCAAATCATTCAACTTTGAGGAATTTTATGGCTCTGTGAGTTCCATACTATCACTGTAACTGGTGTTATAATGATTAGTGGTGCAATTATGTGTATATTTGTTTCTAAAGACAGCACCTATATTGACTAAGTTTTGCTGTCCCGTAGCATCTCCCAGTGTTAAAAATTAGAGAACAATTTAATAACAAAGGGAGTAAAATGTAAACAATTGCTACAGATTGTTTCTCCCAAGAGCTTTTCTCAGGTGTATAGAAAATGCCTGCAGACCTTTCCATACAATAAGGGGAAGGTCCACAGGCTTTCCCATCATTTAGGTGTCTCCCATACCATCCACACTTGTGAGCACATCACAGAGAGTTGGGACCATGGAGAGAGCAGGGAACTGCTCTGATACACACCACATTCAGTCAAAATCTGAATCAGAAGAGACCCTTCTAAATCCATCCAGAGGGTCTCAGGATTTCCATAATAAGTCTCAAAGCTAATAAATCTGTTAAATCTTGGGTGAATTAACATTTTATTTTCCTTCCTCATTACAAGAATATATGTGTTAATATCCATACTGTTAAATGAGTTTTTTATCACTCCATGAATTTTTTTGCTTGGATAATGTTTTGGGCTTGATCCAGATGCCTGCACAACTTGGCCTTTTTTCATACAGAGAAAGATTTACTTTCCCAGGCCTAGGTACTAAATCCTTAAATGATGATTTAAGTGGAAATTTACTATCATGTTAGATCGCTATTAGAAGCGTCATTCTCATTCAAAGTATCCAGGAAAGTACAACTTTAGAAATGAGCCATGCCATTGACTAGAATTATAGACCAGTTTTGTGCTGCTATTTATAGCCGTGCAGGCTCCTGAAGTCAGGCAGTTCTTTTTTATTTAATGGCTCTTTCTAAGAATTTCACAAGTACTCACTCTGTGCAAATGGTTACTCTCACAAAGGATATGATATGGGTGCATGGGAAAAGATGCTCCTCTGGGCTGTTTGATTATTAGATATCTTAGTGCTCATCATTTACTGGACATCAGCATCATGCTAATGCTATGTAAATCCAAGGCTTATAAAAGTTTGGATCATTAGGGCTATTTTGGTGAACCTTTATGAAGATGCTCCAGGGATTCACTTAGCCTGTTATTTATCTTCTGATGTCTTAAAAGGTCGATCAGTAGCAAATTAGTGAGTGTAAATTACATTGCAGAAGCAATAATTAAAACATTCTATACTGAGACCCAATGCAACAAAGACCATAGAGGATCATAAGGCACAGTGGTGACACTGGCCTGGGTCTGAAAATCAAAATGCACTAATCCATAAATTTAATTTTCCCATGTGACATATAATTTTAACAGAGGTATTTACAATGTGGGCACCCACACCCATTACAGAAAATATTAAATATATTTTCAGCCAAGACTCCCACACACACCCTCCAAATCATTAGCATTTCATTTCAAATTCATATGCTGCTTTCTTCAAGCCTCAAGATTAGAGTCAAACCACTCATCCAAAGCAAGAAGAATGTTAGTTAACCATTTGAATCAAGATATTTCATATTCATTTGTTTTCCAATTTTTAACTTTTCTTTCCGGTACACCCAGCCTTTGTCCAGAGATTTTTTCTAAATTAATTCTTTCATATCCTGTAAATGGATTGTTTAAAATCAGAAATAGAGATGTACCTGTCAATATTCCTGTCATCAGGTGAAAGCAGTGTCACACCACTAATGAGGTCTATAGTACCCACCCAGAAAATGTACATGAATTTCACAATTACCCTTCATTTAAACTTTTTAGCTGCTGAACAAAAACTGCTAAAAAAAAGAGCAGTCATTTCATCTTCACATACATAGAAAAGACCACCTATTCTAATTGTGATTTAATAAGACTGATACTTTTTACAAAGGAAAAAATAATT
The DNA here is from genome assembly GCA_013400415.1 of Scytalopus superciliaris. Taxonomy (NCBI): domain Eukaryota; kingdom Metazoa; phylum Chordata; class Aves; order Passeriformes; family Rhinocryptidae; genus Scytalopus; species Scytalopus superciliaris. Next base: position 399,170 of record VXBX01004433.1, read on the forward strand.
TACAGTGGAAAAATACAGTAAGTTAATAATCAGCATATCTTGTAGAGCGCAGAACATTACAAGCTTAGCTTTATTGCAGGAAAAATCACTTATAACAGTACCAAGTTGTCTGGTGCTAGGACACTACATAAAGCTGCTGCTGATTCATGCTGGTTGACAGCATGACCTGCTGGGTCTTACCAGCTTCAATTCAAGTGAGTACTTTAACTCAAGTACTCTCCCTCAAAGGCAGAGGAAATCAGGATACACAAAGTTCAAGGCCCTATAGGCACCGCAGAGAACTGACAAAACCAAGCTGAAATCCAAGCTGTGCCAGAACCAGCGTCATGGGGTAGAGGCACATGGTGAAGTCCCCCACCCTGGTTCCATTTGATTTCTTGTGCTCTTCATCTATGAGGAATATCAGACTGAGGTCTGCCTGTCATGCAGGTAAATACCAGTGCTCTTATCTGTTTTCTCTTGTTAATATGCAGAGATGTTTCTGTACTTCTGAATTATTTGCAGCAGAAATATGCTGATGCAATTTGTCTTCTGTTCTTAAAGCTTTCATTTTCCTCTCTTTTATTTATGTTATAGTACCTCTGTTTCTTCCCTGTTCAGTAGACTTTGTCTGAGATGAGGACCTCTGCAATTAGAAGGGCTGGTTGAGTAGTTCTGCAGTACAAGACTGACTGTACAGCTCCTCATCCAGAAAAAAATGTGTTTGCTAAGATCCAGACACATGCTCTTGACCCAGATCTGTATGAACTATTGTTTCTGTTATTTGGGGGGGCCTTTTTTGGTGAAGTTTCTGCTGGGTGATGAAGGAGATGTACTTTTTTCCACTTTCTGCTTTGCACCTCCTTCTATCAAAGTGTTTCAACCTAATTCCTAAAGTTTTCCCGTGTGTTGCTCTCACCACAAATAGTATATTTTTCTCCTCAATCTCCAGTCCACTTTTGTTATTCCTCTGATAATGAACAGAGGTTACGATCAACACTTTTTGACATCCACATTTGTCCCCTTGATTTTTAATATTGCAATATAAGATTGGGGTCAATGGCATGGAACACTATAAATTCACAGTAAGGGACTGTCTATTTAGCTACGGACTCTTTCAGATCCAGTTAAGGGAAGCAGTAGCAGAAAGTCAACCAGACAGCCAAGGTCACAGTCAAAAAAAATAGGAATTGAAAACTTGATTTGGGGATCCCAAGATAAAATCATGAACAATTTTCAGTAATTTAGTGCTTTGTAAAACCAATGTGAGGTGATTTTAGCAATCTGTTCTTGGTGGTGGTCTCCTGAAACCTTGAGCTATCAAATCTCACAATTTCATTGCCAGTTATAAGTTGGCTTTTTCATGTACTCTCTTAGAAACGCTCATCTTCTGAGAATGGTGATAATCTTTGATAATTTCAGCAGACATTTACAAAATAATAGAACTTTTTACTTCTGGTGGAAACGAGATGTTCAAAAAGCTGAATTTTGATGAATCCAACACTGAAATTGAAAAAGCGTGTATGTATTCCAAAAGTTGCCTGCATTATTATTTCATAATAATTTTAATAACTGATATCTGTTTGCAAGTGTTTAAGGTGCTAATATTGGAGTATATTTTAAAAGTACTGAAAGCTGAGACAAATTGATAATATATCAGCAAAGCTGTTACAAAACCCCAGAAATTTTAATATGAGATGGATTGTAAACAGGAAATCACATTAGTAGTTTTCCCACACAGTGGTGGTATAGATTCACCTGGAATGTCAAGTTTTAGGACCATTGTGTCAAAAAATATGTGAAGGACATTCAAGAGATGTCAATTCTCTGAGAGAATTGGGATTGCTTAGCTTAAAGAAGCCAGAAACAGGGTTTCTTTCAAGAAATCTCCAACTACATGAAAGGATGATGATAAAAATAATCTATTTTTCATACCCATAGTCTATATGATAAGGAGAGAATAAGGTAAGGAGCAATAGATTTAAAACTGCAGCAACATGTAGATAAAATGGAAATTGACACTAGAAGACTAGTGAAAGTTTTGACTAGTTTTCTGTGAAAGTCTTCAAAGACAAATCAAGCAATCGTCACCATTTATATGAACATGATCGTCCTATATCTTGAAAAATGGAGCTGGATCAGGTGAGCTGATTCTTTTTAATATTCTGCATTTTTCTAGCATACTGTTCTATGCTTCACTTGGAAGACTTTCAAACCAATTCAAATATGTTGAAAGAACCAATGGAGAGAAGAAATTTCAAAAGCCTTTGGCCTTTTAAGAGGGAGGAGGAGAATGCTTACCTTGCTCCAAGCACAGTGCTGGACAGAACAGCATTCTTCTGTGTATGGTATTACCAGGACAAGAGTACCTTATGGGAGGATGTTAGCAGCATCCTTCATTATTCACTCCTCAATAATGCTGTAACAAGGAGGGTTTTATGTTATCATTCTTTTCTTTCTCTCATATCTCCTGTTTTCAATCCTGTCTCTTTATTTGTTATTCACTATTCCCTTTGAAACACTTTGAAACACTGAATTTCCCAAACAAGATGCTGTTCCTTCTCCTGTGTCGATCAGAAGGCCGAAGGAAAGTAATAAAAAATCCCCTGTTTTCAGACGTGTCCTGCTCTCCTTGACTTCAATAGGAGTTGTACATGCATTTGAAATGAAGCTGTCTTGTTTAAATAGCAAAAGCGTGCGCAGGTGTTTGTTTGCTAAGCAAAGAACCTGGAAGTGAGAAGCTGTCTGACTGCATGTCCTCTGCAACTTTATTGTAAGAGCAGATTTAAAAACTCTGCACCAGGGCCTGTCATGTACCAGGCATTTCAGCCACTGAAGAAAAGTTATCTCCTTCATACAAAAATGTTGTGTAGTGAAAAGAGTTTCAAAAAATGCATGTACCATTAGCTACACTCTTGAACACTCCTCTTTCTTAAGATGAAGTAGTCTGTGCTTTATAGCAACAGGTAAATTACAGCCTCTTCCAGTGTTTGTTATAATGAAAACCACGAGTTCTTTTAGTGTCTGTTTAGACACATTACATCACAGCACTTTCTATGGAACATATCTCAATTTAATTTCTTAAGAGGAAAAAAACAGGTTTATGAGGCACATTTCAGACAGAATTTGAACTTGGATACCTGAGTGTTAACAGCAACATGGTCTTCCTTCTTTAGTTCATCCATGAAAACCTGATCCATGCTGGCCTACTCTACTCTGCCCTTTATGTACCTTACATAAGTACAGTGCAACATGAAAATAACTGGACTGTATTTGTGGACACCATGTCAGTGAAGACAGTGTTGCTTTTCAATGCTTCTTTGAGTATCTTCTAAATACTTCAATTCATGAAATGTAAACCTTACAGTAAGTAAATCTGCATTACAAAGGCATTGTTAACTATTCCTCATGAATGAAGGCTTGGGGCTTTTATTTGGATTCTGACTGCAATTTCATAATTTTAATTCTAATTATCTTTTTTCACTTCATTTAACACAAAACACTGGCACAATTTATTTTACCATTGAACTATTTGAGATAAATATATACCAGCTTTCTCAAAAGAAATATTTTTAAATTATCCCCTTTTGGAAATTCTTCTTAATAATGTAGTTGTTCTGTGATTTCCTCCAGGTATCCACTCCAACGACAAATAAACACTGTATAAATGCTCAAGGCCACTTCACAGCTTCTAAAATTAATAATTTTTAAAATGCCTCTAACCAAATTTTTCTTTTGCAATAACATTACTCAGATTCTGAAAAAATAAAAAGGTAAACTAATTTGTTTTGTTTTTTTTTTCTCCAGGCTGATAACTCCCAAGTCCCTTGGCCAATCCTCATAAGATTTCTGCTCCAGACCCTTCACCAGCTTTGTTGTCCTTTTGTTCGGAGCACTCAACACGCTGCAAGGCACTCCAGAGCTGGTTTCACAAACACACGTGGTGGGCTTATTTCATCTTTTAAAAAGTATTAGTCATTGGAACAGATAGCTGCTCAGACACTATTAACTCTGGAAGTAAATATATATTTTTAAGTAGTTAATCTAGGTATTTCCAGTATTAGGTGACAGGTCATAGGGATTTTCTGGTTTTAATTTAATTTCATTAACTATTTTTGATTTAACCAACTCATCTACACCAGTACTACAATAGGTACTTGAGTGTTCTCCTTGTATCTAGTCCATTATATTTGGATGAAAATACTTCGGATTAGGAAGTGAGTCAAGGATGCCATTTTCACAGAAAAACACTGGTATCTTGATAGTCACTGATGAATAAAAGTCACAACCTGGAAGCCATTGTGAATGCCAAACAACCAGAATGAGAAGAATTCTGTCACAGGAAAGATTTCTTAGTGTAAGTTTCAGTTATCAATGTGGCATTTCCATTTATTCTATTGTCTTTTAAAAAAGAAAAAAAGACACTGTCAGATCCAATTTGAGATCATAATTAGAATTTTTTTATGTCAAGATTCTGAAAATGTTTGAAGGCTAAATAAATGTCCACAAATATGCAACAAATATTTAATAAATGTTTGTATTAAATATGTATTCATTCCCCAAGGGAAATTTTTAATTACAATAAAAATAGTTAATTAAAGGCATAAATATAAAACTAGCTGTACTTTCAAACAAATAGGCTTGAAAGGAGCATTGGTGCTTTCTCATAATCCTATTTTAGGTTTATAAAATAACAGCAAACCTCTTGATGTGAGATTTCAAAATTTAAATACCATTAATTTAAATTGCTCTTCTCTTTTCCCTACTCTTGCTCCTCCTATCCAAGGCAGTATAATTAGCATTAGCCAAATAACATAAAAGAACATTCTCTATATATTTCCATTTTCAAATGCCAACAGATGTCTTCTTTTCCACATTGCTGCTGCAGCTAAACACCTTCGACATGTTTATTAAATATTCTATTGTCTCAAACCTATTTGCTTTCTAATCTTTCTCCAAGGATAGACAGACATGCACTGAAATGTTGTGTGCTGATTATTTAGGTTTATTCCACTGTGTTACATTATGGTAATCTGTATTTTAAACATAGAACGGAAGTTCAAAGAATGGTACCTGGTAGGGTATCATAGTTTTATTCCTTATTCCCATTCTCAATCTGCAAGCCCCAAAAATGAATTCTCAAGCTGAGTGTAGCTTTTTTTTTTTTTTTNAAGGGTGGGGGTTAGACTAAAATGAGCTTCTATTTTCCTCTTCTATTAACAGAGGGAAAAGTTTCCCCCAGCTGGTTTCTAAATATGCACAGCCACATCTCCTTAAATCCCAGCCATGGAAAGCTGCTGGAAATATGAGCCCATTCTGTCCACAATTCCAGCTGTCCAAAAGCCTCAGGACTATCTCAATGCTAGAAGACAAAATATCTTATATGAAGAGGTGAAACTTATCAGCTCAGATTCAGAATGACATTGGCATCGCCTCGTATTTTTTGTCTGCCTGAGGTCTGGCCAGTCTCTGGTCTCTGCACTGGAGCACACACTGTGTGACTGCACAGGGAACAGCCTGAGGAAGAGTGTTGAACTTGGATATTAATTCCTGAGTTTACAAGCTTTTGATTAGCATCACTGCTCAAGTGATCTTTCTGCTTCTTTTTGGGTTTCCTGATCTTGTTCTGCAAAAGCCTGAAATCGTCAACCTGTTCAAATTAATAGCAGCTTTATCAGCCCATTATTTCTAACATCTGGCTAGTAATGCAGAGCAATAACTGTTAGGTAATAACGTCAGTTTCTGATTAGAAAAGCTAATATTGTACTAGCAATAAACTTTGTTCACACTGCAGAAAAGATGCATCTGTCAAGAGATTTGGGAAGGACTCTGCAGTACCCAAAATAAACAAGCCAAAGGAAACATTAATATTAACACTGGTAGGTTGAAAGTGAAACTCAAACAAAACAGAAACTAAAAAGAAAATTTCATGTTTCCAAATTTTTCATAGCACGTAATCAGCTTCTATCACATTATCCCGTGCAGTGATCACCTCAGTAAGAATTAATGTGACTGTTTTGGGAAAAAGATTGTATTAGTCTGGAATAGGCATTCAAACTCAGTCCTGTCTTAGTCCTTCAGCTTGGGTTCACTGTTCTTTAATTTTTCTCTCCACTTCTGACTTCCCATGTTGAAGAAATTTTCAGGTGAAAGGCATCTGCAGAAGGAGTTTCAAGCCTGAAGGGTTTTCCAGACCTCTGAAATATCAACCTGTTACCCCTGTCAAAAGGGCTTCTGAGGAGTGAAGGCTTTTCATTTCTTATCTTAGATCTAGTAGAAATTATTCAATTTTATAACCAGGTTTCCTCTGGCTGATGCTAGAAATAAAAGCAGTTTAAAATTCATGAGGGGCATCTGACTGTTTTCCATTTCTAGCTGAGTACTGCATTTTGCTCTCTTCAGTCATGCTCAGAACACCAGCGAGCAAAGAAACACTACTGAAATGAATCATTTACTCCAACTGTGGACACAACTGAAAGCTCCCCTAAACAACAGAAATTCATTGCACCATCTCTGCCAGCCTGATGCCTCTTCAGGATCAGAAAACACAATGAGAAACAACAGGGAACTGTAACAGAGATGGGAGAACATTAGGTGTTGGAAGGTTAAGGATAGCAAAACAAACTCACAGCCAAGATGCTTCTGCAAAGGACTGGGTGTCCCTGGATGAGCCTCCTTGAACACAGCACTGTGAACTGCTGAGTACATGAGGGTCCCAAAGACTGACAGAGCTTTATTTTGCAAGTGCTGCAGCTCTTGTTCAGCTCCTAGGGAAGTTTTCTTCACTAGATCTTCTGGATGGATTTTTAAACCTGGTAGTGGTTTCTTTAGCAGATATGACTGCAGTTACATATCTAATAAAAGGATTCTCAGAATGTAGTCAGGCATAACTCTAATCCTGATAAATCAGACTATTAAGCCAAAGATCTGTTCTCTGTAACTGACCTGAGATCAACAGCTGTCTTGTATAGTTGATCTACTTAGGTATTCCACAGTGTCTGAACATCTTTCCCTCTTCAGATGTATTTAAAAGCTCTCTCCTGATCTCTTTTCCTTCTTCTTTAAATTTTGAAGTGTAGGGTTTTTTCACACAGTTCTCACATTTTGGTTGAGCACTTCCAAGTACCTTGCTCTGATTCTTCTGAGTGTTTACTGTTGGTGAGGCTGACTTGAGGCCTCTGGTTTCAAGTCTCTATTAGGGTTACTCACAGCTAAAAAGCACAGGAAGCTTTTGAAATCCTGTTTGTAAAAAAATATGAGTGAAGAAGGAATTTTGGCCACTGTTAGACTGCAGCTTTGAAAATACTGATAGTACTCAAGCAAGCACATGAAAGGCACTGCAGCAAGTCAAATCCTCAGATATTGCCTGGTACTATTTCTTAGTTTGAAGAAAGTATTTTACCTAAAAGAAACTTCTTACAAGAAGGAGGATGAGGGAACAGCAGGGAAAAAAAAAAAAAAAAAAAAGGAAACTAAATTAATTAAAATGGATTCAAGAAAAATGGCTATACATAGCTATCTTCTTGAATGCCTTCTCCCTGGAAAAGTACGACAAAAATGCTCAGGCTCAAATATAGAATCTCTTGAGAATGCTCAGATAAGTGATTGATTTATAATTTATTTTTAATGTGGAAAAGAGATATAAAAAGAAACAACGTTATATTTAAGGCCTGATCTCACACCTGCACCTTTCGGTAGAGGGAATGAGTCAGGGTAACCGTTTCAAATTCAAATGTTAGTTGAAAAGGTTTTGAAAGAGGTGGTAAAATAAATAGTAACAAATGTGTGGGACCAGATGCTACCCATGCAACAGCTTTAAATGAAATAAAATGTAAAATATGTAGTATGTTGCCAATGTTTAAATCAGCCATAATACCAAAGGAGTAAAAGGCAGAAAATGGGACCTAAACTTTAGAAAGAAGGCTATGGAGATTCAAAGAGGTACATGCCAGTAAACTGAACTGGGATATAGGGCAAAATACTTGAAATTACATTAAGAGCAGAGTTTATAGGCATGTGAGTAATGTGATAAAATGATAATTAATCCAAATGACAGATGGATGTTGTGCTTCAGTAGTGCTTGCCAGTTTGCAAGTCATGAACAATGACATGAATCACTGTACAGAAGGTACAATGGGGCATCTGAATTTCCCAAAACTTTCAACATGAACAACAAAAGCTGATCTGGAGGAAAAGCTGCCATGGAATACAAGAGCAGGTCCCACTGTGAATTAATAGCTGTGCTAGAGGTTAGAAGTAGGGATAAGCAGATAGTCCTCAGACTCACAGGGGATTTGGGCTGTTCAAACTACCCATGAATGATATGGAAAGGAAGTAAACAGTGAGAGTGCAAAGTTTTGCATTATAAAATTATTTCTTTGTGAGATGTTGCAGAAGGATCTCACAAGACTGGCTACTAAAATAAGAAATTATATGCAATATTAATATATGCAAATCAATGCGGTCAAAGAAATAAACGTAAGAATAAATAGAAATGGATAAGTGCTAAATTAGCTCCAAAAAGGACCTTGAATTCACAGGGGACAGTGCTATGAAAGTATCTTATCATTGCTTAGGCATCAAATCAGATGAGTATTAGTGAATATGAGGAAATTAATACACACGTCATGACAATGACATCTCTATTAAAGCTATAGGGTACCTTAACTTGCAAGAATATTAAGAGGAATTCTGGTTATCCCATCTCAATAAGGACATAACAAAATTAAAAGCAATTCAGAAAAGAATGATGATGATTAGAGACATGGAGCAGTATCCATATGGAAGTTACACAACAAAATTAGGAGCCACTGTCCTAGGTGAAAATGATTGTGAGAGAAATGCAATAAAGATCTATAAAAGAATTAATGGAATAGAGCTGTTGAGCAGTGCAATAGCTATTCATTTCTCATACAACAGGAGCTAGAAGACATTTAATGAAACAATCTCACAGAATTAAAAGAAATAATTGAACCACAGATGAAGTTTAGGCATGGATTCAAAGAGCAAGTGCCATGAAAAAGTTAAAGAACAGCTATTAAATACAGTATGCAGAAGAAATTTTTTTTTGTCTGGATGTCCATAAACATGCAAAATATTAGGAGTTTAAAAGTCATACAAGTAGAAGGATCAGTGTATGTATCTCTTGTATCTTTATAGTATTTTCTTACGGGTCTCTCACTGAATGCAAAAGAAGCAGCCTCAGTTTGATACAGACCTTATGTTTTTACTCTCTTCCTCTTGAAGTGCTTTCATTTGCTTTCATCCATACACATATTAACTCTGGGGATTCTGGAGTGGATAACTAGATAATCTTTTCAAAGGCCACACAGTCTGCAAACTATTTAGACGTGTTGGGAAGTGAATTCCTCTGTAAACAATTATATTGGATTTATAGGATATAAATTAATTTGTATGTTACACTCACACACTCACCATATCCCTTTACATGCTGTTCCTGCCAGTATGAAACTATGCTTTACCCTGGCATGCACCCACTTCCTTCTGCATTATTCTACAAGAATTTCTATGGTAACCTTTACTGGAACGCATCCACCTCAAAAAAGCACTGTACTTTTTATAGAAAAGAGATGTCTTCTTGGTCACATCCCTTATTGGCCCTATAATGCCACAGTGGGCAATTGCAGAGGCAGCAGTGAGCAGCAGGGAGTGAAAGGTAGGTGGTGGCTGTGTCAGCACTGTTGCCGAATACTTTTGTTGATCTACAGCTCCTGGCACACGTCACATATTTAAAGGAGAGAGAGTCTGGCCTTGAGTTATTCATCCTCATTCCACTATGCGTTCACAGTCATTGAATACGGGCAAAACCTGTACTTCTCTTAATTGCTGTTCAAATCTCACAAGCAATGTGGTGTCTCACAAGACACCAACAGCTCCCATAAGACAATGCTGATGGTCTGCTCATTTGTTAAAGACTCTAGTCTCCCTGAGCTTAGCTCAGTAGCTCTGCATTACACATAATCTCTTTAATCAGAGAACAAAAATCTGGGTTAAAAGAATGCTAAGGCAAACTCATAACTACAGGGAGATTCACAGTGCAGGCTACAGCCTTTGCTAAGGAAACATAGAAGATCACACTAGACCTCTGGAGTCTTCCTGCTCCAGACATCCCCCTGTGAGGTGCTTTGCTCCTTCAGGATCCTTGCATTAGCAAGAGTGCTTAGGTCCTCACAACTGTTAAGCCCCTTTAAGGACTGGAATATGACTATTAATTTTATTGCATTCATTACCCAGCATTACCAACCTAACACAGTTTTAATTAATTTTATATATGGTTTGTATTTCCTTGGTTTTTTATTATTTATTAACTTTTCAATTACAGCTAGAGAAATCATTGGATGCACAATATTAATACAGAAAATTGTGCAAAATCTGATAGCTATACTTAAATCCAGTTTGCACAGAAATTACTCATATAGCCTTTCTCTCTTGCAAATTCCTAAAGCATGACACATGCCGATGACAGGAAGGAAAGTTTTCAGGATTGTCATTGCTTATTGATGTGGTACACTCAGTTTTGCAGGACCTCTAAAGTAGAGCATCTTTGGCAGACACCCTTGGTAGGCTCATGCATCTCCATTTCCATGAAATGTGATCATCCTTTATTTATTTTCCATGCTGTAGACATTATCATCTTTATGATTATCCCTTTATAACCTTCAAATGTCTGCTGTATGTTGGCTTATACCGAGTCTTCTCATGACTTTTACACCCCTCGAATACAAATGTGGTTATTAATCCTAGTTAAACTGCAACTGGTATTATTCCAAAAAGTCAATGTAGTCAATAAACTCATATATTTATGTCAATAAAAGTTGACATAAGTACAGCTCAACATTCTTCACAATTCTTTCCATTTAGACGAATTTTTGAAGGATTTCCAGCATTACACATGTTGGTCTTAGAAAGAGTCTGTTAAAGTCCTTTATAGACTGATCTGTAGAAATAACATAAGACTACTCGCTGAAATTCAAAGAAGAAAACTTACTCAGATAAGCAAAGCTTCTGGAAGTTCTAAAGACAGACCATTTTAAAGCATCAGGTTATGAGGAAACATTAAAAGGCAGAACCAACTTTAACAACTCGCTATGAAATGTATTCTACACACTCACTTAAATCATGATGGTTTTTGTGGTAATTCTCAGTTATACTAAGAATATCTTTACAATGATAAGAAAAGGAAGCAATAAATAGACAATAGATCTGCTTTAGACATTTTCTGTGAAAAAGATGTGAATAATTTGCAATTTATATTCAAATTAAGATCTGAAGAGGATATTTCTAAGATTAAGGTCAGTGAAAGGCAAATAACTATTAGATATTTTCAGACAGTGCTTCAGAAGAGCATGGTACTTTACTGCAAGGTTTGTGCAGATGAGCAGTTCCACAGAGTTCAGCGGGGATTATTCATCTGCTCATCCTTCCTTGAATGCACCCAGGCTTGTAGGTAGCTGTAATTTCATAAGGACATATTTATTTGAGTTTATTTCATTCCCAGAGAAATAATACTTGATTGAGGCAATGAAATGCCTCCTGTTTTCCTTACTGAAATGATAGCAGTGAAAACAAAAAGAAAGAGGAGGAATAAATTAATTTTTAAACCATTTTAATAGAATGTTCCGTATAATGAAAATATTTCCTATTTCTGACTTGTGCTTTAAAAAAAAAATTAAAATTGCATTTTTAATTTTTCAATGAAAAGGCAGTTGGTCTGGCCTGCAAAGTTCAAATTGGAAGGTTACATATGATGAGTATTATGATAGCAATGTTAATATTACAAAGATATTCTTTCTTCTAAAGAGCCCAGTAACAGCTGATTATGATTCTTATGCTGACTAATAAATATGAACCAGGGAATCTGTGCAAGGTTTGGTAGTATTTTACCCATGTGAAAGAAAAATTTCCATGGTCATGTGCTTTATTGTTAAGCATTTTCTATCAAGGGTCAAAGTCAATGTTATGGTTTATAATTTTTTTCCTGCAATAACACCTGCACAAAATAGTTGGTCAGATTATTTCCTTCTCTTTCACCTCCTCAGAGGTTTGTATTGCTCCACACTGGTAATATAAGAACCTCCTATTTTCCACTTCCTCCAGCCCTGGTATTCTGTATAGTTTATACTGTTTACAATTGATTTCTTGCTGATAAATCCCATACAACCCAGTGAGCTGCCAGGCACACTGTTTTGCAGATGCCTGATGAACCTCAGCTGCTCTGTCAGGCTCAAGCAGGTTGCAGACCATAGAAGTTTTATCCCAGAGGGGAAAAAAAAGCTTTCCCACTTCTCTTTTCTAAGCTTGGTTAGACTCTTCCTGTGCATCATTCAGCAGCTCTTTTTTTGCTCCTCATATGCAAAAAAAATCAAGAAACCCTTTCCAAGTGCAATTAGTCCTGCTCACTTGCATTCAGACACTGACAAAACAAACACAAATTTAAATATGACAGAGAAATTTAATGTTAATGCTGGAGAGATTAACGAGTACCCTGACAGAAAAAAAGAGGTTTGAGAAATAACTCAGTTGTTTCCTTTTGTTGCTCTGTTCCTTCCAGACATCCTGACCAGTTTATTTTCTAATTGTCTCCTTCAGCTCTCATCTGTGTTGCAGGGGCAGCTGTATCCTCTTTTGTCCACTTCTTGTCTCCTAGAAGGAATATATGATAAGAATTATAAGGTTTGTAGTGTTGCAAATTAGGAATTTATCACTAGTTTTAATCAGGCCATAAGAAAATATCAATCCTTATTTATAAGGAAATTTTCTTACAAGTATAACGTCATAGGGGTGAGGGGGTTTCCAAAAATATCTGGTTTTAAAGAAGAGAAACAGAAGTATTCAAAATTAATATACTAGAAAAAAATTATACAATTTTTTTTATTATTAAATAGAGGAAAAAACCCTCTTTATCTCAAGAAATATTTTAACAAAGACCATGGAGCAGGGAAAAAGTCATCCCTATACAAATTATTAATACTGTTAGTGAATTTGCTAAATTAATAAGTTAAAGGAAGACTGAGAAGGATGATATGACAAATCTGAACAATTATTAGCAGAATTAAACTCAGCCAATATTCAATTGTTAATACAAAATGAAATTATGAACATGCAGAAATTTAAGCACAAGCTTAATCACTTTGCTAAACACTGATTTGAGTCCAAGATCAGATGACAGCAAATATTTTCCTTTATATTTTGTGCATAGAATAAGAGACAACTGAAGGTATCTGGGAGGTTGATTAGTATTTGTAATAACAGTCTATTAAAATGGAAATTAAATAAATGTTACTGTCTGGAAAATAAATGAGTTTTTACCAATAGTCATCAGACCCGGATTCCACCTTCAGCCTCGCTGAGCCCTTGTCAGCTGGATTCCAGCCCAGATGAAGTGGGCAGGAGAGCACAGGAACCTAATGAGAATAATTGGGAATTAGTATAGTACACTCATACAGCTGAATTATCCAAAGATTAGTTGCCTATTTGGAGCAGACTACCCAGGGATATATTGAGCAGAGGAGTGTGTAGGCAGAATTCCAGCATTTTAACCAAAGAGGTATTTGCCATGGACTTAATAGAAAATAATTTGAATTGCATTAGGATTCTCCTCAGAAAAGCCTCAAAGTCCAGTTCTTTCTTGGAAATCTCCCAGATCCTAGCCTGTGCCAGAAAACAAGGGACTGGTCTTAGTGTGTGAATCACAGCCTATCTGTCCCTTTCATCTTTGCATTTAAATATCCTCTGCTCTTGCTTAGCAAAGCTTTGAGTGCAGCTCTACAGAGAACAAAATGTAGCAAATTTTCAGTCCTGAAAGTTCAAAGCAAGGTTGGAAACGTGTGCTGGACACTCGGCTCTGGGTGGGTTTGTGAGGGGAACCCTTCTCTTGCTGGGTCTGGGACAAGGAATGTGTAGACACAGCCTCAGTGGGCTGTCAAGGAGTAGCACATTGGTCACACTTCATTTAGAGGGCACAGACCCCACCATGCCAGCAGCACCAAGAAGTTCCAGAAATATTTGGCTATTCTGTCCTCTCCAGAAGGCTGCAGAGCTCTCTGGACAGGCACTAGGCAAAGTGACATCTCACCAAGTGTTGCAATATGAGGTTATAAAAAGCACTTGACGTCCTTCAGGTCCCATCAGCTCAATCCTTTCAAACATCATCCCAAATAAAGGTGTACTTGGGGTTTGTGGTTTAATCCCAGCCAGTAACTAAGTATCACACAGCTGCTCACTTCCCGTACTCTTTGGGATAGGGAGGAGAATTGGAAACAAGGGAAAACTCATTGTTTGAGATAAGAACAAAGTAAACAAGAACAAAGAGACAAAGTAAAATACAGTGATAATAGTAATTGTAGTGAAAAGCAGAGAGAGAGAAAGAGAGAGAGAGAGAGGAATAAAACCCAAGAAAGACAAGTGATGCACAATACAGTTGTTCCCCAGTTGCTGACTGATGCCCAGATCATCCCAGAGCAGTGATTGGCCCCTCCCAGCCAGTTCCTCACTGTTTACACACCGAGCATGATGTTCTGTGGCATGGAATANTCCCGTACTCTTTGGGATAGGGAGGAGAATTGGAAACAAGGGAAAACTCATTGTTTGAGATAAGAACAAAGTAAACAAGAACAAAGAGACAAAGTAAAATACAGTGATAATAGTAATTGTAGTGAAAAGCAGAGAGAGAGAAAGAGAGAGAGAGAGAGGAATAAAACCCAAGAAAGACAAGTGATGCACAATACAGTTGTTCACCAGTTGCTGACTGATGCCCAGATCATCCCAGAGCAGTGATTGGCCCCTCCCAGCCAGTTCCTCACTGTTTACACACCGAGCATGATGTTCTGTGGCATGGAATATCCCTCTGGCCAATTCAGGTCAGCTGTCCCGGTCACACTCCCTCCCAGCTTCTTGTGTACCTGCTTGCTGGCAGAGCATGGGAAACTAAAAAGTGCTGGACTTGGTGTAAGCACCACTTAGCAATGACAAGTGTGTTATCAACATTAACCTCATACAGAANGTTGCTGACTGATGCCCAGATCATCCCAGAGCAGTGATTGGCCCCTCCCAGCCAGTTCCTCACTGTTTACACACCGAGCATGATGTTCTGTGGCATGGAATATCCCTCTGGCCAATTCAGGTCAGCTGTCCCGGTCACACTCCCTCCCAGCTTCTTGTGTACCTGCTTGCTGGCAGAGCATGGGAAACTAAAAAGTGCTGGACTTGGTGTAAGCACCACTTAGCAATGACAAGTGTGTTATCAACATTAACCTCATACAGAATTCAAATCACAGCACTGTACCAACTACTAGGAAGAAAACTCTACCCCAGCCAAAACCAGGACAATGTGCAACAAGAAAACATACTGAAAACACAGGTCACAGTCCAGGGAAATAGAGTACAGTCCACAGGTTGGATTGCAGAGCTCCATTGACTTCCAAATTTTATGCGTGTATTTGCTACTTCTTTATACGACTACAGTCAACTTGATTATTTATATGCGGCCAAGATCTCACGTGCAAGCTTGTATGTGCCTGAGGAAAGAACACTCAATTCAGTCCTTGGTTCAAGTGCAGCCCTTAATTCAGGTGCAATCCTTTGCCTCTGACCAGAGTCCTACACTACTAACTTGTAGTGAATATGAAGAGAATAACAGCTTTCCAAAAGCCTTCAAGGATATGTGTTTCTCTTAGACAAACACGTCTCTAATAACTGTAACCATTTTTGAAAACTAACACAAACTGATTTTCTCTTCATAGTGCAACTTCCAGCACTTCCAGCATAATTAATATGTCCAAGGCTCTTCTGAGATATTGCAATACGTAAGCACGAGAGAAACCTCTTGCAGGACTAAATTGCAACCCTTGGTGCTTATTAGGGAAAATAGTTTCCTGTTTGTTTTGAGATAACCTAAGGCAGTGGGAAAGTGGATGAGAAAATAGGCCTCTGTCTCCTGTAAACTGGTGAGCTTTACCCTCAACAGCATGGAAGCGCCAGAAAGCTGAATAATGGTGAAATTTTTGACAGAGAAAAGAAAAAGCACTGAGTGCAATACACTATTATTATTACTCTTCTTGAAAAATATCACAGAAGATGAATTGTCCAGATGTTAAAGTGCAATAATGGGACTTGGGAGATAGGCATTTATTTTTGCACAATACTGAAGGCTTCTTGGGTGACCTTAGGAAAAACTTTCTATGAATAACACTTTACAAATCATTTAAATACTTGATAATATCTGCATTCTACATTTCAGACAGCTAATTTCAGTATTCTAAAAATTTCACTGTCAGCACCAAAGGTGCCTGCCTCTCTTCACTGATTTATAACAAAATTGTGACTTTCAGCTTTTGAATGGCATCTAAGGTAACCAAAGATAAATGCTGTAAAGATTTCCCTTGGAGTTAAAAATCTATGAGAACTTAGGTTGCTAGTTCATCTGTTTCTAAAACTAAGTAATCATAAAATAGAGCCTACACAAAGGGATAAATATTTAGTAATGTAAGAAAAATACTTCAAAGTTTTAATTTTACAGAAACACAGATATGGGAGGTTACATTTGCCACTGATACACAGTGTCACAGGCAGGTTGTCCTCAACCCAAATTCTGGCTTAGGTGGACCCCCTATGTCCGTTTCAAGTCCTCCCTTGAAAATGAAGTCACAAAATCATTAAAAGGTACTACTATTTTAACATAATTAAAATCAAACTGTTATTCCTGAGCTCTATCCAAAGTAGTTTGAGCTTTTAAAAGAAAAATATGACTTTGGTTGAGTAGCAGCCAATAGAAATAGATTCCTTGTTGAGAAGACGTATGAGGGTAGAGCCAAAGAAAAGGAATAAGCCATTCTTTCACTCCCATGTGCACAGTTGGAATTAATTTATTAATCTTTTTCAAAGTGGTCATGTTACTTATCATATAACAACATCATATTTTGTCCACTGTAGTCTCTGAATAGGCATCAGAGCACCACTCTGGTCCTTGGTCCTTGGTCCCTCACTGTGGTACCCAACCAGCACTTCCACCAGCCAACCACCTGGAGCTGCAGGAACCTGCCCCAAGTTCACACTAAATGTCTCTCCCCTAACTGTATCAAGGGGGTGAGGTGTCCATTTGCACATGCACAGCTGTGTTTCTCAGGGACTTGGCATAAAACTTGACAGGTCTAATATGGGGAGGGTCTCCCCTAAAAGGTCCTCCCTCAAATTTGTTGGGTGGTTGGGATGAAGAAAATCTTGAGCTAATATTGACAGTTGCCTTGCCTTTGTCTCATATCTTCCTTGGAAAAAAAAAAAAATGGGAGAGAGAGAGAATAATCTTAGATTCCAATATCTAATTATCTAATCACTGATAATCACTACCATAACAGATATATTACTGTGATCACAGCCAGAAAACCAATGCTCCTCACAGGGAGAATTACAAAGAGGTGATGAAGGCCTTGCCATTTCATAACTACTGCCAATAATAATCTAGTGAATCTAGTGAGTTTAAAGTGTCAGCTGTATTTTCTGTCACCTTGAATCCAATAAGAAGTGAAACCACTCTCTGTGGCAGAGACTTGTCCTTGTTCTTTGTCTTTGGATGCAGTCACACAATAGAGCTATGAACTATGAGTCAGATTTCTAAACGTTAAACAAATAGCTGTTATCTGATTAGAAGACCATGTTCATATCCTTAACTTGAATCTGATTTTGCTCAGTTTTCACAATACATTCACAACCTGAATGAGAGAGAAAAGAATACCTGGCAAAAAAGAAATTATGACCCCCTTACTTTGAAAATATCATTTGAATTCTAAGAGCAAAAAGGAAGAGAAATTAGGCCTGGTTTTTTTCTTTACCTGAGCTTGATTAGGTCACAGAAAGTTCAGGCAATACTTATGCCTCACAGCTACAATCCTCACAGCAGTAGAGCAGCTAACAAAATAGAAAGAAATGAATAGAAATTAAAACTTTTTAACGAATATTCCAGCTGCCTGGTTGCAAAGTAAAGGTTCAAAATAAAAACTCTATAGAAGCATATTGACACATTCTGTTATTCTGTTCTGATTAGCATCCAGATTATGTAAATTATCAGCACAGACAGTGAAAACCATTACCTGAGATCACTCCTCTGCCTTAAGATATTTTGAGAGGAAAGCTTTAATTTAAAAACTGTGATGACCATGCATTTAAGTATTTTAATTGATTATTATCATGCAAGAGACTGCAAGAACAGTCTTCCCTGGCTTCTTTCTTTCTGAAGTGACTAGTGTGGATTTTTATTGGCTAATCTTTTTTCTTTTTTTTTTNTTGGACAGTAAAGTTGTCCAGATAGAACAAAGAGGTTCAAAAGCCAAAGCTATTTGCAAAGGTGTTTGCCACTATTTGCAAAAACTCCTGCTGATAAGTATTGGCAGGAGAGGGGAGGGGGGAGGGCAGGAAGGTGAAAAATGGTTAACCAAAGATATTCTGGAGTGATCTCAGTTTTCAGAAGTGACTGGCCATGCTAAACTCTGACTGTGGTTTTTAAAGACTTACAAACTGGAGATCCAAAATTAAGAAGCACAAAAATTTTAGCCCATTTTTAGTATTACATTTATATCTTCAAGTCTGGACTCAGGCTGTCCAGATTTCCCCATAACCTGTTGAGCTCAAGGGCATATCATTAGAGTATTTCATGCCCTATGCAGAACCTTTTAATCTACACAAACCACTGGGATTATTCACCTTATTGGAGAGGCCACAATTGCCCATTGCTTAGATTAAGTCAACCAGTTGAAAATTCAGCATAATGAAAGCACAAAAGAGAAGAAGACAAACAGCTCTAGTGAGATGTCAGCTGCAGGAAAGAGTCAAAGAACTATTGGCTTAGAAAATCACACAGAGAGCTGGCCATCACTGGGTTAGAAAGCAAGACAAGCTTTCCAAACAGCTCTCAAAAAAGGCTTTACATTTACATCTGGTTTTGATGTCTCAGAATCTGATGTCTTTCCTGACTATAAATATACTTGCACTATAAATACACTTATCTTCTCGTGCAAAATGTTTTGAAATCTTCTGATGAAAAGCACTAAATATGCAGCCTTCTATTTATGGAGAAGCTTAAGGTGAGATAATGTTCTCTGCAGTGAGATTTCATGGTTCTGCAGGCAGGGTTGGTCTCCCATCAAAGAGCTATTTACACTTTAGAAAAAATCTGTCAATCCCACCACTGTTGATCAAGGGAAACTAGTAAACGAGCTAGTAGCAATCTCAGTTGGGGATAAAAAGACAACAGCAAAATTGCAACAAAGCAATGATGTTGATTCCAAGCTGGAGCATTAGTCCTTACCTCCTGAAAAATTCAACATGCAAGATTGTCTTCACACTATTCTTGATTTAGCTAACCCAAATGTAGACAGAAGTGACACCAGATGAGTCAGGCACACCGTCTGGACTCAAACTCTGAGTTTGGAAATTACAAACTCACGAAAGTTTGTTTGGCTATTTCATTTCAACAGTTAAAGCAATAGGCAAATTTCCCTTTTAGCTTTCAGACAACTTGCAGTTGAACATAGCCAAAGGTTAAGGGATTTGCTGAAGAGGTGTGCTGCTGAGATCAAATAGAAATTATCTAAGAACCCCAATTCTAACCCACCTTAAGTCAATGAAAAAGGCTAGCAGAGACATGGAGAAAAGACTGTTATGGAAATTGTGTGCAGTGATTGCTTTCTTCCATGCACTTAAAGGCATATGCTTAGGTTTGGGCAAGTAACAGTGTATTCATTGCTAGCCACTGAAATCTTGGAGAGCTGTTATTCCCAAGTTATAATTGCTCAGAAAGTGTCAGCCAACCACACAAGATAGGATTCTTTTGTTGCAATTCTTTTACCCTATAAATGCCTCGTACTACATTTGTGTTAGGAAAAAATATCTATGTGAACATAAACCAGAAATTCTCGGTTCCATTAAGCATTTTACTCATTTACACACTAACCTATGAATAAATGGGTACAGAAGAGATGTATCTAATTGTGATGTACCATTTTCAAAGGAAGTTATCTGATCTCCACACTCAGTGTATTATTCTGCTAATGCAATTCTTGGTGTGAAATCAGAAAGATCCTTGCCAGGAAATGGGTGGGAGAAAGAGAAATATGACCATGGTCAAGGTAAAATGAAGTGATTTGAGATCTGAGACTGAAAAAATAAAACTGTAGCCAAAAGGATTATGGTGTACCATCCAATAGACAAAAGATTGCAGTTTAAGTATCTGAATAATTACTGTGTTTGGAATAAGAAGGCATGAGGTTTAATAATCCTTTCTGAATAATTGTAGTGTTTCTATCAGAATTTGTGCCTGATAATTGACTAGTCTGAACGTTGCTATGGAAAACACTTAGCTTACACAGCACATAGTGTAGGTAGCAGATATAAACAAAAGTGGAGACTGGTGTCTGTAAAACACTATGGGTTTTTTTACATATATTAATTGTCAAAGCTTTTAAGACATGAAGAGAAAAAGTGACCACATAATTAAGCCAGTTCTGCCAACTGATTTCAATGGAATTGCAAAATCAGAATTTGACTTGAGGTTATTTACATCAGGACTAATAATCATTGAATTATTAAATATGCTTTACTCCCACCTTGAAGTGCCTGCCACCTCCGTGGGAAACTGATATTCTGTCAAGATTTTCTTCTTCACTGACACAAAAACAATCAGAGAGATGTCAAGAGAGTCCTATTCTCCTCTTTATTATTGTTTATTATTGGTGAGAGGTAGATCTTTAGACAAGCTTTTTTATGCTAGGTGTTGTAGAAAACTGCAACAAAAATCTGTAAGATAACAGAGGGGTGGAGACAGTTCAAGGAAACAGTAGGATACTATCAGCTCAGTTGGGCACAATGATGAGCATGACATGGTCATGTCTGCCACACGGGCTGCCTATCTGCAAGAGCTTTAGATATCACAAGATAATATTTATGGAGGATTTCAAAGAAAGTAACAATACTCTAACTGAGGGAATCAAGGGAGACCCATCACCTGGACACACTATCGCTGACCGATACCACAGAGTATGCCACAATTCATATAGACAAAGTCTCTTCACAGGATCTGGCCTGGGCTTATGAATAAAGTGTGTTCAGTATTTGATTGTTTTTCTCAGATGGTTTTTGACAATTTTGAAAGGAGCTGAATATTTTCTAACAAGTCTCTTCTCTACTTTTTTTAACTGCCATCACTGACTTTAATCCTCTCTTTACTTCCCACTGCAGAGGCTTATAAGAATATGATAGTTTCATTGGCCCTGTGGACAGAACAGATCCATAAAAATATCCTTTACCCTAATTCTACTTGTCTAAATCTACCTGATTTAACACATTCTAGAAATTCCTTTTGGAGCCACCTCATGCAATAAACTAAGGAAAATGGCTAAAAATTATTCAAGTTTCTTGCAATTGCAGTAATTCTTTCCAGTGCCTTCTGTCTAAGACAAATGAACATGGCATCACATATCATAGAGGGAAAAAATATACTAGAGATATCCCTAATAAGTGATCTATAACACAACTTTTAATGAGATATTAGAAATGCAAGGAACAATACTGTTTTAATGGCACATAAGTAGCCAAAGCAAATCATACAGATAAAACTTGAAAAAGAAAGGCCTGTTCCATGAGAAATGGAACTACCGGAGGCAGACCTCCCATGTACCAATATCCTGTGTCACTGCCTACTGCAATCACCTACTCCTTTTGAATCCTCAGCACTTCCAAAGTCATCTCCAGCATTTCAAATGTCTGCCTCTTCCTTCTTCTTCCCCGATCTTTTCATGCTGAGCATGATGCCATATGGGATGGGATATCCCTGTGGTCTTTGGGGCCAGCTGTCCTGGCTATGTCCCCTCCCAACTGCTTGTGCACCCCCATCCCTCTCACTGGTGGGGTGGTGCAAGAAGCAGAAAAGAAAGACCTTGACTCTGTGCAAGTGCTGCTCAGCAATAATGAAAACATCCTTGAATTATTAACACTTTTCCCAGCACAAATCTGAAACATAGCTCCATAGTAGCTACTATGAAGGAAATTAGCTTTGCTCCAGCCAAAACCAGCACAGCATGCCAGATAATTATGTTCTGCTATAGGCTGTTACTAATTTACAGAGAACACAGACTTTTTAGACACTTTGCTGTGCTATCTTATCCTGTCTGCAAGGAGTAGTAAGTAGATTCCTCTCTCGTTTTTTCAGGAAAATATATATTTTTAAATTAATTTTATAAACAAAACCCTTAGTGGATATAAATATTTCACCTGTAGCTCTCCTCTTTACTGTCTTGTTCCTAAGAAACTTGTATTGCTTATTTTTCATGAAAGGCTTGTCAAGATGAGAAGCCATCACAGAAACATTTTCGACAATTGGCTGATTCATAAACTAATTGCTCTGGCAGGCAAGAAACTCCAAAAGTCCCTCGATGTGCCATGACAGTTTTTACACAGATCTTGACAGTACTTGCCAAGCAATTTTCACAGCCTTGAAGTTTTTGTCAAGAGAAAAGAGAGAGGAATGAGAAAATTGGGGACTTTGACCACATGAAATAACATTCAACAATTTCTCTTCCTCCATGCTGAAATGCAAGCCTAAAATTGTTGTGTGAAAGGCGCACAAGGAGAGATATTTGCTTTTGTGAAAATTTTATCTTAACTAAGAGCTTAACTAAGGTCATCATGGGTTAAAGGTGTACAGTGAAGTGAAGTCCTTTGAAATTATGATTCCCATCACAGAGGAAAAAAGAAGGTTTATCCTGCATCAGAGGAAAGGTAGCACTTACTAATGGATGTACAAAGAGGAAGAGGAGGATACATACAGTGCAAGAACAAGCACCACTGACAAATAGGTCTCATTTCTAGAGACACAGGTTTCTCTTCCAAGAGGCCTGAAGGGGATGGACAGAAGCCCAAGTATTTGTCTTGGTAAGAAAGTCAAGCCAATTTTCTCCTTGCTCTATAAAACATTTGCTGAAGAGGTAGAAGGAGAGGTATCCCATAGCCCACAGGTCTTGGACTTTACGCTAAACAGTCATACACGAGGAAGCTTATCTTCCTCAGACGTATTGTTCCTTTCTGTCTGTCAGTCAAATAAATTTGTGTAACCTACAGACATGTTACATTTAATTTGCCCTTTTAAGTGTTTTTCTCTTTTCCCTCAATGGAACATTGATGCCTACTAAAAAAAAAGACCAAAAAACTACATGTAAAATGACCATATGATTTGGGGGCTATATACTGCTTATGCCTTAAATATCTGACCTAAAATTTTCTTCCCATTGTTTAATATTTTAGGTCTTTTAACAGGGAACCAGAGAGATACTGCTAAAAGAGAGAGTATGAAGATGAATGAATTCGCTCTGCTTTTGCCCATCTCCCTTCCATTTACTTCCTTATTTTAATATATTGTGTAAGCTAATATAGATTTTCAAAACCACAAGAAAAGGAAGTGCAAATAGAAATACTTACTGTGTTCATGCTAGAAGTCTTCTGAAGCCCTTTTGAAAGATCTTTGTGAGTTTGAGACACTTAAGGAAAAGAAATAATACCATCTGGAGAAGACAACAAAACATGCATCAAATATACCACTTTACGGGATTGAATACTAGAATCAATAGAAATGTCAGCTATCTCACATTAACACCAGAGCAAGTAAATTTATATGACCACTTGATTGCTATGTTAGACTTCATTATGTTAAAGATAAAAGAGCTAAAGGCTGCCTGCTCCAGGACAGAAGAATGTAATATTTCAGTTGCACTAATGGTAGAATGGATTTTGTAGGAAAATGACAAAATTCCACAGGTTTAATATTTTCAGCAGGAGACATTTCAAAAGAAAATTCAATCTCCCACCACAGATATGTGACTGAACAAGTAAAACTAACTTTTCCCTGGAAGGGAAGGGTTATCTCTCCTTTCTCAACTAGACAGGGAGTGAACAGAAAGCTTAGGCTAGATGGTGGAATTAGGTGAAATGACTCCATCAAGATGTCTTCCTATGAAAACTCTCTTCCTGCTACTGCGAATGGAAAGTTCACACAGTCTTACTACCAGATGCCTGTGCCCTCCTTCCTGGAACACTTCGTTTGCTAGTATTTATGCTGCATAGAAAAGCAGTGCAATGGCTCAGGAGAAGGCTTTGCAAGTGAAGAGGAACAGCAGTATGTTACAGAATATGCATCACAAATGACTTGTGGTTTAAATGATTTAAGGATACAGGGTTGTTATTTCATTGGATGGACAGACTTGGTCAAATGGCTTAACAGCATTCACGAACATTAATCCCAATTCCAAGTGGCTATTCAATTCCGTGTTCACAGTCCTTGTTATTCAAGTTGCTGTGTGACTGTCAGAAGAAAACAGATTGCTGTTCATTTTAATCAGTCAGATCACAGTTTTATTGAACGTGCCTGTTTGATGTGATTGCATCTTGTGCAACTGAGCGAAATGAGACAAAAAGAGCAATTTTATATCACGTAGATAATAACAGATGCGCCCCTCAGAATTCATTATAGAAATCTGTTTTGCAGCCGTATGTTCCACTTCATCTGAAATACTTTTGTTCTCATCAGCCTCTTCCTGTGTGAAACTACTACTTTGCATTTTGCAGGCATCGACTAATGGAATCTGATATTACCTTGTCCATATCCTTGGATCCCCTGCTAAATATTGAAAACTAAGAAGTCTTGTTTTCCATAACCTACTAAAATAGCCTGATAGTCACCTGATTGTAAAGCACCAGGCATATTTATCCTCTCTTTTACTATTTGCCCTTTAAATATCATTCTCTAATAACTGAAAAAAAAAGAGAGCCTTAGAAGAAAACAGTTTCTAAAATATTTTATTTCCTTGGCTTTTCCTTCTGTCTCAGTCTGAGCCTTCAGGGTGATCACAGCTCTATGAAATCTCAGCACAGCCTTGGTGTCATTTTAGTTTAAGTTGTGTTCAAATCTGTAGCCATCCACATTCCCTTAGGACTTAGATGTATGTGTATGAATCAAAATTACAGGTATCATATGCTGCTTCTTTTCCTCATAACCTTTCTTAAACACCTACGTGACTATGCTAACTAATGTGTTTTTATTGGCTTGATTCTTGGCTGATGTATATTCAAGTGGCTCCACAGATTTTAGTGGACTTATGCCAAATTACATTACTGCAATGGTTTGGCTGAAATCCTATCCCCTTTGACATCATTGGCAAAGCTCCCATTGTCTTCAGCAAAGAAATTACTTCAATGTATATGCTTGGCATATAGAGACCCTCCTCAGCGGAAGGTTGTGCAGTCAGGTGAATGTATGATGTCTTAGTTAGGGGCATCACATTCATCCTGTGAAGTCTGCTAGAGGTCAGCACTAAAACATGAATTTATTGACTAGAGAAAAGAAGGAATAAAAGAAAGGTTGGAGAAACATGAATTAACTTTTGCAAAAATCACTATAAGATATTTCAGTGCAAATCTGAATGGTAGCTCAGAGCACCTCCTTACTTTTCTTTGTCTTCCTTGAAGTCACTGGCTTCCTTAAATATCTCTCTTTAGCCTTCTGTAATTAGAAATCATCATTTTCTCTGGGTCAAGTCTGCACGTATATACATTTAAAAAAAATAGTGGATCAAACACTGGGACTCAGATATATCTCTGCACACACCCCTCACAACCCACCCGGGTAGAAACTTAACATGTTCAAGGGCACCTCATAAGTCACCTATTCTTCCTTCATGTTCTCTGAGGCACTTCACCTGTTCTTCAAAGCCCTGTTTTTTTCCCATAGTCGTATGTCTTCAGCATCCACAGTATCAGGACCCTACTGAGTGATATATCCCATGTCTCTGTGTCTCCTGCTATAACTTCCACATGAGGTTTCCATACCCGTAAGTCTAGATCTCGGCAGAGGAACTAACCTCATAATCATCATCACCTTCTATTCCTGTTTCTGTGTGAATTCTTGCTAATCTCCTCATCTTCCCCTCTCTCTAAATCCTTTCTCTTTTTCTGTAAGACTTTAAGACCATATTCTACTCATAATGCAATAGAGGCTTGATTCTTCAGCCTGCATTCCTATAAGACACCTAATAATCTGAAGACATAGACTGGTGGTGAAGGCAACCAAATACTTAAATCCTTTTCTGTTCTTTTTTTGGCCTAACTAAATATCTGGTGGATAGCCCTGGGCTTTCAAAATCTATTGCATCTGTTTACATCTATTTGGGCTAAATTTATTAAGGTAATGTAGCATAGGTTTAAATAGCATCTTGCACAGTCAGATCCTGATCTGGGAATAATTTTGAAACCAGAGAAGTATTTTCATTCAATTAAGAAAAAAAAAAAACTGCAGGGTCTTTTTATTTGCTTGGTTTAGTTTTGAGTTGGCACTTTTTTGCTGTTTGAGGTTTTTCACTGTTTCATAGAAACACTCAGATAATCTTTTTTCCTTTGTTTGAAATTTCCTCTTTCCTCAGTCTGAACAGCAAATCAGACAGTCAATCATTCAGACAAGACTAGCTAGCTCTTCTAAGCTCCATTGAAATATCAACAATAATAATAATAATTGATTTCCAGTCCTATTTCAGCAGAGGACATCACATACTTAAGCTATTGCCTTGTTAGACTAGAGGTATGCTAAATGATGAAGGGACTGTCTCTCTCATGTCTGTTTGAAGAGAGCAAGGGGATTTCTATTTCTTGTCAACCTAGAGAAGCCTGATAACAAGACGTTTTTTTACTCTGAAAGCTAGGCTTTCATCAAGTGCAACTTTTGTGTCTTGAGAGACAGATGTTGAGGTTTTGAAGTGTCAGAAAAACCTTCCAGTGGAAAAAAGGCGTAAATTACACTTGTGTTAACAGTAAAGGGACAGATGCAAAATCTGTATCAAAATGCTATGAATTATATTGCAGGCCTAATGTTGCTTTGTGTATGACATTAATGCCATTGAAAACACATTGACATAAAAGCCTAATATAAACATTACCAACCAAGGCTGAAATAAAGGCAGGAAGGTTATCATTGACAGTATGGATATAAACATATCAGTCTTATAATAGTATTATAAATAAAGAGGTTGTTAATTTAACAATGGCCATATATATATATTTAAGTAATGTCAGTGTTCACACATTGCCAGCCTTTGTTTCAGCATTTATATGGGACCTCATAAAGCAGCCAAACACTTCTTGTTAACTTTTAGGGAGCGATAGCACAAACCTGACCATAAACATGATTTTGCTGCATAAATCAGGTCTGTTCATGTGTAAATTGCATTGGTAATTTATAAATTTAAATGCAAACAGAAATAGCATGGCCATACATCAAGAACACCAATGTAATGAAAAAAACACTCTGGAAATCATACCCAGGTTGTTCAGGTATGTGGATTTGGAGCATACAAGGACAAAAAAGTATTTTGTAAGTGATGGTTGTCATACTCAGGCCTCAGATTTCTCAAAGAGTTTTATATTAAGGGCAGAAAGGCACTGTGAGCTTCCCAGGTATCTGCTATCATTACTTCCTTAGGGAGGCCTGGTACTATGAGAGTCAATGGGAATTTTTGAGAAGAGACTTCTTATTTCCATGGTCCCAACCATTCATCCTACAACACATTTCTGTGAGTTCTTGCTTTTAAATAAGACCAGGGACCTTGGGACTATGTAAGCACCTGATTTTTGATGAATTGAAAGACTGACAGTGCAAAGAGACCCAGATACATAATCTGCATGGCATCATCTCTCTGATGTGCAAGAAAGTTCACAGTTGCTTTCAAAATCATGCCAAAAGCTGACAACTTCCCTCAGCTGTCTTTCCATGCAGTCGCACATAACGGCCTTTAAAAGGGATGGGGGGAGCTACATATGGACCAAAGGTTTTTACTTTTATTATTTGCATTTGAAAATAATTGTGCAGGGCATCAGAGTTCCTTACCACAAGCAGTCCCACTGGCAGACAACTTGACTCCTTCTCGTGGAATCAAAAGACGGATTTCTTTCCATTAAAGCTACCAATCTGGTTTTTCATACCAACTGTACAGGAGTCAAAAATACTTGTAGCTCTGCCTGAGCAGTATATCTGACTCCTGGTTTGGAAAAAGCTTCACTTACCCACTACAGAACAGCATTTTATGGCTCTGTACAGCGAATTAAATAATTGAACAAATATTATACCACTCCCACAACTGAGGTATTAATGTTGCTTTAAGAAGTGTGATGTTTTCTGCCAAGAAACCATCTGTTGAGTGAAATACATGAGACTAAAATAAGGCTAAAAAGGAGACTACAGATATGATAGCTCCAGATTGGAAGTTTCTTGGTACCATAGGAATGCAAATCAGTGTTGATCCTGACAGCTGTAGGTGTTCAGCTCCCAACAACTAGTAACACGCTCTCATACCTTTTTTTTATTTTATCTTTTCACTTATTTCAAGGCTGAAGAGAAATCTAGAGCTACTTGCTCAGCATATTTAGAGATGAGTAAATTAAGGAGACATAACACTATCTGTCAGAGTATTTTAAATAAAATGATGAATACTGGGAGAACTTGTAGCAGCTTGTGCTGATCACCTGTGAGAACAGTTTTTGATACTCAGAAAGTGCTGCAAGATTTATGCTTGGTTAAATTACAAGACCTTCTCACAGTACTTTTCATAAATGAAGGATTAAAACTTAAAAATGTAACCCATCAACACACTGCAGAAACTAAAACAAGAGCATGCAGTCTCTGAAATATGAATATTCCACCAGATAGAGTTTCCACCATCTTCAGTACTGTTACCATCATAATACTAGCAGTTCTGAGCAATCATGATCATGTAATGAATAGTAAGATGCAATGTCATTGCATCTCTGTAAAGTATGGCTCTGGTTTTCCTCAGAGATAGCTCTGTTTCCACAGGGAAATTCTTCCAGGTGAAGAGGAGAGATCACTTATGGTTATGCCCCTCTTCTGGAATATATTCATAGTTGTTACATCTTAGGTTTGGTCAAATGACATCTGACCAGTCAAACCATAAAGGTACAGAAATTTACTGATCTTGTTTGTGTATGTGTTAAGAGGTCAAGATTAAAACCTGCTGGATCTTTGGTTTCTAACCCTTCTATAAGTCTTCTGGTCAAACAGCTAGGTGTCTTCAGGAAGACTGTTGGAAATCACCCAAAAAGCTATCAGATGCTGCAGGCTTTTTATATTAGTATAGGTTACCAGTCAAGTTGAAATCAGCATTTAAACATCAGACTATAGAACCTTAATTAAAACAAGTGAACTCAAACAAGGGATTTGTGCAGCGTGAAATTTTAGCAAGGATCAATGCCTAGGTTAGAGTTAAGACTAAACCTTCAACAAAGACCTACCTAATGAGTTGCTGTCCTCCAGATCTGAATTAATTCCATGAGAAATGCACATGAATAATAGACTCTGATGATCTCTGAGGCAGCTCTGATCTATCACAAGGTAGGAGGTCAATAAATATGTATTTTTTCTGCCCGAATTTCTTTTCTTCCCCTACCCTGTTCCGTGGAGAGTCATGTAAACAAAAGGCAGAAGGATATCAACACTGTTAGGATATTATGAAAAAACAGGAATATACCCCAAATGAGTTGTTTCCATGTGACAATATTAAGGATGGCAGGAAGCAACTCCAGATAGTAAATAAAACACTAGGAGTGTAATGAACAGTGTAGATTTTATAATCTGACCAAATTTTTTTCATCTAAAACAGTGAAAATTATCTAAAACAGTGTGGAGGATAGAAGATATTTATGAAGAATGGAAGACATTTAATGATTTAATATAACTGCACTATTAAACCGCTGATGAGCAGAATTATACCTTTGTTGGTTTGGGGGGGGGGTTTNAGCTACAAACAACAGCTACAAACAAAGTTAATAGTGAATGAAACCTTTTAGTATTTGAAAGATGTAGGGTAGTATATGAAATTCATTGCAAGACAAAGGTAGTACAGCAGGACCTCGTAGCATTTCTCCATTCCCAAACCAGGATAGGAAATCCAGCCATGGCTAGTCCTGTGTGTAGACATAGCCACATACAAACATTTGACCTTCCCAATCTAGCATCCAGCATTATTTCACAGAACAGAAACAAAAGAAATTTACTTGGTAAAGTAACCAAGGCATCTATGCACAGCCCAAATGGACAGAATAGCTGGTTGTTAAACCATTACAGCATAACCAACTTAATACAGACAGACCTTTAAGATGGAAATGGAAGATATTCCCAATTTACACAGTGAAAGTGGGGGAGTTTTTGAAATCTCACCCTGTGCCTTCCAGAATAAACATAGCAGTTGCAAGACAAGGCTAAGGTCAATGTTTATTGCAGCAGTTTACCTCATCCAGGTCTTCAGTTAGTATAAGTTTAGATGGATATAAATCATGAGAAGCCCTGCTTGGCCACCTCTCTGTTCTCAAATTTTTAAGTATTGCATTTCATTACATCCATTCTCCTTCATTTAATTCAGAAGGAGCAGGACTGGTTGGGTTGGGTTTTTTAACTGATAAACAATGGCATGAGATATCTGGAAATATATTTACCTGAACATCCTTATGCCATCTCCTTGGTGTATAAGATACAAGCAGTGATTTGCACTGATTTGGGGTCAGATATGAAGATAGATTTTTTGCATGTTAGCAGGCTCTCTATAGCTCTTCACTTGCACACTTTTAGTCTGCACTTCACTTCTCTAGGTCCCCTTTCACTTAAAAAAAAATATATATATTTGAATATTTAATCTGCATGTTTACTGCTTTTGTGAATGTCATAATTTGGCGAGAAGTGAAGAACACAAACACATAAGACTGTTTTAGTAATCACAAACCCAACACATTTTTTGGTATGTGACTATTTACCTGTGTTTTGAGATTTTTTTAACTGACTATTGCGAAGTGCTTAGCAATCCCTGAATGGGATACAGTTTATACTACACTAAGCTAAAATATAAATCAGAATAAAGTACAGGTATATGCCATATCCAAAGAATGGTCTTCAAAGAAGGAAAATCAGGGGACTGATTTTTATGCTTATAAAAGCCAGTGAGGAGTTCGGGTCTAAAATCAGTGTCCTGTGCAATGAGCTCATGTGGATGGATAGGGAAGTTAGTGTGCAGAGAGATGTGGATTTACAGTCCTCAAGGTATTCTGCAATAACCTGCCATGAGGGTTTTCTTAGCCTACACTGAGAATGCCTCTGTGTGCAATAGTCTAACAAACTATTTAGCACTTGTTCTCTATTAGGTAGGTTTTTTTACACCAACTGACACACAAATTTCTACACATTACCTTTTCTGCAATGATAAATCCTGTAAAAATGTCTGGATAAGCTACATTTAGGTCTCTTTATATTCATCAAATATGTAGTCACGCTGGCAGTGCAGGCGTATGAATCCAATTCCCCTCTGTTGTAAGATGGAATGCTTCCCTAGAAGCCAAGGCAAGTCCAGAAATTCAGACCTGCAGCAAATTTGACCTGGTTATCATGAGATGGTCACCACAGCACTGCACAGTCTCTGAGCATCCTGCAGTTTTCTAGGCAAAAGGTCTGCATAGTGTGCGAATTCAAGAACCTACAGCAGTAGTTTTTACACAATGAATGTCATAAGCAGCACAGCTGCTGCCCAGGAGGAAAGGCAAAGCAGCCACATGACATAATGCTTTGCCCTAAGGTAAATCTGCCCCAGGAAATTTCACACTGGTCCTCTTCCAGGAGTTTTCCTAAGAGTAAAGGAGTTTGTGCAAAGTAATGCTAAGTCAGCTGATGCCAACCATCTGCCTAGAGGGGTCTGCAGGGCAACCCCAGTCATGCAAGTTTAAACAGCCTGAGTCCTCCAGGTGCAGTGCTCCAACACATAGTGCCATCCTCTGTCAGGTGAGTGTAGAAAATATCACTCAGTGCATTTCAAGTCCAAAGGAAAAACAGAAATCATCAATGCCCCTTCTTGAAAATAATGCTTT